>CM053601.1:30148967-30181900 GCA_028646575.1 Pseudocheirus occidentalis | reverse complement strand
ACACACACACACACACACACACACACACACATATATATATATTCCTTTCTCCTTTTAGAGATCATTTCTTTTCTCTTCCATAAGATTATGAGGAAGTGGAGGCATATGTTCAAATGTGCTGTAGTGGCTGGTTCTCTGCTACACATCTTATATTAGTGTCACCATAACATGCAGAGTTACTTATTCTTAACAGAAGTGATATCTAAACATCTGTGTGAAGAGGGATTGAGATGATTGATTTGAAATGAATATGGCAGTGATCTGTATTACCATATGTCTTTGCATAGAGCCATGTGCAAATAAGCACTTCATTGAATACTTTTGATGATGATTTACTGTCCTTGTTGGAAATTTGTGGAATCTTCATTGATTATATCTAAGGGAAGGTGAGAAAATGTTTTGAGAAGGGTAAGTCAATCTAAATATCGTTGCAGTAACTGTCAGTCCCATGAATAAAGATAGGCACAATGTGTATTACATCATAGTTTGGCCAGATAGAAAAATGAGGCTAGAATTCCTACATCCAAGCTTTGGTTTCTTTTTAAGACATTTCCTAGCATTTTATTTTTCTGTATTTTAACATATTTTTGACTTTTGAAATGATTTCCCTCATTGGATGTTAATTATTTCTAATGCAAGGAATTTTTTCTGTACTTCATGAATTAGCAAAGCTTTAATTATAAATTAATTACATATTTATACAGTTTAAAATGAAACTGTATTTCACAGTCATAATGTGAGGTTTGTTTATAAATGAAATTTTAGAAATGACAAAATGTTATTATGTTTATTGTTATATAATTTTTAAAAACAATAAAAATCATACTTAGCATCAGTTCACCCTGCTATGCTACTTTTCATGGATACCTAACATTTGTTAAGATAAATTGATAGACTGATTTTGAAGCTTTTTGAAGGATTTTTTTTTGGATGCTCACTACTCTTGGTGTCTCTTTTTCTGTTTAGTATCTGAAAGGGAGTTACTCCTACACAAATAATCTTGAGGTTGTATTTTATATTAATTCTCATTACATTATTGAATGTTCAATTAGTATGTAAGTTCTTTGGGAATAGTTAACAATAATTTATTAAGGTAACAAGGCAATAGGGCAACCAGCATTTATGAAATGGTTACTGTGACAAGCTCTTTACTAAGCACTGGTGATAAATGTATATTCATTTCACGTCTAAATTTTGTTTTGAAAATGCAAAATAATTTCTTTCCAATGGAATTGATATAGTAATGGATAATTTGCAGATAATGGGAATTGTGAGCTTACTTATGTGAGATTTCATCTACAAGACATAGTGATAATGCAGAAAACCATACCACTTTATAGTAACTCACAAGATACAATACTTCCCCAACTTACTTCCTAAACTAACTTAGGTTTTGTTGGGGTTTTTTTCCATTTTAAAATATCATGTTTATTGTATGTCTTCTGGTGTAATAGGAGGTATGGGTGAAGAAGGGTTTGTTGGCATCCACAGACTCAACCACCCCACCCATCCCCATTAGGACTTATCCAGGGTCTTAGAGCTATGCCTAGGGCTCTAGGACATCCTCCAGTACCTATTTAACAGTTTTATCAGTCCAGATTTTCTCTGTATCAGGGTGAAGGTCAAACAGCAGCCTGGGGCAGTTTTTAGTTATTTCTTAACCATTTAACTTGAATCTGTTACCATTTTTACTAAGTTCTTTCCCTGTCTTTAATGTGTCACTGGATAAGTTTTTGTGTCCTTGACCCAATTTCTTCCCTAAGTACCATGATTTTCACTGTGGGAATTTTATAGTGGAATAATTTTTAGAAACACACATGTCTTGTAGCAGAATTGATTGTACAAGCAAAAATACAGTACCTGCCCCCAAGGCAGGTTTAATGACGGAAGAGCTAGAGTGTAATGAAGGAAGAGCTATAAAACTGGGGGTTGAGTGGAGGATGGTGCAGTGACACAATGTTTAAGTCTAGAAAGTAAGAAGGAAGGCCAGGAGGGGAATGAAGGTTGATTGACTTGAGTCCCTCTATAAAATAGAGGTCCCAGAAGTTACTTATCAAGAGGAGAAGGTATTGGTACATTCTTTGTATTTTGTATTTCTGATACCAAACACATAGTAGGTGCTTAATAAATTATTATTAATTAATTTGGAAGACAATGCCGGAGTAAAGTTTAAAACTGGGAAAAAAAACTCAGAGGGTACTGTAGTCTCACCCTTATAGGAGGCTTGAAGTCTCATTGTGATGTCCCTGACTACTAAATCCAGTCAATTATTAAAGTCTTGTTTTGTGGGGGAATTCCCCAATACTATCCCTGTAAGGCAAACCATTCTATTTTAGTCCAAGTTTAATTGTTAGAAAGGGTTTTTTTTTTCTTATGTTGAGAAAAAAATCTTCTAGATTGGTCCTATTTCTATTTTCCAAGATTACATGGGGAAAATAAAATTCTTCTTTCACATAATCACAATTTTTTTTGAGTACTGTTAACATGTCTCCATTAAATCTTCTTTTCTTTAAATTCCATATTACTTCTTTCCAATCCTTGCTAACTTTCTTCTGTGTAAATTTTATCTTGTCAGTTTATCTCCTAATACACAGAAATAAGAAGAATGCAGGGGACTATCCTTTTCTTTGTATTGTAATTCTATTAACATAATCACTCAATAAAATTTTGTTAAGTAGCTGCTAAGTGCCAGACAGGCAAAGATTGGAGTGAAAAAGGGAGAGGATGACTTCAAATATTTTGAGTATTTACTTTGTGAAGGATCTACTTGTGAACATGGGCAAGAATTTGGTAAAAAGGTGATCTGCAATGAGACAAAGAATTCCAAAATTAATGACCTCACAGGACAGGGTATCACATAAGCCACAGAACCTCCCTGATCTAGTAAACCTTTCATAAAATGGAAATTATGTTAAACCAAAATGCCTCCTTTTAAATTCAAGTTCCCTCTTTCCCACTTCACCCTTATGAGAAGAAAAACAAAACAAAACCTGTTATAAATATTTATAGCTAAGAAACACAGATTTCTATATCAGCCACAATATGCCTTGTTCTTATAGAACTCCTACTAGATTTTGCAGTGATCACCTTTCTAAGTACTGACAAGACATCTATTTAGTAACTGGCTCTGTTTTACCAAGGAATGGATATTAAGTTTACAACACTATTATCAAAAGTAACTATAATTTTTTTCCTTTGAAAATTGAAGCAATTTGACTGTGTCTAGTCCTATAATTCCTTTTTTTTATCCACTGTGATTCCTGAAAGATCACCACCAAAAGTTCAGCAAACATCCCAAAATTCTTTCGGTTATTTGGGATACAGTGTGTCTCTGTTAGTGCTGAGGAAATTACAGACAGCTAAGATTCTCTTACTTATTATGGACTTCATTGATTTATTATCCACATTTGGCATCTTGTTCTTAGTTTATCATTTCCTTAGAGTTAGAGAAACCAACAAGCTGAATAGTAGATGAAGAACTCTTCCTTCAATTTGTCTTTCTTACCATCATCCCATCTGAAAAAGCAGTGTGCTCTTGGTTGTAAATTCATCTTTCTCTTGCTTTCAAAATAATCTCTAAAAAGAAATTGTAAAATTATCATAAGCTTCACCTCACCCTTGATTTGAACCATTCTCATAGTGTTCTTACAGGACTACTGTATTTCACTCCTTTATTTGTTTCCGTCACTATTTTATTAGCAAATTTTTCCTTCTCCTTAACCAATCTCTTTTAATGTCCATTTCTTCTCCTTTTATCTCCTACGGGAGATGAAAAATGACCTCATATCATTCTTCTACTAGTCCAGCTGAGTATTATTGTTGTTTTATAGTATAATACATTTTCTGTTACTTTCAAAATCTGCACACATTATTTTGGTTCTGTTTTCTATACTATATCTAAATCCCTCTGAAGATCAGAAGATCCAAATTAGGTATGGTATTCTAATCAGCCAAGCTAAGCATGATCAGAGATAATGGGGAAATTACTTTCTAGCTTTCTGGTTTATAATAGTTGTTTTGATAATGAGTACTGACAGTTTAATCATTAAAACATAAACATTTGTTACCTTCAATCCAATTGGTTTACTAGGGAGTAGAGATACTTGCATTTTGGTAGTAAATTATCTGCTTCACGTCACTAAGGATCTAGTTAGGAAGTTACTCACCTAATATAAATAACTTCAAATAATTCATTGATCATTAATGAACATTTAACCTATTTTGAAATGGAATTCTTTTTTTCCCCAAAGTGCTGTTCAAAATGGTGATGAGGAGGAGTATGGAAAATATGAAATTAATAAGGGGAACTTCCTTAACTCAAGGAATATCTGATATTGGGGGAAGGTGAAGGACTATAATAAATGGTTCAGTGAAAAGGCTGCTAATATTTGGAATCCAGGATCAGACTTTGAAGGCTGACTCTACCCATGAGAACTTGGGTCAGTTACTTGACTAGGCATCAGCTTCTTTATCTCTGAAAAAAAGAAGCCTGACTTAAATGACCACTAAGATACCTTCCAGCTCCATCTCCATGACCTAATACATAAAGTGATCAAAGCCAAAATAGAATATAAGCAGGGAGAATAGAAAAAGCACACTGAGAAATCTGAGGACTAATGCCTTGATTCCCCCTGGGTGACAGACATTTATTGAGGATTGGTGCCCCTCAGTAATGAGTAAGGTTCCAAGAGGAACCAGCAACTTTAGAGAAAGTAAGATGAATTTTTATAGGGTAAAGATGCAATTATATAACAGAAACTGTGATTATTAAAAAGGCAGGTGGGGTTTGACAACGGATTAAGAAATAGGGAAGAATATGCTTTTTTTGTTCCGTGGTCAAACATCCTGGTTGAGCTGCTTTCTGATTGCCTAGCTATTGTGGTCCTGTCTGGTCAAGATGGATGGTTAAATATTGTGGTCCTGGCTTGGGCTAAATGGATGACGTCACTATGCTTGATTAGCCATTCCCCCCACATCTAATCTACAATGGCTTGTATTGAGTGTGAGTGGCTGTGGTCTGGTTAAAGCCAGATTGTGTGGTTAAATCAAGACATGCCTACCTACTGTTCAGTGGGATCCACAAGGAAGTTAGAATATTGTGGCTGGGGACAACTTTCTGAGGATTCCATCAGCTCCTGGAGCTCATCAGTAATTTTCCTAACAACCAGACTTTCTCTGAAAAGGAGAAATATGAAAGTATTCAATATGTAACAAAATGCATCAGGTAAGGGTTGAGGAGTTTATTTTTACACATAAAAGACATTAGACTAAAAGATTCACAGTAGACATTAAGAGAATAACTTGAAAGAGAATTCAGTAACAACTTATAAAATTATAATTTACTTGGAGGTAGATATTTTTAAATCATCAGAACATAATGCAGTTATGTTTGACTAATTAGGAATTTTACAATTTACCAAGGTTCTTCATTGTCCATACACATCTGCTAATAAAATGATTAGGCTTGAACCAATCCTCTTATTAATGGCTTTTCTCTCCAAAAGGATTATAGTAGCCTTCCAGAATACCTCCCCAACTGCTAATCTGTTCCATTGAGATGAACTCTAGAACCTCGTGACCATTCAAACTTACTAAGACAACTCTAAGCCTTGACACATCCATTTCAGGATTTCAAAATGCATATTCAACTAAAATCAAGAAAGTACAAACATACAAATGGAATAGAAAGCTTGTGTAATTAATTTCCCCCTGCATTCCTACCATGTGGTTTAGTCTTCATCATTTTAATTTGGTCTCCAACACTCACTGGAAGTTAGAGTTCTGTGATGAAATCTAAAACCATTAAAGGAAGGAAGACCAAACCTGGATCGGTATAGTACCCCATTTCCCAGTCACTGTAATGAGACAAGAGAAGATTCAGAGAGCATTAAATGTTTACCATATTATACCAAAATGCCAAGTCCTTTTAGTTGTGAGAATTTGCCTTAAATTCCCATGTAATCAATTGGAACCAGAAATGGCTATTCTGCATAAACTCCATGGGGTGACCCCAAAGGCTAATCCAACATACTTCAGTAAATAAATTGGAAAGGAGAAACACTCTAGATTTACTAGTGCCTTTGGCATCATAATATGATTCCTTGAGATGATTCCTTGATTTAAAAAATTAACTTAAAATAAAAGGAGTCCATGCTATTGAAGCACGGGTTCCTTTTATCCGTTGATTTATGTATTTATTCATTCATTTATTCATTCATTGATTCATTTAACCAGTTATTGTGGCAGAGTTGTTCTATTTTTCTGTTTCCTAATATCTTTGGGATTAGTAGACTGACATGTTTTCTAATTTTGACCACTTTAAAGAGTCTTTACTGACTCTTCAATTATCTTATGTGTTTTCTGCTGGCTCCTATAACCTCTTCATTCATTCCCTGATGCTTCTTATATGTGTAGAGGCAGTTAAGTGACAAGTTAAGAAGACTTGAGTTCAAATGTGATCTTAGACACTAGCTACCCTGGCCAAGTAACAACCTCTGTCTGTTTCAGTTTCCTCAACTGGAAAATGGGAGATAATAACACCCACCTGTAAGGGCATTTGTCAAGTGCTTAGCACAGTGCTTGACACATAAGAGATGCTTGATAAATGCTTGGCTCCTTCCTTCCTTTTTCAGTTTTCAAGCCAAGCAATTTGGCTTTTGTATGTTCAGAATGTGATTGCTTCTGAGAGGGAAGACATTGTTTCATTGTGTGCTTTAGATCTTCAGTTCTTGTAGTTACTGGCACTCGGTAAGTGGTTGATAAATGTTTAATTTTTCTATCCAGTAAGAGGACATTTACTAGCTGTGTGATCTTTAGCAAGTCACTAAAACCAGTTTGCCTCAGTTTTCTCATCTGTAAAATGAGTTGGAGAAGGAAATGGCTAACCACTACAGTATCTTTGACAAGAAAATCCCAAATTGGGTCAGAAAGAGTCAGACTTGGGGCGGCTACGTGGCGCAGTGAATAGAGCACCAGCCCTGGAGGCAGGAGGACCTGAGTTCAAATCCGGCATCAAACACTTACCACAAAAACTAGCCATATGACCTTGGGCAAGTCACTGAACCCCAATTGCCCTCTTTAAAAAAGGCAAAAAGAAAGAGTCAGACTTGTCTGTAAATGATTGAAGAAGAGCAAGAGGACATTAATTTTTCTAATCATTAATCATCAATTCTCTGGTACTATGGGTCCTTTAGCTTTAATATAATTTTTTGCTATTCTTGTTTTTCTCAAGTCTTCAATATAAAACAGATAACTGAGTTGATGGATGTTATTACTGGATGATGAGCTTAAGTGCATCTCCATTCTTGGAAAAGCAATTCAAAGTATGCATCCAGAACAGAATGGTAGCATATTATGGACATTATTAAACAGTATTAAAACACTGAACTGAGGATGGACCTTACCTTCAGAAACCAGGGTTCCAGTTAATATAACCTAGCATCACATTTATGACCTATTTATGGACCTACATAGAATAAATGTTGAATAGAGGTAATATATAAAAAGAAAACAGTCAATTTCTGACAGCACAAAAAGAATTTATGGAAGAAAACTGTGTGGCTGTAATCTGAATATCTGACATCAATTCAGATTTGGCAATTGCCTATGTAAAGGGAACATGAAAACTTGAACATTTCCTCTAGAATAACAACCACATCTTAAGAAAATTATTATTACTACAAAATCATCTTTAAAAATTTTAATGTTTAACCTTTTTTAAAAGAAGAATTAATATGAAGGTATGAAAGCTCTGTGGTTTTATCAGTTTAGGGAAGTCCCAGGTTGGGATCTATAACATTCAAACTGAATTTTTATTATAAAGTATTTTAATTTAGTGTGACCAAATACTTAATTGCCTAGAACAGATTTAGAATGAATGGGGAATTGCTGGCTGAGCACAGAGGAATATTTTCGACAAATATATTTTACAGGCCATCGTCTTCTTAAGAGTAATGACCACAAGATATATGGGAAAGGACCTCTAGTGAATGATCTGAAAGTATTAGCCTGCTTTCTATTTTACATAGAGCAACAAGTTATTGCAATTTTAGCTGCTGAGTTGTATGGTCATGCTCATTTGAAATGAAAATCTTCCCCAAATGTCCACTCCACTGGACAAGCTTCTCTGGTCAAGTTTAGTTTGTTTTCTGTCCCAATAGGTACTTCCTAGGAAGAGAGGGCACAAGAGGAATTCAGTCTTAGTGAATGTTTCTTTTTATTATTAACCTGCAGCCCTAAAGGACACAATCTTGCCACTAAATAGTAGTAAAGGAAGTAGTAAGTCACTGATCCAATGGATCTAAGATTTTAAATTTTCGAGAGGATGACCATAATTGTCACTAGCTTTAAGTCCAAACCAAACCAGCATTTTCCCCATAAAATTATAAGATCTAGAACTTTAAAGAACATCAGAAACCTAGAATGACCTTGCCATCATTCATCCACACATTTTTCCACTCCTATTTTACAGATAAGAGAATGGTAAGATGTTAAGTGACTTGCTCAGAATGCTCACAGGAAGTAATGATCAGAGGAAGGGATTGAACCTTAGAGAAGAGTCAGTGCTCAATTTTACATTGCTGTTTCCTTCTGTCCTTCATATTCTTTTCCTTTTTTTATTCCATAGAAAAAATTATGGGGACCACTAAATTCACTTGTACATTACTTATCATTTTTTTTTATTCATTTACATATTTATTCTTATACTGGATTCTGGAGTAATCCAAGGGTATATTTGAATACATTACCTGCAACAGTTTGTTTTCTTTCCCCCCCCCCCCTCTCTCTCTCTCTTTCTCTCTCTCTGTCTCTCTCTCTTCTCTCTCTGTCTCTGTCTCTCTCTAGCTCTCTCTCTCTTCTCTCTCTCTCTCTCCCTCTTCTTCTCCCTCTCCCTCCCCCTCATTCCCTCTTTCTCTCTTTCAGGATTAAATAAATATTAATTTGACAATTAAGAAAAAGACATATAATTATTTACAATTTCTTGGTCATGAGGATAATCATAACCAAAATCTCTTTAAACATTCACTGAAACTTTGCAATTTCCCAAAACCCAACCCCAAACCATTTATTTCATTTATTATAACAAAGTATATTTGAAATTGATTCTCTTTGTAACATAATGGTTAAAATTATTCCATCAAGAAAGGCCTTCTTTTAGTCTCTTATCTGTGTGTTCTCCAACTTTCTCCAGCAATGACAGGAAAATACTACCTTCAGCTTCTTTCATGCCCTTACTTAGACAATCTCCCCCAAATGATGAGTGTCATTTCCACAACATCCATTTGGCTCTTAAAGATATAGTAACTATGCCTATTGCCACTGAAAGCCCTTTGAAATATATGCCATGCTTTAATATGTTCCAAATGATAATCAGTTATTAAATCTGAAAATCAGTTGGATAAAATGGCTGTTGTATGAGAAAAGATAATATAGGTATTCACTCAAAAATATTGTGTAGGTGAAATATTAGTGTATCTTTTTCAATCATACCTATGATTTCACTAGTATATATAACTCCAGGTAAGGGAACTATTGACTTTCTATTGAATTATGGAAGATCAGTAACTATTGTACAACATAAGAGAGTTGTTTCACTCTCTAAAAGATTAAATGACAATCATAGGCAATACTTGCCAAGGCTGTACTTGAGCCTAAGCCTTTGTCTCCCAGGATGTTTCTTTGTGCATTACCACATTACCTTGTTGAGACTTTAAATATTTCAGGTTAAAATTAAAAGTCCCCAAACCACCAGTCTGAATATTACCTTTATTATGGGTAAATAAATGGTGTATAACAAAATCCTTGAGAATGCAAGGATAGGGACGGCTGGGGGGTGCAATGAATAGAGCACCAGCCCTGAAGTCAGGAGGACCTGAGTTCAAATCTGCCCTCAGACACTTAACACAAAAACCTAGCTGTGTGACCTTGGGCAAGTCACTTAACCCCAGTTGCCCTCCAAAAAAGCAAAAAAAAAAAGTCAGGAGAATGCAAGGATAAAATAAGGTCCCCAAACAAATGAGATGCCTATACATGAAAAATTCAAGGCTATTTCCCCCACTAAAATTATTTTGCTATAAATTTATCATGTATATGAGTTAGCGATAAAGAAGACAGTGAACCTTTATTAAAGACATACTATGTGCCAAATATTGTGCTAAGCACTTCATAAATATTATCTCATTTGGTCTTTACAAATAGCCATGTAAACTATGTATTGTTATTAGCCACTTTTACTACTGAGACAGAGATTTTGGGATTTGCCCGCATTCACACAGCTTGTACGCATCTGAGGCCAGATTTTAACTAAGGACATTTTGATTCCAGTTCCACTGTTCTGTCCACTGTGCTACTTAACTGCCTATAATTTAGTGAATCTTTATTATATAAAATGGAATTTATCCAATGATCTATCTATCTATCTATCTATCTATCTATCCATCCATCCATCTATCCATCTATGTATCCCTCCCTCCCTCCCTCCCTCCATCCATCCATCATCCATCCATCCATCCATCCATCCTTCCCTCCCTCCCTCCCTCTCTCTATCTATCCATCCATCCATCTATCTATCTGCCTCTCTGTCTATCCATCTGATAAACATAAAGATAGACGCATGTATGTATATGCTTTTTATTTAATCTTTTATTTTGAGGTGGGAGTTGTAAAGCATTATTTTATTTCCATTGCAACATTATTAGACACTTTGAGGAAGGAGATGTCAATTTTATACTGGAAAAAAATATAATCACCATTTTTTTTTACTAGCTACCACAATCAAAATAGTGATTGTGTAGAAAAGCTTGTTTCTTAATGCCTTTGTTTTAGATAATGCTATCTTGGACTACATTTTTAGTCATAGTAGTGTCCTGAACTTAATCTTGTACCTGCAGTGCTAGTTGTCAGAAATTGCCCGGGGCTTTGTAAGTGACTTGCCCTGGGACATACATACCATTGTGTATCAGAATCAGCACATGAATCCCTGTCTTCCTGACTTGGGTACCTGCTTGCATATCCATACTAATCAAGCTGAATAAATATTCAGGAAAGATGTGTAAACAAAAAGATATTTTAATTTTAAGGAGAGATCATTGCTTGTGACATTAAACTGCTTTTATGAGCTTTGGAGAACACTGGATTTCAGTTTGCTTGGCTCTGTTCCAAAAACAAATTGTTGAACTTTTGCTAGAGAACTAATGTGCTTCTTATTGTGATAAGAGAAAGAGTAGGGGAAAAAGAAAAAGTAATTGCTTCAGCATTGATATACTTGGGAATGATGGATTCTTTTGCATTAAATTTGGTGACCTTTCTGTCACTATTGCATGCTATAGAGAGTTATGGGAAGTCGAACATCTAGATTTAGGATAAAGTGGCCTAGATGGAAGAATACTGAGCCTATGAACTGGTGGGAATGTTTTAACAGCAGCACTGTTGCCCCAGTGATGTCTGTTTCACATCTGTCTTGAATAGGTTCTAATGCATTTAATGATTTCTATCTTAGACTCTTTATAGTCTAATGAGGTCAGGCAACCTGAGAGAGTTATGCTGAATTGGATGATGTATCTCTGCTTTGCCAACTACCTTTGACCAAGCATATGATATATCAGAGTGGAAAAGATAATGATGTATATATAATGTGTGTGTGTGTGTGTGTGTGTGTGTGTGTGTGTGTACAGGGGGTACTTTTAAATACTATGATACTACAAAAAGAATAAATGAACCATTTATGATTAACACCACTCTTGCAAGAGAAACTTGTTGCCAAGAATTTTCTTTTCCCATCCAACCCTATAATCAGAGGAAGAAATATGTAAAATTCTACCCCACAGTGGTGAGTAAAACAAATACCACTTCATCTACAAGAATCACAAGATAAAAATCATGCACATACATATTCCTATACATACACACCTTATGTATTTTATAGATAGTAAACATTTCCGTAGCACTCAGGCATTCTGCTTTATAATTATTACCTCATCTATTCCTCACAATAACCCTTGAAGGTAGGTTCTTTTACTGTTCCCATTTTCTAGATGTGGAACCTGAGGCAAACAAAGGCTAAGTAATTTGCCTGAGTCATACAGCTCATTTGTGTATGAGGTTAGAATTTAATGATGGTTTTCCTGACTCCAGATCCTGTGCTGCCTAGATATCCATGTGCACACACACACATACATCTACTTATGTACACACACGTATGTATATACAATGCACTCTATGTGTACACATGCATACATGTGCATGTACATTTGTTAATATACACACATGCATGTTTTCAAATCCTTATAATAACTCATAAATTCCTCATTTATGTTGTACTTTGAAGGCTTCTGAAGGAATTTCCTCAGCACAACAGATTTGGTAGGTGGTATAACTATTTTAAACCCATTTTACTGATGAGGGTTGCAGAAAGATGGAGTAGTTTGCGTTGGTTACCCAGATGGAACAATTGGTAGCAGCATTTGTAAATAAGTCAATAAAAATGTAGCAAAGAAATGTCTTTTTGACTGGGCCATTTCTTGTTCTTAAGCAACTATTTTTAAAAACCCACCATTCAGAAACTAAAAATTTACTTTGTCAAATCCATGCCACAAAGCTCTTTGAATAGAATTTTCTTGAAAAAGTTTAAGGAGTTTTTAATCTTACGGCTCATGCTAATCTACTGGTATGTGTTTTTGTCTGTGAACTCACCACAGGGATTTAATATCTTTCCTTTGCTGATTCTAGGGTTGCTTGTGTATATATGCACAGTTTTCATCCATGTCTGACTCTGGGATGCCACTTGGGGTTTTGTCGGCAAACATATTGGAGTGGTTTGCTATCTCTTCCAACTCATTTCGCACAGATGAGAAACCTGAGGCAAACAGGGTTACATGGCTTGCCTGGGGTCACACAGCCAGTAAATGTCTGAGGATAGATTGGAATTCAGGAAGATAAGACTTCCCCACTCCAGCTCTGGCACTTTTCTGCTGCACCACCTGACTAATCTAGGGTTGGTCAGCAAAGGAAATTTGAGACAAAAAGTTTTCTATTGCAAGAGCAAGCTTAAGCATGAAGATTTCTTTCCCCCAAAACATATTATGACATTTAAAACACATTTTGCTCCCCTGTAAACACAACCAAAGATTTCCTTTATGCCTTTGATTTAATCTATACTGGTTTGAACTATGGGCCATTTTCTCAGGTCCTTAATGATTATCTGCTTCCTGTCAACCTTCTCTTCAGCTGCTTTATCTTTTCCCCTTTCTAATCTCCTTTTGAACATAAAATTCAACAGCTGCAAGGACTATACTCTATATAAAATGTTACATTTCTGACTGGTGTAGGTATATAAGTGAGAACATGCCTAGTCTGTTCTATCAACCAGCAAATCAAAAGGAATGCATTAAGTATGTATTCTTATGTCACAGGAACTGCTTACACAAAGGCAAAAATAACAATCCCTTTCTTCAAAGAGCATTCATTTTATAGGTGAACTTGATATGTATGTATAAGCATACAGAATACTTAAAACAATACAGAAAATATGCAGAATATGTAAAAATAAATACAAAGCCATGTGAGTAAGATGAACACTACGTGCTAGGGAGATAATTCAATATGAAACGTCCAGGACGTTTCACAAAACGTCTCATTTTCTAATACTGCTATATTGTCCTCTGAATATCTTCTGTTCAGAAACTTTAGTCACTCCCTATTATCAATGGGATGAAATTTCATATGAATTTCATATTGTGGCACCTAAGGACCCACCACAGTCTGCCTCCAGCCAACTTTCTGAGCCTTGCTTTGCATGACTGCCTTTCCCATGATTCAGCCAAAGTGGCTACCTTTCTGAAGTGCCCACTGTCATACAGGAGTGCAGACAGTTTCTGATAAGGCGGTCCTCCATTTCTTTACCTCTTGACATCTGGATTCTTTGAGACCACCTTAGATTCCATCTACTGATCCCTTCACCAGTTGAAAAACCTCCCCTCAGTCTTCATATTTTCTTAGGACATTTAGGCAGAAGGTTTTTTTGCCTTTTCCAAATTCTACCTAGTATCCTAATAATGTAAATATTATTTATGAGCTACATGTCATCTGTTATAATTTAAGGTCCTTAAAGGCATTTTAAAAAAATCTCTCTGTCCCTAGTACTTAGAACAATGTCATATATATATATATATATATATATATATATATACACATATGTATGTATGTATGTATATATGTATGTGTATAGTGTATGTATGTGTGTGTGCATATATACAAAATGCTTAATAAATATTGAAACTAATTGCCTTTTGACTCACCCAAGGTGATAATATTGGAGGAACTGGGGGTAGGGTAACCCTTTTCCCCTTTCCTTCCCCTAGCCTTTTTTACCCCTCTCTCCTATTGCCCAAAAACAATGAAGGGGAGTGACCACTTATAATCTTCCCCTTTCTTACTGTCTTACATATACATATACACACATATACACAAATATACATATGTGTGTCTATATGTATTTGTGTGTGTATACAGTGACCCCCCCAAAAAAAGTGTGAGCTACTTAAAAACAGCATCTCATTTCTTTTCCCTGTTTATATCCCCAATTTTTAGATCAAGGTAATTGTTTAATACATATTTTTTCTATTTCTTCATTCAATTCACAAATGGACTTAGATAAACTTTTTATCTGTTTATGTTTTTAGACTTATTGTTATAAGACTTGTTGCTCTTGGGATACCTAGCTCCATATCTTATATGTATTTCATCTTCTAATTTGTCCTTAACTCCACTTGTTTCAAGGAGAGCCACCTTATTATGGGATTTGGTGAAATACTCTATGTGGTCATCTTATTTATGTTGCTAATTATTCCATAAGTGTTGATTCTATGCACTCTCACTCACCCTTTGATTTCTCAGATATTTTAATATTTTTATTTTATTATTTAACAATTTTTCAACAATTTATACTCTTATGAAAAACTTCCTGAAAAGTTCTATGGATTCCCTCATACTATATTATTTAATATTAAAGTTACAATTTAAGAATAGTATTTGTGGGAAAAGGGAAACAAATCTTACAACTTGGAGTGTTTGGTACTAGCACTTTATGATACCACTTTAAGGATTTGCAGGATTCAGACCACAAAGATTCAAACCAAAGTAGCTTTATGAAAAGAAACTAAACTTTATCTTATGTATATAAAAATGTAAGTGTCTTCTGCTGTATAATGCTATACTTTGGCTTTTGTGTTTTGACTAATGACTTGTGATTTAATCTAGTCATTATTCAACTAGTATTTATTAATCACCTATTATGTAACATATATATTAGTATTTTCCCAAAAAACTGTACCCCCCAAACTGAATATGCCTCTAGGTAACAGGTAGCTTGATGTGGTGGTTAGGAAACCAGTCCTGGAGCCGGAGTCTCTTAAATTCATAGTTCAAAGTCCAATCTGGCTCCTATCCACTATGTGACCTTGGGCAAATAATCCAACCTATCAATGCCCCAATCTACTCATTGAGACTAGGATTTACAGAGAAGTGCTCGCTTGCATTTGTCTAGGGAGTTTCCTACCTGAGAGTTCCCAACATCAATGAAATGTCATGTCTAGACCAACTTTATAAGGCTGTTCTACTGCTATTGATGTAGTCTTAGGATATTACCCTAAAGATGTACCCTAAAATACACCTGTAATATGTAGTAAAGTAATTCTTAATGAAATTTAGAATTCACTCCCTAAATTTGTACCTAAACTTAAATTAAACTGAACCTTTGGGAAACTTTCCAAAGTAGTCTCATAAGAAAATCAACTTAGGGGCAACTAAGTGGAGCAGTAAATAGAGCACATAGCCCTGAAGTCAGGGGGACCTGAGTTTAAATCTGGCCTCAGACACATAACTCTTACTAGCTGTGTGACTTTGGCCAAGTTACTTAACCCCAATCATCTTGCCTTCTCCCTCAAAATGAAAAAAAAATAACTCATCAATCAATATGATCTGTTGAGTACCGATTATATGCAAGGTACCATACCTAGTACTAGGGATAAAAATGCAAAAGTGAGACAATTCTTGTCTTTAAGGAATTTATATTATACTTGGGTGACAGAACATGTATAGGAGACTCATTGCAAGGAAAGGAAGCTGTGGTCCAGTAGTCACAGGGATTGTGAGCTGACCTAGACGGCAATAGATTTTCCCATACTTTCCAGGAGCTATGTTACTATCAATTTATTTATTGATTTCAGTGTCCTAATTTCCTCAAATTTTGGTTTGGATCTGTAGGATGCAATTAGTTTGTTGCATTTATCTTGTTGCATTTAATTGGAATTCTATTCTTAATTTTCCTTTTAAGGAAACTCCAACTGATGACTATTTCCCTTGTGTCTTTTAAATTATTCAGTGCATTTAACTTTATTGAGAAGAAGGGGGAATATAAGTGGTGATTGTAAGACTCATTGACTTCTAATCTACTTTAGAAATTCTAACCTGGGAATGATCTTCTGATCTACGGTTATATTACCCTTTTTATTTTTTAATGTAATAAGGAATAGAAATGTTCAATCTAAGGGTCCTGACTATTTAAATAGAGTCCTATGGACTACTTAGACACAACAGATTCTCAGCAGTCTATGACATACTATTGACAATTATATAGTTAGTTTAGGGAAGGGGCTAATCAGGCATTGCTAGGCTAAGGCCATATGGCCTAGCAATGTTTGCTAATTCTCTAATTCTCATTCTTTACCTGCCCTGTAGTTTTGCTCTGTCTTCATTGCTCTGAGGTGGCCAAACCTTTTGATGGGGAATATTAGGCTCCTACTTCTCCAATTCATCTCCTATTCTATTTCAGGACTCCAGTCCAAGAGTTCTTAACATGTGTGTGTGTGTGTGTGTGTGTGTGTGTGTGTGTGTGTGTGTGTGTGTGTAAAACAGACATCTTTGGTAGTTTGATGAAGCCCCTTCTTAGGGTAATGTTTTTAAATGCATAACACAAAATATAGGAGAATACAAAAGAAACCAATTATATTAAAACACATTAAAAAAAATCTCATAGACTCCAGCATAAGAATGTCCTCTTCTGTCTAACTCTAAGGGATCTTCTCTAGCAGGGAGAGAGAAAACAAAGGTACCCAGAAAACAGACACAAATCAAGTATGGGGTCTATTCATTCCCACACAGAAATAGAAACGTTTAGCAGTAAAGACTGATAGAATGATTATAAACAGTTGAGACAAGTAAGTGAGATTCACTGAGACTTGTGCAACAGGTTTGCTCATTAGCTATTTTATGTTCCCCCCCCCCTCACTGCATATAGCACAGTCAATGCCATGTGGAGTTTATTTTCTCTCTCTTCTCTCTCAGTGGGTAACACTTTGCTTCTCGGTCATTTTCTTTCTTCCACTCTTTCCATCACTATTGCTCTAGTCATCAAAATTCTGCTACTCACTTGCCCAGAACTGTGAAAAATCCCCTGAATTTTGAGATCTCTGAAGACCCTGTACCATCCTAGGTTTAGTTTCTCAGAAAATGATTAATTCGTGGTTTTCCCACCCTTTTCAGCAGCTATGTGAAGAGAAGGACATCACTTCAACCCACATTAAATGTTCATGACTCAGAGAGCTGTCCCTACACTCCAAAATCATCAGTAAAAAGAGAGCTAAGGGGCAGACATTGCCCCTTTAGTGTGCCCAAATGAGTTCTGGTTCAGCAACCAATACAATGAATTATCGCAACTGATGATAACAAGTTAGAGGCCAGCTACAACTGCTCTGAAGTGGACCATGTTGAACTGAAGTTTTTAGGACAATTTCCAAATAAGTCATAGAAAAATTATCCAATTAATCCACAAAAAATGTATTAAGTATTTACTATGCACCAGAGTACTTACTATGCATTTGACAAACATCCCCAGCCTTCAGTGAACTTCAAGTCTATGACACATGTCTAGTAGAATGTTAATACCTCTTCACCACAAGGCTGACAGAATGTCCACTTAGCATGCCCCTAGGTAGGGAGAGAGAAGCCAGAGAACCCTACAGTAGCATGAGCTAAACGTTTCAATATACATTTTGGAAGAATATCAATAGCCCTTTAAATTGGGGGAAAGCATTTACTTCAAGAGCAGAAAATAAAAACATTGGACTAGGAAGTATGTTTTTCATCTTTAAATTCCATTAGGTCCTTTGAGACCTTAAAATTTATCAATATAAACATAATGTAATTATTCACCTGTAGAAATTATTCTCTTCAAAAATTCATATAAAAAAGTATATATGTATGTACATTTTGATAAGTTTAATACATTTTCCTTTTTAATCTGATGTATATATATTTTTTGCATTTAAAAAGATTATTCAGAGAAGATATCCATAGTCATCACCAAAATGTCACAGGGGTCTAATCATACAAAAACATTAAGAAATTTCAACATCTTCAGTGATAGTGTCATTGTCTATGTGTAAAGATGGTCTGACAAGCCCAGAAGCAGTAATACAAACATATAGAGTCAGGCATTTTTCCTAATAGTCTTGATAATAGTACACTGATTTATTCACATTATTTCTCAGGCATGTCTCTAGGAAAGGAACAAGGAGGTTTTTGATGTGACAATTTTATTAATGGGGTAACTTTTTACAATTTCCCTTTATTTAAATACCCTTGTACTTTATACAGTGAGGCTGAATGGGATCATCTCGAAGGGTAAGCCCTTGACCCTGAATCCTGTATAGCTGGAAAGACGCCCATACTTACCTAGTAAGAGATACACATCAGGAGAGGGGACTGTATACAGTTAATGCAATGGATCATATAGGTCAATTCAACTTTGTCACATGACTTGGGGGAAAAAAACCAGCAGCATTCCTTAAGAATTTCACCTGAGGTTCCCACTATACTATATTTAGTTAATGAAGTTCTAAATAAATAAAGTACTCACATAACAAAAAATGTTTTTCAAAGACTCCCTTACCCCACAATCTACAGCTCCTTCCACTATCCAAACCATAGCTTGTGTCTCATAACAAATGAAATGCATTTAGGAGAAAATTAGCTGAGATTAGGATTCCAGTATGTGACCAAGGAATAAATGAAAATTGGAACAACAGCAACAACAAAAGCCTGGCCCAAGGGACATTGAACATATGGTTCCAGACACATTAGTGCAAAGTTTAGACCAACCATCATGCCAGCCAGAGCTTTTATAAGATAACTCCTTGTTAAGTAAAGATGAATTCTGAAGATTCGGGGTTTTTTGGGGTGGAAGTCCTTCCATGTAAATTTTAAGTGCTGTAGAGCAAAACTCAGTTCTTAAGAACATCCAGTACATGAGGCAGCATGCAAAGGACAGAGAGCACTGTTTTGCTTAAGTTCTCTAGGAATTCAAATTCCAATAAGGAAACAAGAGACAAACTCATAAAACGTTACCTGAAAAGAATTAAATGTTAAAAGACATTAGTAGATCATTGATTGAATGAAGGTACCAAACATCCAGAGGAAAGAAGGCTTTTTTTTAATAAGAGTAATTATATCTAGACATGAGACAGGGAGCCAGCAAAAACAAAGAGTGCATTTGTAAAACAAAAAAGAGCGGGCTGTCTTAGGAATTGGACATTGACCATAGTAGAGGATGATTCAGCTCCATATATAAATGGACTTCAACTTGACTATCAATGACTGTATAACTCTTCCTTGGTAGCGTCCTTTCATTAAACTAAGCTACTCCTATCCTCAAGACTCCTGTATTGAACGTACAGAGTTTTTCTGCTCTCACTATACTGTTAATATTCATGAGCAGATCCTGTCCTGCTCTCCTGGAAAACTTCCGCAGAAATTTAGCACACATGTTAAATATTTAGAGGCATCTCATAAAAATCTGCTTTTCCAAATAACATACAAGTAAGTATTAGACCTCGAATGTAAAAACTTCCCATTCCCATGGTCAGTTCTGGATGTAACAGGGCATGGATGTGTTCTGGTGATATACTCATTAATAGGTTTCATTGTGACTTCCTAAAGCTTTCTAGTCAGTCTTCAGACATTAATCTTGGGCAAAGCAAAGTTCTGTTGTTTTTTTAAGGGTTGCTAATCATTTTTGGAAAAAAACTAATTTGATTTCAGGCATATTCTGAAGCATAAACAATTCTCTGATTATCTAGTTGAACCATTTAATGGTTAAAGTCTCTTATCTGGAGAAGGATTAGTTAAATACTAGATAGAGAACTATAAATATAAGGAATTGAGTTGTCAAGTGAAAAGATAACTTTCTTCAGCCATGGTACAAAGTAAGCTACTAAACACTGGGTCTCTTCCTTTATTTTTTAGCTTTGCAGTAAAGGAGTATACTTTTCCTTTATATAAGTTCCTTTTCTCCATCTCTACTTTACCTATTAGCCATACTTTCAAGATGGGTATCAATTTAAGTGTTCAAAGAAGTGAACTTAAAGTTACCATTTTAAGTCCATTAGAACAAGACTGTTCTTTGAATAAGAAAGAGTTTGTAGTTCCTGGCCCTAAATGATACTTATAATTCCTAATTTGAGGTTTCCTCAAAGCTTCTTTTTTAATGATAATTAATTTTTACAAATATCAGAAAATAAATTATTGAAAAATTAAACATTCCAAAATTCAGTCATTTTTTGGAAAATAAACTAAAATTCTATAAAGTAGTTTCAGACTATTTAAAAGTCAATTTATGCTAATAAAGCCATACTATCTTCAAACTGTCTCTTTTGGGGAGATCATTGTTTTGCACTGATAGTCTTGAATATGGAAATCAATTGTGTAATTGACTTTGTATGTTTTTGTCTTTTTCCCACATTTTGAAACATGAAGAAAAATGGTGTTTTACTTTAATTAATAGAATTTTTTTGAAAAGAAGAGAAATTATAAGACTAAATGCTTCAAATTTCTAGATTGATTGATCGAATGAATGAATGAATGAATGAATGAAAAAACATTTAGTAAGTGATTACTGTGGGCAAAGAACTGGGCTAACCATTAGTAAAATAGATAGAAAAGAGGGATGAGTGTAGTCAAAATGACAGAGTAAGGGAAAAACTCACCTAAACTCTTGCAAATTCACCTCTAAATAATTATAAAATAACACCTCAAAACAAATTCTGAAGTGCCAGTACCAGCAAAAGGACAAAGTGAAATGGTTATCTAGCCCAAAAGAACTACTTACCTTTCAAAGTCAGAACTTTCTTTTCTGAATCTTTGGTAGCTTTGGCCCCAATCACCAATATATCCCAGGTCAAAGCCCACTTGGCTGTTGTTTGGGCTCTGATTGACTTAGAGTAAATATAAATAGGAATTGTTTCTGTTTTGCCCAGAAACCCTGAGGGTCTTTGCCTCCCAGTTTGATTTTTTTGGAGACTAAGTTAAAGATGTCACATTGTTTTTAACCTGCCTCAGTCACCAAATGGGCATTGCTTTAGTCAAACTGAGACCTGCTAATGACCTTAGCTTTAAAAGGTTAAGATCTTCCTTTGCACCTAGGGCCATCTCCAGTCATCTGGATGTGTATCAGGCCACTAGACCTAGATGGAGGAGAAAATGAGATTAATGACTTTGCACCTCACCCCTCACTTAAATCCAGTTCATTTGCATGTCATAGCATCAGCTCCTTGATGTCATGGTCTTCTTAGAGAACAAAGGAGGGACAACAACAATGACCCCTGTGCAAACAGCTGATGATTCAATTTCTTTAAGATTTGTTTCCCTGGGGTGGCTATATGGTGCTGTGAGTAAAACACTGGCCCTGGAGTCAGGAGGACTTGGGTTCAAATCAAGGGCCTAAGACACTTAACACTCATTTGCCACGTGACCTTGGGCAAGTCACTTAACCCCAATTGCCCTGCCTTCCCCCCTCCAAAAAGCAAAAATTAAAAACAAACAAACAAAAAAAAAAAAACTAAAGATTTGCTTCCCTGAATGACAGCTACAAAGTTTGAGTCAGAAGCAAGGTTGGAAAAATTAAATTGCCAAAAAAACTTGGCAATTCAAATACTTTTATTTCTGTGACTCTTGACTTCCAGGTTTTGGGTTGTCTCCATCAAGGTCTGAGGGGAGATGGTAGTCAAAGATATTGTTGTGACCTTACTCACCTAATGTATGTCTCCTGTCTTTCCCTCAGAGTTCTTGCCGCTTTAGCTAAGCTGGTTTTTATCTGCCCTATAGGTGACCATGGGGACTCCTACTCTACAGGAGTTACCCTCTTCAATAAGAATTTCAGGACTCAGCTAGGATGGAGGATGGGCAGGCTGCCTGACTGTCACTGTGCCCCATTCAGTGTTTTATCTTTCATTTGGTCACATCTTCATTTTCAGAGTCATAGATATATGACCCCAGTTACTTTTCCTACAGGCAATTTTTAGATGAAACAGGTCAGTGGTGTAAATTTATTTTTCTCAGTTATTATTTCATTTGTTTTGATTGTCTAAAGTTTAGAACACATAGAAACCCTATGAAATCCAACATATTACTTAATTAAGCTAATTAAGGATGGCTTCTCATTTGTTTGGAATGACTCCACCACAGAAGTTCATTTGGTTTAATACTTGTGAGGTAGAGAAATCAAATTTAGAGCCACACTTCTATTTATTAGCTCTAAAACTCATGGCTATAAAGTTTTAACAATCCTTAGGCTTAGAAATCAAAGTGCCTTGGATTTCTGGTGCCTTTGTACTGTTTGTTTTATTCTAAATCATTTTTTTTCTTTGAAGTTAATGTTAGGGCCTCCTGGAATACATTTCTTGTTTGGGATTACACAAACAGCTGTTCCTCTATTCTTTTAACACTACCTATTTCTTCTAGTTTTGAATTTTTGCATTTTTAATGCTGCATTGGCCTATTCTATATAGGTCTACAGCAGTTTTTGAAAGTTATAATAGTGAAAAAAGAATTATATGATGCTTTATTAGTGCAATTGATAATTTTACAGCACAGAGGCACAAAGTAGGCAATATGTAAATGCTTTTTTTTCTCTCCATCCCCATTTTCAGAGATAGCCAAATGCTTCTTTCTGTGCTGTCCCCCACAGGGGCTGCGTAGCAGAGGACATGCAAATGTGCAAATAGAACATCTGCCTGCTCCAGGAAGCTTTGTTTCACCAACCCTGTCTCTTTCTCTTCTGAATCTAAAGAACCCATTTTTTTATCATTTGGTGCAGTGTAGATTGAACTAAGAGTCATAAGGCCTGGGATCAAGCCCTGTACACTGTGGCTTTGGTACACTCAGATGACATGGAGGATTTTCTTCATATATAGGCACATCCTAACTGATGAGAGAGAGAGAGAGAGAAAGAGAGAGAGAGAGAGAGAGAGAGAGAGAGAGAGAGAGAGAGAGAGAGAGAGAGAGAGAGAGAGAGGGAGGGAGGGAGAGAGAATAACAATGGCAGGTGTTTCTTGGGGAACCTGAGACTTGCTCTTTCAGAGCCCTAGAGTTAACCTTAATTCCTAGTGGTTTTCAAGGCATAGTGCTCAGCTATAGCTAAAAATGGAATCTCCTGAAATAGGATCAGTTTTATGGATGTCCTATAAGCTGGTGATCTGGAACTGCCTGGAGTTATGGCTATTTGGGCATAATGATAGGAATAGGTAGGCAGGAGAATGATCCGTGAAAAATCTTTCACATCTTTTTTATTCAGCTGAACTCTCTACATACACATGTATTTTTGTGTGTATATATATTCATATTTTATATCTATACCTCTCTATATATCTAGATCTATACATCTATATCTAGATATAGAGAGAGACAGAGAAAGAAAAAGAAAGAGACAGAGACAGACAGACAGAGAGACATCTTGGTCATAGGCAGGCTATACATGAGGAAGTATGCATGGAGACACAGTGTCTCATCAACCTGCAAATTATGATAGAGGAGCTCTACCTGTACAGATTTCTCAGTTGCCTGGGGATATGTGCAGAGACAACTCTATATGATTGTTCTCCAAAAGAGTAGAGATTCTCAACTTTCATTGCAATGTCTAATTTCCTGCCACTGTTCTTGTTAAATCCCTACACTGAAGGAGAAACTTGGCAAGATCATAGGCATGGATTTGCATTAAAGGAGCTGTCCATCTATGAGGAAGATTCTTTAGCTAAAGGAAATTTTCACTTTTCTAAGATCTTAGCTATAATGTGTCCATGATTAATTTACACTTAATACTTAGCAGTTGAAATTTCAGTGGTATATGTCTGGCAACATTTTGCTTCGTATTTCTGAAATGAAGTATTTTACAAGTATTCCCATGATCTTTGTGATAACTGATTCATCCTCATATAAAAAGCTTTATTTTTTTAAAACTCTTAGGGCAACAGAGCCATTTAAGAATTCTTTGAGGTTTACACTGCTCACTATGTAAGATTTTCCTGGTTCTTTTTTCTGTAAGAGACATCATTCAGCGTCTTGGCAGCTTACTCATTTTTACCCAAAGAAGAATGATGAAGCATTATTCTGATCTGTATTGGCAGGGATCTCAGGGGTTATTTAGGCCTCAATTAGAATCTCCTCTATAGCATTCCTAAATGTGTTTTCCTCCTCTACTTGAAATATTGGGAAGTCCCTTAGGACTGAAATCTCATTATTCTCAGTTCTTCACTCTTCCTCACCTCACCTATCTAATCCCTTGCGAAATCTTACCATTTCTCCTTCCAGTATTCCATATCTGACCCTTTCTCTCTAATTCTGTGGACATCACCCCTCTTCAGTCTCTCATCACCTCTTTCCTGGTTAATTATAACAATCTGCTAACTGGTCCTCTGCCTCATATTTCTTCTCTCTATACACAGCTGCCAAAGAGATTTTCATTAATTGCTGCTCTGACCATGTGTTATAGTAATGAAATTTGAAGATCCCTTTGTATTGCTAAGCTTGACAGGTACTTAGCACATAGTTTCAAATTAAGCCTCTGTTAAAGAAAAAGAAGATATGAACCCCTGTTGCTGATGTAACAGGAACGGGCTGAACAGGGAGGAGCAATAATATATATAAGGAAAAATCCCAACTGGGAAAGTCAGAACTTCTTGGGATGAGCATCTGAAGGTTGGGCTGCTGCTGCTGGACTGGAACTCCTGTGGAGAAAGTGATTTTTATTTTGAAAATGGGAGAAAGTTATTTTGATTTTGAGAACAGAGATTATGGTGCTGAAGACTTCCAAGGGCTAGCTGGAGATGCTGAGAAACTGCTGAGGATTTCTAGAAGACCAGCAGGAGCTGCCAACCAGAGCTACTAGAGGAATCATGACTGTGTTGTCAGTACTTTATCTGTGGCTCTGTTAAGTTTTCTCTTCCTAGGAACAGAAACTGGGAAGGACTTGGGGTGGGCTGGATATTGTGAGTTCAATATAGAGCAGGAACTGCATGGAGAGCAGGACAAGGAGCTGGAAGTTGTCTGCCTCTGAACTCAGGTGGCATTTGGTTAGATTTGGGTAGGAGCTGGGACCATGTGCCTTGAGTCAAAGTGAAAAGATCTCTTCATGGGTACTGCGTAGTGATGAAATTGTTATTTACTTGTGACAGAGAGGTGGAAGGCCTGTGTATTTTCCACTACCCCTTAATAGGGTACTGAGTAGTGACTGATGACTGAGTAGTGACTGATGATTGAATAGCAACTGATAACTGAATAGTGACTGATTTGTAACTTATTGTGCCCCATGGGTGGAGGACTTTGACCTTTTGTACTTTATGATTGAATAATTGAGTTACTAAGTGATTGATTGACTGAATGATTGTACTTTGGTTTGAAACTATGTGAATACTTTGGTGAAAACTATGTGGCCCTTTTAGTGATAAGTTGTTGTCAATGCTGTATTTTGATTTTCTGTGAATGTTTTGCTTTGATTTGTTATTGAATAGAGAGTTCACTATGCTATGTAAACAGAACCTTGAAATGCTGTTCACAGCAGCATTATTCTGGAAAGCTGCTTGTGCATGGCTTTATATCATGTCACTCCTCTAATCTCTACTTAGGAAATTTCAGTGGTTTCCTATGACCTCTAGAACCACATATAAAATCCTCTGTTTTTTAAAACTCCTCATAACCTTGCCCTACCCTTTCTAGCCCTACTATATGTTACTCCTGCTCTCTCACTCTGAAGTCCAGCCACACTGACCTTCTCTGTGTTCCCTTACCTAACAATTTCATTTCCCTGTGCCATAGCATTATCTATCTTTGAAGTTTGAAATGCACACCCACTTTGCCTCTCCCTCGTAAAAGCCCTCTCTTTTTAAAGGATACTTATTAATTACCTTCTACATGGTAAGTTGCCACTCAAACCATCTTGTATAAATATTCTTATTTGTGTTTATGTTCTTTATAATTATTATTTATATGTATATATAATATATCTCTGATATACATAATCCATCTACACACACATACATATATATGGATATACATCTATATGTGTAATACTTGTCTCTCATTTTAGAATGGTATCTCCATGCAAGTAGAAATTATTTCATTTATTGGATTTCTATCCCTAGTGCCTAAAAAAGTGGCTGGCACAAAGCAGAAACTTAACATTTTTTCTATGATCATTTAGTTGATTGAAGTAGCTATCTGCCAGTGCAGCCAATTTCAGTTTTAGACATCTTTGATTCTCAGAAACTTTTTCTAATCATAGATACTAAACTGCTTATCTTTAAATGGTAACTGGGCTTGAAAGGGGAAGTAAAGCAAAGAGCTCACTGTGACCCTTAGGGTCAAAACATCAGGCATATCTGTGGTGCTACAGGCAGAAAAAGGAGCTCAGGTAGAAGCAGAGGCAGATTTACCACAGAAGATAATAAGCTGATTTGGAACATGATGCATTTGAGATACCCGAGGGAATTGTAGGTACAAATAATATTTGGAGGATAACTTATGATTAAACAACTTTGATTACTGGCATCTTAGAATATATAGGGGGTATAGTGGAATCTGAAAATTATGTTCCAAAAAGTCATTCAAGACTTTCCAGAATTATCAAAATTATCAAAAATTAAATTCTGTCCTCACCAGAAACAAATATTAATCTTATAAATGAAAAGAACTCAACATACCAAGTGAAATAAATTATAATTAGATTTCTCCAAATTCAATATTCGAATGGATTCTTAATGGAACTGATGTGGGTATTCTCTCCAGTGATGCAGATTAGAGCCCATCCATGTTTACCCATTCTGTGTGACTCTCTTCCAGTGGTATACCTGTTTCTCTGTAGTATCTAGTTAGGATTTTTTTTCCATCCTCCTCCATTTTCAAATTAAATTATTGTCAATCAGATTCACAAGTCTCCAGTTAAGTATATATGTTAATAGCCCTTGTTAGATAGAATTTGTCTCTAGTAAAGAGCCCAACATTCCTTAGCCTTAAGTCTTAATTAAAAAATCCACATCCTCCTTTTAGACTCCATCTTTTTCTCCAGATACTAGTTTCTCAAGTCTGTTTGTCTCTTTTCCAGCCTCTTCCCTTGATAATAACAGTGATAAAACCATCTCTGACTCTCAGGATTTTAAGATCTCATGATCCTTAGCATTGCCTTCTGGCAATATTCATTTCACAAAAGAGTCTGCAGAAGTGAGTTATCAAGACCAGGTTTCACAAGTCTCTGGGGCATCTTTGTCATGCCATCAGCACTGTGTTTTTTCCAGGAGGAACTCTCATGGCTAACTCAGATGGCTAACTGCCACGGTTTACCCTGTACAGTTGTCATATCAGAAGCTCATTGATTCAGGGTTATTCAGCAAGATTTCATGATGTTTTATTTTGTTAAATATTTCCCAAATATGTATCAAAGAATTTTTAAGAATCATTGAAAAAACCTTCGAGTTCCAAATTATCTTCCTCCCTCCTAAACCTCCTCTCTTCTTGAGAAGGCAAGCACTGATTTTTATTGTACAAGTGAGGTTGTCCCAAGCATGTTTACATATTAGCCATTTTGAAAAAGAAAATAGAAACCAAATAAAGCAAGAAAAATAAGGAAAACCTAAGAAGGATGTTTCAGTCTGCACTCAGAGTTCATCAGTTCTCTCTTTGGAGGTGGATAGCATTTTCATCATGGGTTCTTTGACTTTTCTTGGATTGTTTTCTTGTTCAGAGAAGCTAAGGCTTACAAATTGATCATTCATACAATATTGTTATTACCATGTAAAATGTTCTCCTGGTCCTGCTCACTTCACTTTTCCTGAGTTCATGTCTTCCCAGGTTTTCCTAAAACCATCTTGCTCATCATTTCTTACAGTACAACAGGATTCCAACACAATCATAAACCACAACTCATTCAACCATTCCCTGATTGATGATCATCCCCTCAATTTCCAATTCACAGCCACCACAAAAGTACTTCTACAAATATTTTCGTACAAATAGGCCCTTTTCTCTTTTCTTTGACCTCTTTGGGATTACAAACCTAGTACTGGTATTTGGTACCTCAAATACCCAGAGTAGGTATTTGACCTTGGTCAAAGAGGAGGCAACAGTTTTCTAATCCTTTGAGTATGGCACCAAATCATTTTCCAGAATGATTGGTTCATTCTGAACTTTTTAACATCTCCAGAATTTGCCATTTTTCTTTCCTCTCGTATCAGTCAGTCTGATTATTGTAAGGTGGTATTTCCAGGTTATTTTAATTTGTAATCTCCTAATCAGTAATTATTTAGAGCATTTTAATGTAACTATTGATAGCTTTGATTTCTTCTGAAAACTTCTTGTTCCTATCCTTTAACTATTTATAAACTGGGGAATGGGTCATATTTTTATAGATATGGCTCAGTTCCCTATATTTTTGAAAAATGAAGTCTTGGGATTGCTAGGTGGCACAATGAATAGAGCAATGGCTCTGGAGTCAGGGGACCTGAGTTCACATCCACCAAAAAGCAAAAACAAAAATGAAGTCTTGAGAAAAAACTTATTGCCTATAATTTTGACTTCACTAGTTTTGTTTGTGCAAAAGCTTTTAAACTTCATATAAAAAGCTATCTTTTTACTTCCCATAATCTCCTCCATCTCTTTTTTGTCATATACTTTTCATTTATTCATAGATCTGAATGAAGGGAGCATTTTCCATGCTCCCATAATATACTTATGATAACTTTCTTCTATCTCAAGTTATTTATCCATTTTATACCTTTTCTTGGTATAAGGTATGAGATGCTGGTCTATGACTAGTTTTTGCCAAACTGCTTTCTAGTTTTTCAGCAATTTTTTTTTGTCACATATATGTTCTTACCTCAAAAGCTTAGATCTTTTGGTTTATCAAACACTGGATTACTATGGTCACTGACTACTGTGTAGCATGCATCTGATCTATTCTGCTGATCCACCACTTTATTTCTTAACCAGTACCAGACTATTTTGATAATTACCCCTTGGTAATATAGTCTAAAATCTGGAATCTGCTAGGTTACCTCTCTTAACATATTTTTTTATTGACTCTTTTGCTATTATTGAGATCTTGTTCTTACAGATAAATTTAATTACTATTTTTCCTAGTTGTATAAGATGATGCTTTTTGTAGTTTGATTGGAATGTCACTAAATAAGTAAATTAATTAAGCAGAATAGTTATTTTTATCATATTGGCTTGACCTACTCATGAACAATTGTTACTTCTCCAATGCTGAGATCTGTTTTTATTTATATGAAACTGTTTTGTATTTGTGCACATACAGTCCCTCAGTTTGTCTTGGTAGGTAGACTTTCAAGAGTTTTATATTGTCTGTAATTACTTCAAATGGAGTATCTCTTTTGAGGTCTTCCTGCTGTGTTTTGTTGGTAGTATATAGAAATGCCAGTGATTTATGTGGGTTTGTTTTATATCCTACAACTTTTCTGAAGTTGTTAATTGTTCCAACTAGTTTTTTTAATGGATTCTCTATGTATACTTCAATATCATCTACAAAGAGTGATGGTTTTGTTTTCTCATTGCCTATTTTTCATATTTTCAATTTATTTTTCTTGCCTTGTGTCTTCAGCTAACATTTCTAGTACAGAATTAAATAAGAGTGATGATAATGGAAAGGCTTGCTTCAATCCTGATCTTTATAGGAAGGCTTCAAGTTTATCTTTATTACGCATAATGATTACTTTTGGTTTTAAATAGATACAAATGATCATTTTAAGAAAAGTCCCATTACTAGGTTTTCCTATGATTCATATTCTTTTAATTGCATTTTAAATAATAATTGATATTGTATTTTATCCAAAGCTTTTTCTGCATCTTCTAACATAATTATACTATTTTTTTTGTTATTGTTATTGATCTTGTCAATTATGTAGTTTTTCTAATACTGAATAAGCTTTGCCTTCCTGGTATGAATTCCACCTGGTCAAATTGTATGATTTTTGTGATATAGTGTTCTGATCTCTTTGCTAGTATTTAATTTAAAATATTTGTATCAATATTCAATAAGGAAATTTTCTCCAGTTTTCTTTCTCTATTTTTGCTCTCCATGACTTAGCTATAAAAGCCATATTTGGGTAAAAAAAAGGAATTGGTAGGACTTCTATTGTACCTATTTATTTAAAACAATAGTTTGTGTTTTATAAGATTTATTTCTCCTTAAATGTTTGGTGGAATTCACTCATGACTCCATCTGGTGCTGGGGATGTTTTCTTAGAAGTTTCATTGATGACATGTTCAATTACTTTGTTCTAAGACACAGTTATTTAAGTATTTTATTGCTCCTATTAATTTAGTTATCTTTTATTTTCTTAAGTGTTCATCCATTTCACTTAAAGTGTCAATTTTACTGTTATGTAATTGGACAAAATACTAATATTGCTTTAGTTTCATTGTCATTTAGTGATATAGTCATCCTTTGAAAAAATTTTTGATACTAGCAATTTTTTAAAATCAAATTAGCCAGGGGTGGCTAGGTGGTGCATGAATAGAGCACTGGCCCCAGAGTCAGGAGGACCTGAGTTCAAATCTGGACTCAGACATTTAACACAAAAACTAGCTGTGTGACCTTGGGCAAGTCACTTAACCCTAACTGCCCTACCTTCCTCTCCAAAAAGCAAAAAATAAATCAACAAATGAATCAATAAATCAAATTAACCAAAGGTTTGTCTATTTCATTGTTTTTTTAATAAGTCTGCTAATAGATTTTTATTAGTTCAGAGGTATTTTTACTTTCAATTTTATTAATCTGTATTTTGTTTTATCACAATTCCCATTTTAGTGTTTAATTGGAGATTTGTAACTTGTTCTTTCTCGATTTTTTTAAATTGTATGCCCAATTCATTGATCTGCACCTTTTCTCTTTTTACTCTATGGACTTAGAGGTATATGTATATATTTTTTCCCTAAGTACTGCTTTGTCTGCTTCACACAAATTTTTGAATGTTGTCTCATTATTATCATTTTCTTTATTATTAAAATAATTGTTTTTTCATTCATATTTTGGCCCATTCATTCCTGGGGATAAAATTATTTACTTTCAAATTATTTACTTTCAAATTTACTTTCAAATTATTTACTTTCAAAGAGTTATGGCTCCATAACCCTTTATTAAATACAATTTCTATAGCATTATGATCTGTAAAATTAGGTGACTTTAATATTTCTGCTTCTCTGCATTTGGTTATGAGGGTTTATGCCCTAAAATGTGAACATTTTTTGTGAAAATGTCAAGTACAGTTGAGGAAAAGGTACATGCATTTCTATTCCCTTTCAATTTTTCCAGAGGTCTTTCTTATCTAACTTTTCTAAGACTCTATTAATCTCTGTGACTTCCTTCTTAATTATTTAATGGTTAAATTTATCTAGCTCTGAAAAGGGAAAGTTGAGGTTCCACATGAGTATACTTTCACTCTCTGTTTCTTCCTGAAATTCATTTAACTTTTCCTTTAAGAATTTGGGTGGTATGCTATTTAGTGTGTGTAATTTTAATATTGATGTTGCTTCATTGTCTTTTCTTTTAGAAAGATGTAGTTTCCCTGTTTATGCCTTTTTTTAATAAGTCTATTTTTGCTTTGGCTTTTTCTAAGATTGTGATAAGTTTAATCTTATTGAATCCCTTATAATTTTTCTCTCACATTTAGGTTTTTATTATTCTCTTGAGTCATGTATTTGCAAGTTTATCTTTCCTATTCATTTCTGGTCTTTGCCTCAGAAATGCTTGAAAGTCATCTCTTTCATTAAATATCTACTTTTTTTTCCCTTGATGGATTTTTCTCTTTTTTTCCAGTGTGTTATTCTTGGTTAAAATTCTTTGCCTTCCTGAATATCATATTCCATGCCCTCCATTCCTTTAACATATTGGCTATTAAATCTTGTGTGATCCTTACTGTGGCTCCATGGTTTTTTTTTAATGTTTTCTTTTCTGTTTAGTGTAGTATTTTCTCTCTGTCCAGGGAGCTCTTGAATTTGACTATTATATTCCCAGGAATTTTCATTTGTTATCTCATGTGATGATTTGTGAATTCTTTCAATTCTAACTTCCCCTCTAATTCTAGGACATCAGGACAGTTTTCCTTTATAATTTCCTGAAGCATGATATCTGGACTATGAGGGTTACTCTATTTCTTCTAAGGGATTCCTGCCCACAATAGTATATTTAATGGTCACTTGAATTAAATTCATCCATGTGAGCTTAGTGACACCCAAGGTGTCAATGTTTAATCTTTTCTTCTCCTGTTTGACCACAATCAGCTTTTCTTGGTTTATAGATCTTACATTCCAGGTTCCTATGCAATATTGATCTTTGTAGCATTGGAATTCCCTTTCATCATTTGATTCATCTGTATCTGAGTTGCCTTTCAACTTTGGGCCAGCTGCTTCATTAGTACTGGAGTTACTTATCATTATCCATTGATCTTCATCAGTAGCATGTGTATCAATAATGAGATATTCACAACACCCATGATGGTTATGAATATGTTGGTGTAGTTTTGGATCACAAAATGTAGCAAACTCTCCACATGGAAGGCAGCACCAAGGTCTTTATTCAGAAACCATAACACTGAGTC
>CM053601.1:30129817-30148467 GCA_028646575.1 Pseudocheirus occidentalis | reverse complement strand
AAAAAAATGTTAAAAATGTTTAAGTTTGGAAAATTTTAACAAAGTAAATAGAAATGCAATAAAATATAGATAACCTTGCATTTTAGAACTAAGTCAATATGAGGCTAACAGGAATTCTTACATAGGGACTAGTGACCCCCATGGCTTTTTGATTTTGACACTATTACTATAGTTTTCTCAGAATGTTTTTAAAGTATGAAATAAAATACACAGAATTATATTGAATACTATACACTATTGAAATATAGCAATCAAAAGTAATTTATATTTATTTCACGAATCCCAAGTTATAACCACTCTTGGTTACCATGGGGAAGTTAGGTGGTATAGTATATGGAGTGCTAGGTCTGAAATCAGGAAGATTCATCTTCCTGAGTTCAAAGCTGGCCTCATATACCAGCTGTGTGACCCTGTTTAAGTCACTTAACCCTGTTTTCTCATTTGCAAAATAAAGTAAAAAGGAAATGGCACACTGCTGCAATATCTTTGCCAAGAAAATGCTAAATGGGGTCACAAAGAGTCAAATATGATGGAGCAGACTGAATAACAATTTGATAAACAGGTGTGATCATCTTGTTTTCCTTGAGAAAAGGACTAAGATAAAGTAATTTTCTCTCACACTTTAAAATACTACTTATCCTGTCTATAATACTTCAACCTTTAACTGATTTTAAAAAAATTTAACTTAAATCTATTTGAGGGTAGAAATCATATGATATTCACATTCAGATCTCATTCAATGCCTACCACTGTCTTGCCTACAGTAGCTGCTTAACAAACGAACCAATCAACTTAAATGAAAATGAGTGTAAATGTGGTGCTCTAGTTAACCAATTTTATCTTAAAATGTCCCTATCATACTGATGTTTTATGCTTTAGACCAATAATGTCACTAATAAAGGATTTACCCTTTGCTAACTTATTTCTGGTAGAGTGGAAGCTGACCAGAATTGAACATCATCGTAAAGGTACCTTCTTGATGGTATCCAGCATGGACCGCCCTCCTTGCCAGGGTTTAGAGTTCTTCCTGATACATGTCAAACTTGCCATGCTATGCCACTTCCGGTCTTCTAACTTCTTGTGAAAAGCATTGGCCAGTAGAAGCACTGTGTCATATATGTAAAGGTTTGAGATCTGAAAAAAAAGTACAGACTGATCACTAAATTTGATGGTACCCATTTACCTACAGACCTATGGAGAATTCACGGCCCTAGAGTATGTGCTATAGATTAACTTACTGATTTGATTATAGAAGCAAAACAATATTCTTTTGATTTTTGATCAATGTTGTGATCAAGAATGAAAATCATTGTATTATTGTGTGTACAATCAAATGAGATTTTGATTTTATACCTTAGATTTTGTACCTGCCTATTTGTGTGTGCAACAAAGAGTGGAGGGGGAGAAAAGGAGGCTGTCCACTATCAAACCTCAGAGAGTCATTCTTTCTCTAAAATATTAGAATCTAATTGTTAAATAACTCACTTTCTAAGAAATTAAGTTTTGATGATATTTGGATTCCAGATCCATAGATGCAAAATTTTGTACATGATATTAATATAGATAATAGATATCTCTGTGTTTACGCTTGTGTATATTACGAGTGTGTGTCTCTGTGTGTTGTGGTGTGTGTCTGCATATGTGTGTGTGTGTGTGTGTGTGTGTGTGTGTGTGTATAAAAGGGAAAAGCAGGGACATTCAGCAACCCATTACAATGATTACAGATTCAAACAGAATTGGAAAAAAATAAATTTCAGTTAACACACTGTCAACTGATTGAGAAGTACAAAATATTTTTCTTCTCCTATATGAAATGGAGAATTATTTGAGCCAATTTCTAGAAAATTTTTGTTGTACTTACATCTTACCTGAATTACTATCAAGAACTTTTAACCAATTACTGAAAAGTTATCTTTTCCAAAGCATACTATTACACACTTAGAAAGACTAGCCTCAACAGGGATCCAATTCCAGAGGGAATAATTAGATCATTAGCTCCCCAAAGCAAAGACCTAAGACAAAATAAAAACTCAATGTAGCCAAGAAAACTGATTCTGTCCTGAGGTAATTTATTTTTACTTTTTCAGGTTCTTTAGAGGGTTTAATTATCAATGCTTTTTTAGAACATGAGAAAATGAATACATTTTTCTTTGATTTTCTTTAGCTATGAAGTAGTATCAGGAAAGCAGGAGCAGTTGTGGTTTCTTCCTCCTTGTTTTGGAGAACCAATATGATTTGAAGCATTATTTTATGTGCATGGGGATAATTCTGAATTTTTAAGACAGCACATTTGGCATGTGTAGTACATTGTGACATCTCTCAGCACTCCTTAATGTATCCATATTTGTTTATATTGATGAGTACTCTGATCTTTATATGAAAATTTTGGTTGGGAATTTGACAAATAAACTTTTCTTTCTTTTTTTTAAAGTTAGTTTTTATTTGTTTTTTTGTTTACATTATTCATTTTCATTACATTTTTGAATTACACATTTTCTCCCCGTCTTGCCCCTGCCCCAACCCCAAAACAGTAAACTTTTCTTTCTTTCTCTCCCTAAAGAGAACCTAACATCTTTCCATTTTGAAACCTAAGATCACATCTTACACTGGATGTATTAAGATTGTCTTTCCCCAGAAAAATGACAAAGTGTCTAGCTCCTTATTACCTAACTTGTTTTACAAAATAATAATTTGAAAAATATGAGTAATTTATGTATTTTTTCCAATTAATAATTGACTCCCAGAAAGCCAATACAATAAGGTCACTGATAAGATAAAATCATTTATCTGAGATTAGAGAAGGAAAATTTTCATCTTATTGAAATTACATTTTTCTAAGATAAACAATCCATGCTAATATCAGAGATAGAAAGCAGATTCAAAGTAGTTCACTCAGAGGAATAAAGATTAGTTTAGTGTCAAGTCACTGAGCCTGTACTGGGACTTAAATGAACAAAGGTCAGCCATCATTAAGCATAATATTTGTCCATAATCACACAAAATTAAATACTCCATGGATAATTCATATTTCTGTACAATCTTCCTTCTTTCACTTTCCATCTCCTTGGATAATACCCTATCTATTTAACTCAAGTCAATTCAACAAACATTATTAAACATTGAGTACATTCCAGGCAAGATGATAGGGGAATATAATGACAAATATACCTGAAACAAATACATACACAAAAGCACCAGTCACCCTACCCTTAAGAAGCTTACATGCAAGGATAGAAAGGGGGTCAACATGTAGACAGACATGAGAAGTTAAAAAATATACACAAATTTTTCCTTTATACAGCATTTCAGACAAATGCTCATCTGTTTGAATACTTCATGGGACAGACAGAATGCCTTACTTTGCAAAGCATCCTTACAAGATATTCCCTCTTTTGCCTAAGTCTTTGCTCTAGCTTTATTCTCTCCTTGGAATGAAGTCCCATCTACACCTCTATGTACTTCAAAGTTCAGTTTGTAGCACATTCTACATGAGATCCTTCCTGATTCCCCTTAGCTACTACTGACCCCCCGCTTCATTCATTTCCTTATATTTTGTACATACTTCATTGTGAACCTGTTGTTTCTCTCCAGAGAACATAAGTCTCTTGAGGACATGAATTGTTTGCCTTTTGTCTTAAGTACTAAATGTAGTTCATGGGAACATTGTTGGTAATTTATAAAAGCTTACTGATTAATTGAGATTATAATCTGTGGTACTGATGAAGGGAATGGGATCTGCTGTTCTAATATATGGTTCACTTCTTTACTATTTTTTCTTTAGGAAAACCCTCTTTTGTCAGTTAAGAAATTAAGTGAATTCACTGGGACTGGGATACAAATGGAGACAGAGAAGTGGAACAGATGATTTGTTGACTACATTTGCATCCTTGGGATTGAGGGCGTTTCCTCTGTAAGGCAGAAGAATCTTTGCAATCCTCTTGTCCAGTCCCCTCACTCACCCCCAATATTGCGTCCTTTCTGAACATAGATTTCAACCTGGAAACTATCACAGGGGTTCATTCCTGCTCACCATGTGTCCCACCACTCAAGTTGCCACCTTCCTAGCCAGTGCTGTAGTAGAGTTCATAGAGGGGAATTTCTGAGACATCTTTTTCTGTGCCCTACTAGCCTGCACTTGAGGGTGGCAGTAATGTTGAGTAAGTTGTTGATGCTTGAAATTTTGGGGGAAAAGTGTCTTATATTTAAATTATAAAGACACACAGACGTTAGAGCATAAAGAAAGTCAAGAACACCCAAATACAGCAGGTAAGGGGACAGGAAATGAAGATTCAGATATTATTAGAGGCAGCTTTTGGCACTAACGTTATCTTTCAATTGAAGTAAAAGTTGAGTATTTTCCAGCATTGAATGTGATCACAAATTATTTTAAACTTCGTAGACTGAAAGTCACTAGTTAATCTACAGATATTATGGTGCTCATGTAAGTGATGGCACTGGGATACACATAATTTGGATTTTCTAGTGTTTTGATTTCTCAAAGTAGCAACACTTAATATATTAGAAGGTGAACTTTCAAATTTAGTGTGCAATAATTTCTTGTGCCATAACTGTTAATTACCATACTGTTTTCTTTTTCTTGTTGTTATTATTTTTTATTTTCTTTTATTGGTCTTTTAGGTACAACCATGTAATTTAGGCACAATCATTTTCTTTTTTGGCCTTTTAGGTACAAATATATAATTTTTCAAAAGTATCCATTAAATCTAAACAATATTATTTGCCTTAGCAGATGATGAGGATGCAGTCCTTGTATTCCTTAAGCAGTTTGACCTCAAACGATTAATTTTACATTTTTTGTAATCTCTTAGAATCTTCACGTTTAAGGGGAGCCTAAAGCAGCTGGTCTGGCTTCCTATCTGATGCAAGAATCCCTTTAACAAAATTCTAGACAGATGGCTATCAGGCTTTGCTTGAATGCTTCATTAAGGGATAGGGAAGAGAGACTGGCTCCATGTTGGGCAGTTCTAAATTTTACAAAGTTTTTACTTATGCATAATTAAAACATACTCATGTAACATGGAATTTTGGTTAAAACAAGTTAAAAGATTGGCTTGCTAGATCGATTAATATTTTTAAGTCTTCCTCTCTTTGTCTCAGCTCCTCTCTCCTCACCCCTCTTCTTTCCTCTCTTCCTTTTCTCTCCCTACTCTTCCCTCCTCTGCTTTCCCATCCCTTTCTCCTCTCTTCTCTCTTTCTTTTCTCTTGCCTCCCTTTCTCTTCCTTTCTTTCCCACTCCATTGACTAGAAAGTTAAGTTTAATTTACTAGTGAAGCTGGTCTTAAATGCAGCAACCCTGGCATCTGTTATTTCTATTATAACATCAATTAATTAGTTAAACAAAAAATACATGCAAAATAGTATAAATTATCCTACTTTTTGGAGAATATACCCTAATTTTAATTTTACTAGGCAAAAGGATATTTTCTACATGGACAGTTAGGGGCCACAGTGGATGGAGAAATGGGCCTGGAGTGATTCCTGAGTTCAAATCTGACCTCAGAGGCTTACTAGCTTTGTGACCCCTGGCATGTCACTTATCTTTGCTTCCCTCAGTTCCTTATCTATAAAATGAACAGGAGAAGGAAATGGCAAACCCATCCAGTGTATCTGCCAAGAAAACCCCAAACAGGGTCCTGAAGAGTTGGGCATGACTAAAATAACTCAAAAAAACATTTTTTTTACATAAAATCATGAAACCAAAAAAAATTATATATATATTTGCTTTTTGGAGGGGGAAAGGCATGGTAATTGGGATTAAATGAGTTTGCCCAAGGCACATGGCTAGCTTTTTGTGTTAAGTGTCTGAGGCCGCATTTGAACTCAGGTCCTCCTGACTCCAGGGCCCCCATGTTCTCTTCATTGTGACACCTAGCTGCCCCCCAAATAAAATTTTAACAGCTCTTCTCAAATGCAAATGGGCACTTTACAAATTGTTAAAAATTGTTTAGCAGCTAAATATTCTAATGATACACTGAAAGTCTATTCAAGCAATTCATGAACAAATATTTATTTATTTATTTATTCGTTCATTCATTCATCTATTTGTTTATTTATCTAATTTTGCTTTTTGGAGGGGGAAAAGTAGGGCAATTGGGTTTAAGTGAGTTGCCCAAGGACACACAGCTAATTTTGTGTTAAGTGTCTGAGGCCAGATTTGAACTCAGGTCCTTCTGTCTCCAGGGCCTGTGCTGTATTCACTGCACCCCCAGCCACCCCAACAAATATTTATTAAGCATCTACTCTTCATACTTACCATCTGTGTGACTTTGGGCAAGTCACTTAACCCCAATTACCCTCCAAAAAGCAAAAAAAAAATCATCTACTATATGTCAGGCATTCATTCAATAGCTGTTTATCAATATAGTACTCAGAGAAGAATATTTAGACATATAGAGTATACCTCCATATTCTGGGAGAATGGGTCTTTGGGATCACACAACGTTGAAGATATCCGATGGTTGCCACGGAAACATCTCTGACTTATATTCTGGGGTACTGGAAATGTCTGTCGAATAATCGTTAACCTTCCAATTGACCTTCTCACTAGTTCTTGTACATCAGCATCATTTATTTCCTAAAACATAAGACAGAGAAAAGGAAGCACCAATTACACAAGACCATGAATGAAATGTTTTCTAAAGTTCAAATATTTTTATTATAAAACATTTATTTGATGCATTTAACATGTTTGTTAGCAAACACATACATGCTCATTAAAATGGCTGACATGTGTGTGTATTTCATAGACTTAAAATATGAATGCCTAAATAATCTGAGAAGGAAGACTTTGACCCACATTTATTTCCTCAAATATCAACTTTAACATTTATCATGGTAAATAATGAGAGGAACCATGGAATATTGTATGGAGAAATGACTACACTGGATTTTGAGTCAAAAACTATGAGTTCAAATCCTGTCTCACTTAACCACATGACTTCAAACAAGTTACTTAACTTCTCAGGGTCTAAAAGGAGACCACCCTCTGTTGGTCCCAAGGGTCCTTCTAGTCCTAAGTTTCTGATCCTATGATTCTTGGAGTCAGGAAAATGTGAGTTTAAGTCCTGATAAATACTAGTTATGTGATCATGGTTAAGTGACAACCATTTAGTGTCTCTAGGCAACTCTTTCTGACATCCACTTACAGAAGGATTGCCATTTCAATTTGTAGAGAGAATTTCTATCCCAGGTAAAGTGAGGGAATTATAGCTTAGGACCATCTAAACAAGCAAATGAATTTTAAAAAATGACAGAACTCAGAAAATTAGTAGTGATAGGCAAAAACACGGGTCAAAATGATTATTTCCATCACTTTTTAGTGACATTAACAACCATGATGCCCATGGCACTTTGAGTAGTCAAAAAGATGTGTATATTAACATAAACCAGCTTATTATTCTTTAGCAATAAAAAATAAAAATTCTGAAACTGTAAATTGCAAACTGAATTTGAGAATTTAATTATTTTCCTCATTTCTATATTAAAATCACATAACATAAAAGTAGCTAAAAGTTATTTTAATTGAAAGGAAAAGAAAATACTGAAGTTTGTTTTGTTTTGGAGAGAGCTACCATAATTATTTCCTAGAACCCATAGTAAATGACTTTAAAATTTCTGCTTCATATGGAATAGAGTAAATAAAAATACCAAAAAGAAAAGAAAAAATGCAGCAGTGTGGTACTCATAGGAACAATAATTCAAACTGATAAAAAGCAGACAGAACTTGGATGTCTGAAGGTAAAAATCAACATGAATCTGTGTGTCAAATGAAGCTAATTCTAAATAAATGCTTTTCTTCAAATTTGAAAAAAAAAATGTCTCCAGCTTTCCCTCTGTCTCCCTCTCCCCCCCCCCAACCTATTTCACTTATTTAACTTGAAGCAGCAAAGGATGTGGAAGTAATGAAATATTGGAGTAAGTATTTAACTATACGACTGGTTTAATTGGAATCTGAAAGAATGGAAATGATCGGAAGAAATAGTAGTCTCCTGAGTAGCCTAATCTAAAGACTTTTGTCGTTCCAAAATTCTACTTTTAGATGCCTTTTGAAACCAATGAGCCTTTAGAGGTTTGTTTATCATTAATCAGAATCGATTTTCACTGCACCACAAAGAAAAGGTTTCTATCATTGGATAGCTATGTCAATAGATTTTGAACTGCAATGAGCACTTTGCAGACTTGACAAAAAGCTCATAACAGAAACAAAAATAAGAGGGAAAAAGCTCCACATTATTGTTTTCCCTGCAAAGCCAGCAGAAGATGCTCACAGTTGTGAATTTTAATTTGTTTTCCCTGATGAAGCAATCACACTTTGTTCTTTCTCATTGTATGTTCTCATTGCATGTCAGCTTGAGAATTCATCCTTTTTATGATCTTTATAAAATACAGATTTTCTGCAAGCAAAAATAACACCTGGCATCAGTTGTGTCCAATGTAATATCCTGTATTTCTGGTCGATTAATTCTTAATGTACCATAGATAATGGTTTTTCTCAGTATATAATGCCGTCTTTTCCTTTAGACTAAATCATTTCACTATCCATTTCTTCCCTCAAATTCTTATCTTGCCAAAACAATGTCAACACCAACAATCCCGCAACAAGCCAGGTCTTTCAAACAAAGCACTCATCCTGTAGTGATAAAGTATTGCAGTATTTTATTCATTCCATTTAAGTACTCTTTTAGTAGCCTTCTACTAGGGAATACAAAGTTACTATGCAATCAGCATCCAATTAGCTTTCTACCATATATTTTGCTGTTACGAGATCAACAGTCTAAGATTTAGAGCTTGAAAGAACTTCAGATGTCATATAATCACCTTTTACAGATAAATAAACTAAAGCATATAAAAAAAATGAGGTGTCTCACCCAAGGTCAAAACTCTACTTGCCAGACTCCCAAATCAATATTTTCCAGAGCTCTCAAAAGGCAGTATTAAACTGAGCCCACAAAAACATAAAACCAAGCTTGCTGAGAAGTGCTCTTGATTTTTCTTATTTTCAATATTTATTATTAATTTCTCAGACAGGATATTTTAAAAATTATAATGTCAGATCTTGATTTTGATGTGTAAATGATTTATTTTAAGTCTCAATTGATCAATTAATAGGCATTTAGTGAATAAGAAATGCTAGGCCTCATGCTAAGCACCAGAGGTAACATGATGAGTGAAAATGAAAACAGCCTCTACCCTCAAGGGGCATCAATAGACTGAGACCAGTGTCTAAATCTTAGTTGGAGTGAATATTTATTTATTTAAAATTTTTTTAAATATTCTCCCCATCTTTCCCCTATCCATCACCCCCCAAAACCCCAGTGATCTCACTGTATACCTCCTAACACAATCTGCTCTCTCCTATATCTCCCCCCATCACCCCTGACTTTCTGGTAGAGCAAGATGGGTCTCCCTATCCCAGTGCCTGTATATCTTATTTCCCAGTGGCATGTAAATACTACTACAACTACTACTACTACTACTACTACTACTACTACTACTACTACTACTACTACTACTACTACTACTACCACCACCACCACCACTACTAGTACTGATGATTTTATATATATATATATATTTTTTTTTAACATATGATTTTAGAACTTTAAATTCTAGATTCTTTTTCATCCTCCCTTGTCACCCACCACCACTAGAAAGACAAGCAATTCAACATAGGCCATACATGTATAGTTACATAGAACATCTCCACAATGGACATATTGTACAACACTGATGATATTTTCTTCCTTTCCATCCCACCCTCCCCTTGTTCTCTACTTTGTCTCTGTCCTGTTACAGAAGTGTGTGGTTCTAAAAACCCTCCCCCTCCCAAATTGCCCTCCCCTCCATCATCCCCCCTCTCATCCCCTTCCCCCTACTCTCCTACAGGGCAAGATACCCAATTCAGAGTATATGTCCTTCCCTCCCTAAGCCAAATTCAATGAGAGTATGGTTGACCCATTCCTTTTTTGCCTTCTTGTTCTTCCCCTCCATTGTAACAGTTATCCCTTTCCTATTCTGTATGAAATGATTGACCCCATTCTGTCTCTCCCTGTCTCCTCTCATTCTATTCCTCTCCCACCTCTTAATTTCACCTTTTAAAATATCACCGCTTTCTATTCAATTGATCCTGTGCCCTCTATGTACATGTATATACACACACTCCCATATATATTCATATGTATATATACCCTCCTATATAGACATATGTGTATTTACACATACATACATACATACATACACACACATTTATATTCCCTTCGCCTATCTTCATATTGAGAAAAGTTTCATCAGTTACAATTCTCATTTTTCCATGTTGGCCTGTAAACAGTTCAACTTTGATAAGTTCCTTATGGTTTCTTTTCCATGTTTACCTTCTCATGTTTCTTGTGTTTGAATATCAAATTTTCTATTCAGTTCTGTTTTTTTCCTCAAGAATGCTTGAAAGTCCTCCACCTCATTGAATGACCATATTTTCCCCCAAAACATTATACTCAAGTTTTCTGGGTAGGTGATTCTTGGTTATAATCCTAGCTCTCTTAACCTCTGGAATATCATATTCCAGGCCCTTCAGTCCATTAATGTAGAAGCTGCTAGATGCTGGATTATCCTGATAGTGTTTCCACATTATTCAAATTGTTTCTTCTTGGAAGCTTGTAATATTTGCTTCTTGATCTGGGAACTCCAGAACCTGGATACAACATTCCTAGGAGTTTTCTTTTTGGGATCTTTTTCAAGAGGTGATTGGTGAAATCTTTCATGTTTCATTTTGCCCTCTGGTTCTAAAGTATCTCAGCAATTTTCCTTGAGAATTTCATGAAGGATGCTTTCTACGTTCTTTTTTTTTTAATCATGGCTTTCATGTAGTCCAATAATTTTTAAATTCCCTCTCTTGGATCTATTTTCCAGGTCAGTGGTTTTTTTCAATGAGATATTTCACATTGCCTTATATTTTTTCATTTGTTTGGATTGTTTTAATATTATTTTAATTTCCCATAAAATCATTTGTTTCTATTTGCTCACCTCTAATTCTAAAGGAATTATTCTCTTCAGAAAGCTTTTGAGATTCTTTTTCCATCTAGCAAATTTGACTTTTTAAGGCATTCTTCTCCTGATTGGCTTTTTGGGCCTTTTTTGCCACTTAAGGTAGTCTATTTTTTAAGGTGTTATTTTCTTCAGTCAGGTTTTTAACTCTCTTATTGTGATTTTCTTGCATCATTCTCATTTCTCTCCCCAATTTTTCCTCCACTTCTCTTATTTGATTTTCAAAATCCTTCTTAAGCTCCTCTAAGACTTGTAACCAGTCTCCATTTTTCTTGGGAGCTTTTGGTGTGGGAGTTCGGACTATGTTGTCTTCCTCCTATTCCATACATTGATCCTTTTAGTCCCCAGAAAAGGAATCTAAACTTGGATTGCTGAGTTTGCTTTGCTTCCTTTGCCTACTCATGTTACTAGTCAGTTACTTGACTTTTGGGTTCAGTAGATCTCTGCTTTCAGAGGAGATAGCTCTGTCCCAAATTAGTGGGGTTCTTTCAGCTGCCAGGGCTATTAGGAAGCCACAGTCTCTGCAGCCTCCACCAGTTTGGCTCACTGAAAACACACCTCAGGACCACCACCCAAGACTACTATCCCGATCCAGGCAGGTCAAGGCAAGAGCATTTAGCCTCTGAATGATCACTTGGCCCCCCTGCAATCTGCAGGTCAGGAGCTCAGAAGCAGCCATGTAGAGGTGGCTACAGGGCCTCTGTTTCACACTGTTTCTATCTCTGGAGGCAGTTTAGCTAGACCCTCTCCCTGAAATTTAGCCAAGTTCCACTGACCTTTTCCCTTTTCCCTTGCTTCTTATGGGTTGATAATTCTGGAAACCACCACAGCTGCCAATGATCCACTCTCCTGAAAGCTCCAGCTGTGGGTTGTCCTGGATTACCTGGGGCTAAAACTGCATGGGGCTGGGTTCTGTTCCCAGCACGTTGTAATTAGCCCTTCCTATCCATCTGCAGGGCTACCTTCAGTGGGAGCCTTGTTTCTCTGTCATTTTATAAGTTCTGGAGCTCTTAAACTTGTTTAGAGTCATATTTTATAGGTATTTGAGGTGGTTATGGTGGGAGCCACAGAGTTCTCCTGCTTCTATGACACCATCTTGACTCTGCCCCCCTGATCCTTCATATTTATTACTAAAGAAATCTTGAGACCAACAGATTGCAGAAACAGGAATGAACTTCTATTTTCCTTGTCCATAACTAAACATTACTGATATTGACAAGGCATCAGGAAGTTAGAACAATAATAATAGTGCACATGAGCACACACAGATATATAGTTTTAATGATTTGTAAAACACTTTACACATAAGCACACAACCATCTTGTACAACCATTTATTTCTAAAATACTACCTCAAAACAATGCAAAAAAAGATTAACTTCTGAAAGCATTAGCACCGTCAGATTTTTTTAAATTTAATTTCTTTTCTTTAAAGAATTTGTTTCCTCCTTCATCACTACCTCCCAACCCTTCTAGATATCTCATATAACAAAAAATATATTTTTAAAAGAAAAAATAGAGAGAAAATAAATATCAAAATCAATCAATACTTTTATAAAATCTGACATCCATGAATCATAGTTTGCTTGTAGCTCTTCTTTAGGACCATGCATATTCTTTTTAATTTTGCAATATTCATTTTTTATCATTTTGTAGTTGTTTTTCTTGCCAAATTGACTGTTGCTGTCATGGTGCATATTTTTTTTTCTCGTTCTGCTAATTTCACTTTGTATTAGTTCTTGAAAGCCTTCTATGCTTCTCTCCATTCATATTCATTCTTTATTTTAACATACCAGAATTTCTTTAGCTGTTTCCCAATTGACAGATATTTACTCTGTTTCTAATTCTTTGCTTACACACACACACACACACACACACACACACACACACACAAAATATTACAAATATTTGCATACATACAAGTCCTTTCTTTCTCTGCCTAAAGGGGGAATTCTAGGTGAGAGGTATGGAGAACCACTCTATTTACACAATGCGAAATTGTTTTTCCAAAACTCTTGCACCAATTTATAGTTAAACCCTCAATACACTATTTTATCTATCTATCTTCTCTTCCTCCAACATTTACTCCAACACTGATCGTCTGATATCATTGCCAGTAATGCTGAATATGAAATGACAGCTCAAGGTAATTTTGAATTACACTTTAATTATTGATTATTTATCCATTTTCCATTTTGTTTATTTTTCTGTTAGATTTTTTCAACTCTGAGAAAGAGAATTAAAATCTCCTAGTATTGTCTATGTGTGCAAACACAGATATTTATACTCACACACATTTTCCTGTAATAGTTTTTTCCTAATAATTTAGATATTTTTGCCTAATTAACTTCAAAGCAGCCAATTCCCAAGAAGATTTTTCTTATACCCCACACTTACTCTTCCTTTTCTGTTTATTCTACTTTTTATTTATTGGTACACATACGTTTATGGGTTTGTTAATACTGGCTTTTTCTCTATTGTTCTTTTAAGCATAGTGTAATTTAATAAATATATCTAACTGTTTTTCAAGATTTTGTTTTCATTTTGATAGTATGATTTCAATTCCTACTTTTTTGGATTCACCTGATGCACAATAATTTTGTTCTAGCCTCCCACTTTTATTTTCTGTATCTCTTTGCCTTTTAGATGTGTTTCCTGAAAGTAATAGAGTGTGGCTTTTTGCTTTCTTACTCAACCTGTTACTCATTTAATGTTAAAAAAAAACTAGGTTCATATTTATTATTATATATACTCCTTTTATCTCTAACATATTTTAATTGTTTTTCTTTCCTTCTCCTTTTTCCTTTTAGGTAGTACTTTGTCCCAATAATTATTTTCCTTAATCAACTTCAAGAGAATTGTATTCCCCAAAGATCTTTTTTCCTTACACCTACTTGGTCCTGTTTATCAACCTTTTCCCTAGTTTTGAAATTTATTTAATTTATTGGCTCATTTTTTTCTTCCTTTCATTTAATTATGTAACTCTTCTCCCCATTTTCCCCTCTCAGTTAAGTAATTAGTTCCAAATCACCCCTCCTTTCCATTCCTCTTTCTCTGTTGTTAGCTTTTTTTTGTTTGCTGTTCATTTTATTTAAAAGGATTTATTAACCTTGCTTTCCCCAATTTTCACTTTCTGCCTATATTTTTATTTTTAACTTCTAAATTTTCTCATTCTTTTAAAAAATTTGAGCTCTGAATTCTTTCTCCCCTTCCAACCCAGTCCTTACCCATTGAGAAGGCAAGAAATATGATACTCATCACACATGTGAAGTCATACAAAACATATTTCCATATTAACCATATAACAAAAAGATGAAAAAATAAATTGAAGATTTAACATACTTTAGTCTGCACTTAATATTCATCAGTTCTGTCTCTGAAGGTTGATGTAACTTTTCATTCTGAGTCCTTTGGAATTGTCTTGGATTGCTCTATTTATCAGAGTGGCTAGGTTGTTCACAGCTCATTATCATTACCATATGGTTGTTACTGTGTGCAATTGTTCTCTTAGTTCTTCTGCTTACTTTGCATTAGCTCATTTTCTGTCTACTCTAAATCCTTATTACTTAATTCATGAACATTAGTACTTCATGTTCCTCATCGAATTAAAGCTTCTGAAGTAGAGACTTTGAGTACCTTCCTCTAGGTTCTAAAAGAATTGCCTAGCATCTACAATTTCTATGTTATTGTTTTTTGGATCTTGCTTCAGGGCAGCAATTGTCTGAGAGGTGAAATTGCTCTTTTCCAATTGTTTAGATAAATTCTATACCCTAACCTCATTTTGATCATTTTTCCCCTGTTGTCATGAAATCTCCCCTCTGGATCCATGTTCTCTCACCTTCTGTATGCTAGTCATTCCCAGGAGCTAAGACTTCTCTTCTCCTGAGACAACAAAGAAACCAGAGTCATAGAACTTGCTCAGAGTAAGTGTTTTTTTGTTTTTTTGGAAATAAATTCCTTTAAATAAGACTGACTAATTGTAAAGGACCTATAATATCGCCTCATCTTATTGAGTAGAGAAGCTAGTTTTCCTTAGGTTTTTTTTTTCTTTTCTTTTCTTTTTTTTTAAACCAAGGATTTGATCCCACATATTCAATTCTATCTTCTTTCCATCTTGGCTCCATTTATGGACAGTAGCACAGTCTTCTTTTCGTTCCTCAAAAAGTGTGTCTTGATGTTTGAAACTCAAGGACTTTGCTTTTCTTCTGGAAATGATCTGTAGATTCTTTCTATTTGTGTGCATTGATTGGATTTTTGTTTGTTTATGTTTAGAAGTTCTAGGCAGTTTTCTTATTTCTTCCAATATATTTTGGAGTTTTTTTTGGTTCGGTTGTTTTTTTTTTGGGGGGGGGACTGAGCTCATTCTTCTGAGAAGCCTATAATCTTTAATTTGTCTCTATTTTAATTTGTCTCTGCCCATTTTGAAATCAACATATTTTGTTGGTATAAAGTTATATTTTCTTCTATTCTTATTACTTTTTTGTCTTTATGCTTCCAGATTGTCCTTCATTTCACTATATTCTTCTTCCTCGTTTGTTGTCTTTCATTTCTCTGGAGACATCTGTCACTAAAGATTCAAGTTTTTTTTCTATGCTGCTAATTCTTTCTTCTGTGTAGGCCCTAAATTCTGTTCTCGTTTGTATAATTTTCTAATGATTCTCTTTTATTTCTTACCCCCCTTCTGGAATTTTATGCTAAGGTTTCTCTGTTGCAAATCCACAGATTTCTATGTTTCATAAGTTCAATTTCCTTTGTCTTGTAATATTGATTTAGGACTGTTCATATTATTTTTAGCAGTCTTCTTACTCATCATATTTTCCAATTTTAATATCTTCCCTTTTGATTTATCTGCTTATGCTCTATATATTGTTAGCTATTTTCTTTTCCTGAGATCTTTGATGACTTTAGTTTCTTTGCTTTTATATCTTATATTTTTATTCATTTACTTTCTGACTCTTTTCTCTTTCATAGTGGGTTTATTCCCAGACTTGATACTTGAAGCTGTTTCAACCTCTGATGTTGGGGAATTCACTTTTCCCCTAGACTCCAGATAACTTGTCAATGGAACAGCTGGCCTCAGCTGCATTCCAGTCTTCTGGAAACACTCAAAATCTACTTGCTTCAACAGAATACCAGAGTAGGGCCAAGGCTTATGTGAGTTGTTAGAAACTGGACCAACAGAGAAATTTCTAAATGGATTCTAGAGAAGAAATCTGTGAAATTTTAGTGTTTTCCATTTAATTCATATTTTTGAGCTTCCTCATTTCTGGCAATTTGGAGAAAGATGTAATTGCTCTATTTCTGGTACACAATTCTATTTTTTGAGAGTTAGTGAGGTATTCTGAGCTGGGACTCAGGTCAGTCTCCTGGTAGTTGGAACAAAATGATTCATAGGTCATTCAATGACTAAGACAAGGAAATTTCTTCATCCATAGCAGGAGAAGGATATTTAAAAAGAAAAATACACACACACACACACACACACACACACACACACACACAATCCCTTCAGTTGATTTAACTGACCAAAGCTCCCATTGAAATCAATCAGCCATGTGCCTGAGATGAGCTGCTTCTACCCTTACCCCACCCCAGTTCCGACTGACCCCTTTGTATTCAGGCAACAAGGAAGTGACAATGTGGGTTCTTAGGCCCCCTACATTAAGCTCTGACCATGTGGTATCCACAGAAAATATCAGATTCTCTATCTTGTTGGTCACTTATAAAATCGAACTATTTGATACAGTATATTTTGCTGATGATTTGAAGGAGATGGAGGAAGACTGCGGCTTTCTTTACTAGGCTTTGCACACTATGGATACTTAATAAGCATGTGTTGAAGTGAACTGAAATTAATTCTGAGAAAGAAGACTATATTATTCTGGCTCAAAATGAATATGACTTTTGGCACTAGAACTCAGACCTGGATGAATGGTTATCTGGAAACTTGAATGGGAAGCTAGTACATTTATGGAATGTTATTTCAGTAGTATATTTCATCATATACTATATACCACATATAGAAACATAGAAAACCTATTGAATACTTGTTTAATCTTTATAGAGTACATATATTTCAAATAAATTGATCTAGGCTATGTTAAATTAGTAAATGTCTCTGGGCTTAGTTAAGTTAGGTAATTTTTCAGCAACATTATCTCTCTGAAGCTCTCACTGTAAAATATATGGTAAAGAGACCTTGGAATGATTTGATTTTTTAAAGAAAATGTTCGTTTAACCCATATAATACCCTTTTTTTACATGCCACATGAGCACATTTCTATTATCCATATTATATATGAATGTACTCTTGATCTGGAATTGTGATTTCATCAATTTATAAAGGTTCTTCAGTGAGGAACCTTCTTTCACCATTGTATTTTGTTAAATTTTTCCGGGTAAATAGTATATGATCTCCAGAGAATATAAATTACTTGAAGACAGAATTTCCTTTTTTTTCTTTTATGTTGAACACCTTTCACAGTGTCTTGATATTAATAAATGTTGAATTAAGCTGAATGAAAAACAAGTAAGTTGCTATTATTTTCATGACACTATTTCCTTGCAGGTACCTTGTAGTTTAGGCAGTTTGCCAATTGCTTTGTAATCTGTAGTGACTGAGATTAAATGACTTGCTCGCGGCCACACAAGCATCATGTGTTAGAGGTGGGATTTGAACCCACGTCATCCTAACTCCACAGTTAATTCCTCATTTATCTCATCATGATGTCTCTAGACTATATTTCCTGAAATCTAACTGATTGTCTAACTATATTTTCAGAATGGGAATTAAAAATAAATTTGAAAGTAATTAATATGCCCAATTCTGGGCACCACTTTTCCAGAGTCTTAATCTTTTAGCATCATGGTAAAATGCTCAACTGTCAGAAAGACAACACTGTTGTTAATCATTTGGCTCATTACCATTCTACTTCCTGTGATTGAATCCTGGGTAAAGCACTGAAACAGCTAGTTATCAGAAAAAAAAGGGGGAGAAACCTTTTGGAGTTGACTAAGTACAGGACTGCCTACCCAACATGGTAGTTATAAACATTAAAGTGTCGTGACAATGACAGCAACAACTTGTTCTTCATTCAGCTTATTTCACCATTTATATTAATAAAGACACTGTGAAAGATGTTCAACATAAAAGAAAAAAAAGGAAGTTCTGTCCTCAATAACTTAAATTCTTTTGAGATCATATACTATTAACCCAGAGAAATCTACCAAAATGAAAGAAGAGCACAAAATGGAGATGACTGGCAATTATGATTCTTGATAATGATACAATCTGCAGAATTCTGTTTAGCATATTCAAGAGATCTTCTCTATCAGACTCTTCTTTCCATGTAGGACTTCACCAAGACTAGCTAAATCAGTGTTTATATTTCTCTTTTTTTGACAATCTCAGGCAATAAAATATTTGAGAATCTATTAAGTAAAATTGGTCTGTCAGAACATAGAAATTCCAACTTATCTTGGAATCTGAATTTTCTATATTTTCTTTTTTTCTTCTTTTTGGAGGGCAGTTGGGGTTAAGTGACTTGCCCAAGGTCACATGGCTAGTTTTGTGTTAAGTGTCTGAGGCCA
>CM053601.1:30111800-30129317 GCA_028646575.1 Pseudocheirus occidentalis | reverse complement strand
CTCCTGACTCCAGGGCCGGTGCTCTATTCACTGCACCACCTAGCCTCCCCCCTATATTTTCTTAAAAGAATAAAACCTTTAATATCCTATGTCTACAGTATTTAAGAGTCAGACACATTTTTGGTATAGTAAATAAATCCATTTATAAAATCATAACAAAAAAAGAAATGAGAAGGTATATGTAGGAAAATGCATTCCAAATAATACAGAATGAAGGACCTCTCCCACTGAGAGCAAGAAAGCTCATCTTAACCGAGAGAGAGAGAGAGAGAGAGAGAGAGAGAGAGAGAGAGAGAGAGAGAGAGAGAGAGAGAGAGAGAGAGAGAGAGTCCAGAATCTCACCCTAAGGGAATTTCCTTAAAGTTTCTCGAGTAGCAAGCTAGGAATAGGGACATGATGAAGACTGCCTGCTCCTCACAGGTAATACCTAGATTCTTAAAAAGATGGATCAAAAAACCATCTAATTCAACATTTGTGTTGTAGCTGAGAAATATGAGGACTTTAAATGATGCCCAGCCATATCCCTAAAGTAGGATTTGAACTCAGGTCTCTAACTACCAATCCTGATGATTCAAAGTTCAGTGAAATATAATTCCCTTTACTCCTCTCCCTGAATAGGCTTTATGCTATTATAAAAAAATTTAATTTTGACTTTTCACCTCTCACAGATGTCAGGATTCACTTCTATAGTCCCATCTCTGCAAAAAAATTGGTGAAGATTAAAATAAATGAATTTGGCCATATTGAACACCTGGGCACAGGGATTACATTCTATCTACTGACAACCTCTCAACTGGCTTTGGGTGCATAGTATGGATATTCCAATATGATTGTATGCATGACATGAACTTGCCCCTGGAATGGTACTATCAAGGCAGAGAAGAGAAAGCTAGTGATCAGTGAATAAGCCATTACTGTCTTCCAGGAGAGGCTAGAACGGAGTAGGTAGTTCAGTTCGATGGAAAAGACTGGTTCTCACTTGAAGGGTGGTGGTACATTTGTTATTATTCTCTTTCCCTTCTGCCAACGTCCTTATATCAAGAGTGCAAAGTATGAGAAATACAATAATTCTCTTAAGATCACCAGTAATGCCTCCTGCACTGATTCTTTTGCCAAGGTCATTACTGGTCAAGGTTATTCACAACAATTTTAGCAGCATGAAGGGACTGATGACCACAGTCCATGCCACTGCTATTATACACATGGCAATAGATGGCCCTTATGGCAAGTTGGGGGTGATGGGCATGGCACTGCTCAAAACATTTTCCCTACTTCCACTGGTTCTGCTAAAGTTATAAACAAGGTCATCCCTGATCTGAACAGGAATCTAACAGGCCTGGCCTCCCATGTTCCCATTTCCAATTAATCTTTTATAGATTTGGCCTGGGGAAGCTTGCCAAACATGAGGATATCAAGAGAGTGGTAAAAGAAGTTTGAGGGCCCCCTCCTTTGAAGGACATCTTAGGTTATCCAAAGGACCAGGTTATAACCTGTGATTTTAAAAGTGGCACTCACTCTTTAATGCTGATGTGAGTATTGTCTTTAACAACCATTTTGCTGAGCTCAGTTCCTACTATGACAACGAATATAGTTTTAACAACAATGTAGTAAACTTTATGATCCAAAGACTAAAGGGGTCTTTCATCCCCAGCCAAAAGAGGAGTTCCACTCCTGGGAAGCCCACATACCTGTTTCCTATTCATAATCTTTGTCCCAGTACACCTGTGCAGTAGTAGGGAGGGGCATGGAGCCCAATGTTATCTACTACCAAAAAAGTCACATTATTCAGTGCAAAAAAAAGCTTAATTTTAAGATTCAATATTTATTTTAAAAATTTTGAAAATAGTTAAGATCAGAACATGGCATTAAAAACAACCACAGTCTGTATTCTAATAGCCCAGGCCTAGAAAAACAGGACAAGAGCTTTCTGCTCTACAGACTAGCAGCAAGCAGCTTAATTCATCATGAAATAAGCAAACCACAATGTACATGAATTATTTCTGTTATTTATTCAAATACAAACTCTGAAAGTTATAACTCTTGAGTCATAGTGATTTAAGCCTTTTAAGAGAAACCTCAATATAATCTCTCTTGGACACCTGAGGTCACTCTTGAGAGGGCATTTACTCACATCCAAACATTTATTTCTACAGCAACCAACAGTAAATGTCTTGATATCTAAATTTCTGACTTGTGTAAAACTTAAATAAAGAGTTGTGACATCTGTTTAAGGGCCCTGAAGGGATGGCAATATTCATAATGAAAGGCTTTTGAGGCCTGAATCCACAGAATTCAGAGGAACCAATAAGCGCCATTAGCAAGTACTAGCAAATGATTTATTACACCAGATGAGCTAACACAGACTCTCATTAATGTAGAACTTTTAATGCAAATGAAAAAAGAAATTGCTTTCAAGTTTTCACATCAGTTTGTTCTATTATAAACAATGCCAGTTTTGATTTGCAAGGGTTCTCTAGGATAACTACTTTTGTAATAAATTTAAATAAATGTTTGTAAGCCATTTAAAAATTAGCAATTAAACAATAGCTACAGAGAAGCAAATTAGACAGATTCATGTTCTCCATAGTCAATCAAATGAGTATTTGCATGTTTTGCCTTTCAAACTTTTCTAGCTTGTTTGCCTTTATCTGAGAAGGGCATGATTCTTCCTTTAAAAAAACATACGTCATTATGGTATCAGTATGTATATACACACGCATCCATACATACTGGAGAACAAGGGATTACAGGAATAATAAAAGGCATGGAGGTGCCATAGTGGATGTAGTACTGGATTTGGAAGAAAGAAGACATGAGTTTGAATCTTATCTCAAACAATTATTAGCTGTGTGATTGTGGACAAGTCACTTAACATTCCTCAGATCCAGTTTATTCATCTGTAAAATGGGGTTAATAAAGGCACCTACCATTCAGGGTCATTGTTAAGACAGAAACAAATGAGATGTTATATGTAAAGTGCTTGGTAATCCTTAAAGAGCTGTATAAATGAGAGCTTTATCAATATAGGAAACACAGAAGGCATACAGGAAGAAATGTATTTATACATGTCAGTAAATAGTTTTGTATAAAGGTATATGAGTGTGCATGTGTGTGTGAGAGAAAAATATCCTCATAGGAAATGGTTAGTTTTGGTTTAATTTTCTTTGAGATAACAAATGGGGAAGGGAGATGCCCAGTAGATGTTTATAAGGGATATTGAGGTAGATAGAATCTGAGGTAGATTGGAGTGATTTACTGATAATGGATTTATCAGGAATGGAGGATGTCTAGCTTCAATCCCAGAACTTATGATGCTCAAAAACTTGGAAACATTTCCCATTGTACAGGAAACTGTCATCTCTTTGCCTACTCATAGAAATAAGAGGGTCGGAGGATAGAAACGTCCAAGTTATAAGTGTAATGGTAGTGTTAGTAAAACATTCTCTGTAAGAGGGAGGGAGAGTGATCATAAGATTTTAGTCCTCATCTAGTCTACTTTGTTCTGCAGATGAGGAAACAGACCCAGGAAGGTGAAGAGATCTGCCACAGGTCACCAAAGTCACAAGTACCAGACACAGAATTTTTGTCCACTTCTGCCTCCAGACACACACTTTTAAAACTACCAGAGATGCTGTAAATCTCCACATTTATTCCATTTCACAGACTGGAATTTTTATAAATTTTTAAAAATCCTCTAATGTAATACACTAAAAAACACTTAAATATGTGTCTAACAAGGGACCTACAATTTACTCCATATTCATGTAGGATCAGGTTCAAAAGAACAAATAAATCTGAATTATTATGTAATACAGAAAATGGTATTGATGCTGTAATTTTCCTTAGCTGAGAAATCTAAAATGATTTTCATGGTATGACTATCTTAATAGATTACATAGGCTAATTCCCTTAAAAATGCGGGTTGGCATCCAGGCTTCTGGTGTAGTCCAAATGTATTTTTGTTTCTCTGAGTCAAGAATAGTAGAAATTGACTTTAGATCCCTTATATTTTTTTAATCAAGATTTAGATATAATATGGTTATTCTTATAAATCCTTTAAGTGATAAATAGTTGAATGAAAGTATAGATTTCACTTGGCATGAATCAATGTAGCTAAATAGACAAGAGATCAGTTTTAGTAGCAAAGGTTTATTGACTAAAATAATAATAAAAAATATTGATATTGCTTTGTGCTTTGTACATGGGAAGTCTGGGTGGTCTATTCCTGAGATGGCTGACTAGGGAACAGATCAGAGAAGGGAATAAAACAAGAAATTAAGAAGATTCCTTGCCTCTGAAGACCAAACTTAAAATCTGTCATCCAAAAGCTGTTAAGTTGGTACTCTGCTCTCCAGGGCAAATTCAGCTGAGTGGGTCAGGGAGCTACAAGAAAACCAGAATTGGCTCACTACTCCATATTGCTTGGTATACTGATTTCAGGAATCTCACAGAAATGAAGGGGCATGAGTCTCCAGGGGTGAGGGCACAAAGCAGGCCAATCACATACAAGAACAAGTGCCAGCCTACTCCCCAGAAAGTAGAAACCCATGTCTCTATCATTTTCATGGAATCCCTGACACCAAGGAAGTAGGAGGTAGTCAAAAGCACAACATTCAGGGAAGGTAAGGCTTAGGAGACAGATATCCAGAGTAGGTAGCTGGGATAGGAAGGGCAACCATACTGTGCAGTACAGGGCCAAAAGGAGACTACATGAAACTTTAGAGTCAGTGGTTTGGGAAAAAGGCATAGGATGAAAGTATTCCTATATCCCCACACTCTGTTACTTCAACAATGTGGAATAAAGTATAATCACAGCTCTAGAAAGAGCTGAAATACCTTCAAGGTGATAGTTGAATGGTTAAACATATCAGGAAAAGAATCTGATTCTATGTCTTGAGAATAACATAATTCAGTAATAATAGGCAAACATTTTCCCCATAATTTACTTATTTTTTTTTAGTTTTCAACATTAATTTCCACAAGATTTAAGCTACAATTTTTCTCCCCATCTTTCCCCTGTCCCCCACCCCAAGATGACAAGTATATTGAATGCCCCTTCCCCCAGTCTACTCTCTCTAATATCCCCCCCCACACACACACACTCCCTTACTCCTTGCTTTCTTGTAGGGCAAGATGAATTTCTATACCCCATTGCCTGTATATCTTATTTCCTAGTTGCATGTAAAAACATTCTTTTTTAACACTGGTTTTTAAAACTTTGAGTTCCAGATTATCTCCCTTCTTTTATCCTCTCCTACCTCCACTGGGAAGACATGCAATTCAATATAGGTTATCCATGTGGAATTATGGAAAACATTTCCATAGAAGTCATAATGTGAAAGACTAACTCTATTTCCCTATCCTGCCTCCCATTTATTCTGTTTTCTCTTTTTACTCTATCCCTTCTCAAAAGTATTTGCAAATTATCACCTCTCCATCTAGGAATGTAAATAGTTAAAATTTAATAAGTTCCTTATAATTTCTCTTTCCTATTTACCTTTTCATGCTTCTCTTGCTTCTTGTATTTGAATCCTAAATTTTCTGTTCAGTTCTGGTTTTTTCATCAAGAATGCATGGAAATTGTCTATTTCTTTGAATGTTCATATTTTTCCCTGAAGTGTTATAGTCAGTTTTGCTGGGTAGGTGATCCTTGGTTTTAATCCTAGATCATTTGAACTCTGCAATATCATATTCTAAGCTCTTTGGTCCCTTTATATAGAAGCTGCTAGATGTTGTGTTATCTTGATTGTGTTTCCACAATACTCAATTTTTTTCTTCCTAACTGTAATATTTTCTCCTTGGCCTGGGAACTCTGAAATCTGACTATAATATTCCTAGAAGTTTTCTTTTGGGGATCTTTTTCAAGAAGCAATTGGTGAATTTTTTCAATTTCTATTTGGCCCTCTAGTTCCAGAATATCAGAGCAGTTTTCATTTATAAGTTCTTGAAAGATGATATCTAGGCTCGTTTTCTGATCATAGCTTTCAGGTAGTCCAATAATTTAAAAAATTCTCTCTCTGGATCTATTTTCAAGGTCAGTGGTTTTCCTAATGAGGGATTTCACATTGACTTCTTTTTTTTCCTTCTTTCAGATCTCTTTTATAATATCTTGATTTCTTATAAAGTCATTAGTTTTCATTTGTTCCATTCTAATTTAGAAGGAATTATTTCCTTCAATGAGCTTTTGAAGTTCATTTTCCATCTAGGTGATTTGACTTTTTAAGGCATTTTTCCCCTATTTACTTTTGGATCTCTTTTGCCATTTGAGTCAGTCTATTTTTTAAGATGTTATTTTCTTCAGTGCATTTTTGGGTCTCCTTTAGCAGGTTGTTGGCTCACTTTTCATGATTTTCTTTTATCATTCTTATTTCTCTTCCCAATTTTCCCTCTACTTCTCTTACATGATTTTCAAAATCTTTCTTGAGCTCCTCTATGGCCTATGATCAGTTCATGCTTTTCTTAGAGGTTTTTGGGGGAATTTGGGCTTTGTTTTCTTCTGGTTCTATGTTCTGATCTTCTTTGTCACCAATGAATTATTTTATAGTCATATTTCTCTTCCTCTCTTTTTTCATTTTCCCAGCCAATTACCTGACTTTTGGGCTCTTTGCTATGGTACAACTCTGCTTCTAGAGTGGAATGTCCAAAATTTCTGGTTTTTCCAGCTGTTGTCTGAGTTTCTTCTAGGCACCTGCCTCAGAACTGTAAGGAGGATGCCCTCTCCACAGTCACCACAAGCTCTGCCATGCTAGTGTTCCTCACCCCATAACTGGCACTTAAGATTGTGATCCAGATCCAAGGAGGGCAAGGCAAGAGAATTCTGACTCAGCATCAACAAAGAGATTCCTGCAATTGCCTTCTGATTAGTTGCTTGGTCCTCATACCGTCTGTGGTCCTGCAACAACAGAAGCTACCACTATTGCTGCTGCCCCAGAGGCAGGGGCCAGACTTCACTCTTCTGTCACCTAGGTCCAACAGTTTCCCCACTGACCTTTTATTTTCTCATTGGCATTTATGGATTGAGAAGTCTGGAAATTGCCCTGAAGTATGCTCTGGTCAGTCTGTACTGCTGCTCGGGTGGCTCATGTGGGACTGTGCTTGGCTCCCAGCTTGGTACAATAGACCCTTTCTGTTGGCCTGCCAGACTGCCTTCAGCTGGAGATTTGTTTCTGTCATTTTGGGGGTTCTGTAGCTCTAAAATTTGTTTAGAGTCATTTTACAGGTGCTGGATGTAATGGGGTCATGAGCTCACGTGAGTTCCTGCTTTTACTCTGCCATCTTGGTCTGTCCTCCCACCCCCATCCCTGTAGGCAATTTGTAAAGAGAAATTGACTCTTCCTTTGTTTTTGAAGAGGACCAAAGATATCACAGGTTGATGTTTTGATTTCTGCATGAATAGGATTTAAATGAAGGAGAGTTGTCAGCCTCAGTCTTTCTTCCAGAGTCATAAAAGTCAAGTAGCAAGATAAAATTCAGATGACTGATAATGACCTGGGATCAACCTTAGTGTCTTTGATACATAAACAAGCCCTAAGTCCTCCACAGTGTGGACTTCAGCTACTTCATGGCTTTTGGAACTACTTGTTCTCATCTACAAAACCCCTGAGAAGAAGTATTCATATTCTTGGAGTAGATGTCCTCTTTAACTCACCAATGGGTTTGAGGCTGGCTCATTATCCTGAACTTCAAGGGCTATCTTGCCTGCCAATATGGATTTACCAGAATGTGGATACTGCATATGGTACAGCTTCTTGGAGTTAGAGGTGCAAGTAGGGTTATAGGTAGACACCAAAGGTGGATGAGCAGCCCTGAAATGGGCTCAGCAAGGCCTCAAACCAGAGGTGCCAGTCCTCCTTGAACACCTTACTATGGCTCAGCACTATCTTCTTAGGTTACAGAGGCTTTTTTTTATTTTTGGAGTGGAGAAGGCAGGGCAATTAGGGTTAAGTGACTTGCCCAAGGTCACATGGTTAGTAAGTGTTAAATGTCTGAGGCCAGATTTGAACTCTCAGGTCCTCCTGACTTCAGGGATGGTGCTCTATTCACTGCACCACCTAGCCACTCCAGTAAAAGAGTTCTTTTTTTTAAGTCACCTAATATATTCTAGTTTTCCATAATTCAAGGTAAAATAACAAATCATGGACTTTAAGAAAATAACAAAGTCAAATTAAGATTTTCATTGTTTCGTTCTCTTTACAGTAAGTTGCTAGTTTATTAATTTTTAGTTAATGAAAGTATTCATAAGATATCAGGATAGAATGACTTGCATTAGACAGAGCATTAAATATTAAATACTAGGCATAGGGGGAGGAAAATTTCCTAAGAGCATATTCCCAACTGCTCTGTAAATTTTGTCCAACAAGACAGGACAAAGCTTATTTCCAGGGGCTCTTTTTATGATATCTGTGAATTTCATTCATTGTTTTTGCAAAATCTTCTACTGAATTTGAGAAATTATATTTTAAAATAAATGTACTATTAAATGAAAAACTAGATCTGTATTCTTCATTTTTCCATATTCATACATTAAACTATTTAATTCTGATGTAAGGGTGAACTTAGAGAGAAAAAGTTCCAGAAGCAACATTAAAATATAAATGGAACACTAGCACTCCACTGGGAGGTATTCACTGGACTTACAAAGAGGAATTGTAATTTTTTTCAAAAAGCTGATCTTCCAAAGCATGAAGCTCAAGTCAAAAGAAAAGGCTAAAGATACTAAGCAGGAAGGAGGATTTTTTTTTTTTACAAAAATGTTATTCATACAAAGCCCTTTATACCAAGGGGAAAAAAAAACTTAATATTCTTATTAAACAGCATCCACTCAGCATGGTAGAAATTGATTTCAAGCCTTGTTTCCTCTTGGCAAATTCAAGGCAAGTAGAAAATACTGTTGCTATGTATAAAAACAGGACACACAGTTGACAATTATGGTTAGTTGGCATTTACCTCATTTATAATGATCCAGTGACAGTCAAAAGCCACCAAATTAGTCTCCACGACCTAGAATAGAAAACAAACCAGCTATCAGTCAGCATTAATCATGAAAACTACATGGAACTCAATAGATTCTCTCTGCAAATGGGGAGGGGACAGGAGAAACAAAAAGAAAACAAAGTTTTGAAAGACCTTTGTAATTCAGCTGAGGATAGCAAACCTTTAATAGCACATTGTGAAAACATTTCTATTTCTGTTAAATTTGCTAATTAAACATCAAGTGTAATTCAACTTGGAAATAGAGAGATAATAATAATAATAATATTAATAATAATAATTTACAAATGAATTTAATGAGATATGGAAATAAAGATAGAGGCAAGACAAGCTGATAAAAAATGTTAGTATACATGTATATTAGTATATGCATATGCCTGCATTTATAGATATATATTCAGACCTATGGAGGGTCTCCAAAATCTTAGGATTATTTTAAGCTATTAAAGCACATTATTATTATTAAATATTCTTGAATTTATGTTATCAAGATTTTTGGGACAACCTATTTTTATCAATATTGATTATCTATCAATATAGTGTGAGTGAATGATAAATGTTCTGATAGTGTTAGTGAAATTGCAGAGTCAATTCATTAAGTTCCAAGGTCAAGAAGTCATAAAGTCATAAAATCTCAGTATTATGTGGTACAATGCAATTTGTACTTGTCAAGGAAACTCCTCTACAACAGTACTGGTCTCTTGAAACTCTCTTGTGATAGGGAATCTTTATTTTAGTCAGATAATAGTTTTTCCTTATAATAAGTAGATATTTACCTCTCAATAAGTTCTATTCACTGTTCCTATTTCTCTAGGACCAAGAAGCATAAGTCTAATTCTATCTCTATGGGAAGACATTTCAAATATTTTAAGACAGCTGTGATATGCTCCCCTTTCCAAACTCTCTCCAAAGCTTCTCTTCTCCAAGCTAAAACCCTATATCTAGAAAATAACTGCTTATCAGGCAAATTTTGGTCATTGAATTCCTATCTTTTAAAGCCCATTTCAAATATTATATCTTCTCTAAAGCTTCCTTAGATTGAAAGACTTTTCCTACAGATGCTGCATAGCACTCCCTTTTGCTAAGTTATACTGTATAATGAAACTATCTTTATATCTCACCTCCATACTAGACTGTAAACTCCATGATGTCTCTTTTCTATGCAGTTACACTCTTTAGGATGTTTATATGCTTGCTGTTGCTCCTTTTAAAACATATTTTATCATATAAAATACAAGTAAGTCTTCCTAAATTATCTAAATCACAAATTAATACACTTGCCTTGAATATGCTCATTTAAAACATTGTTTAAAAAAAAGTTGAATAAAACTAAGCAGCAAATTGAGACCTGGGACATTAATTAGAGACCTCTCTATCTTAATATAAAATTTTATTAAAATATATTTTCTTGACTAATAATGGAAACATGAGAAAGCTATGAAGAGGATATTGTCACTTAGTGAAATTTCCTTCACTCCAGAGTTTATTGATGAATCACCAAAAAGTATATCATTTTGCACCATTGGGTATATATTTTGTAGAACAGGAAATTACAGCACTATTATTGTAAAATATATAATTATTAATAATATAATTCTTATCATAACAACAACAATAATAAACCAGCTGGATAGCATGGTAGACAGATTTCTGGACTTAGAGGAAGGAACATTTGAGTTTAAATACTTCCTGACACTCTTAATAGCTAATTGACACTGAGTAAGATATTTAATCTCTCTTGGTCCTAGTGTAGTAATCTGTAAAATGGAAATAATGACACTTACCTCATAAATTTACTAGGAGGCTCAAATGAGAGAACACATGGAAAATACCCTGCAAACCTTCAAGCACTGTATGAATGTTATTATTATTATCATTATTTTATAAATGTGAAGCTCATTCCACTGACAGATCAATGCTGGTTTCAAAAGTTACATTCATAGCGAGTAGCCTTGGGCACTGAAACATTATTTGACTAGTCTCATGTCATATAGCCTGTAGGCATCCAAGTCTTGATATGAATTTAGATCTTTCTCATCTGAAACCTGCATTCACTAGCAATGGGAAACCTGTGGCCTTGAGGCCACATGTGACTTTTTGATTGAGTCCAAGTTTTAGAAAATTAATCATTTTAGTAAGGGGATATGTTCTATGAAGTTCAGATTTAGTTGAAAGACCATACTTGAGTACCTAAAGGGTCACATATATCCTTGAGACTGCAGGTTCTTCACTCCTGTACCATATCATGATGATTTTGTTGTTGTTGTTGTTTTGTTTTAGGTGGGGAGATTGAGTCTTCTTCTTTCATCTGAGTTGGAAGTGCAGTGGGCATTCAAAGGCCCAATCCCACAACAGATGAAGAGGGAAGTTTTGACCTACTTGGTTTGCATCTTGGGTCAGTTGGCCCCTTCTTAGGCAGCCTGGTTCCCTTCCTCCCCCCAGCATCTCTGCCACTTGGGGCTAACTATATGGTTGCCACAGAGTGTGGTCACCCATAGCATACCTAGTTTTAGCCTACTGTACTCCCAAACTGAGGTGATCTACCAGTCTTAGCCTCCCTAAGAGCAAGGATTGCAGTTATGCATCACCATGTGGTGGCCTGCCTTTTACAAAGTCTTTCTCTATTATTTGAACTTAATCATCAGCAAACATGAACATATAGAGAAAAAAAAATCAAACGTTTCACAATTGCTCACTCATCAACATATTTTTAAAATTTCCTCATGATGTTAAAAAGGTATTTGAAAAAGTTCAAATTTATTGAGATGACATTTGTATTAGAAGTGACATATAGGGGTGGCCAGGTGGCACAGTGAATAGAGCACCAGCCCTGGAGTCAGGAGGATCTGAGTTCAAATCTGGCCTCAGACACTTAATACTTACTAGCCCTGTGACCTTGGGCAAGTCCTTAACTCCAACTGCCCTACCTTGCCCCCTCCACAAAGCAAAAAAAAGAAAAAGAAAAAAAGGATTGACATATATATCTATAGGTTTATATGCATGTGTGTATGTATGTAACTCTCTCTCACTTTCTCTTGACTATTACAAACAGACCTTCTCATAAGAATGAGAGACAACATATGGATAAAAATATGCTACACTGGTATCTCCTAAAGATATATTTTTTAAAACCAGAGAAAGATTTAAAGGCCATTTTGTTGATTATGTTTTGAGAAACTGTGGAATGGAAATATACAAAATGAGTATGCATGGAGGGGGTATCAGTGTTTAGGGAGGGAGTGACTATATTAATTAAATCATAGCTATATTTGGGTACCAACATACATTTTATGGAGAGGTCTTAGAAATCAAGTTAATGTTCATTAACATAACCTTTTTATGATTTATGATAAATTTTAACACTTCCTTTTCTCCATTTTTAAAATCCTAGATTTTTCTATGAAGAATCAGAATGCTTATCATTATTTGACAAATCACATTTAATTATAGATATATAGATAAGTTTTTTCAAAAATAGATACTAGAGACTTTCAGGCTTTGCAGAATTTTTAATTTGTGACCCATACAAGCTAAAAGTAGTTAACAGTAACATATTGTTTTGAAGTGTTTTAAAGTTTGTCTCATAGTCATCTCACTGAAAGCCTATAAAATAGGGAGAGATTTATAAACCCAGATGTTAACAATATAAAAGTTTGAACAGTTTTGGGAACCTTCAAATTTTAAAAAACTGAAAGGTTTTCTCAACATTGTAAGGATTGTATTATATGTTCTGGCCTGGATTTTGCTGCATGCTAATGGAGCAACTCAACTACAATGGAAACTCTGAATATTTACTCAAAGTTCCCTCCTCCCCCCCCCACGCACATGCACACTTCAAGTTGCTGTATTCATATTAAGGGGACTGAGCAAAGAAAGGAAAATACTGTCAAAACACCAGCAATGAACAAAGACAGACCATCTCTCATGACCAAGAACTCTAGAAGTTTAACATCTTTTCATCACTCATTCTCAAATCTTCCACTGAGCAAAATGTAACAAGATCTTATACAAAAAAACTCACCTTTCTGCTAAGCTATCTATCCTGGTAATAAATTCATGTGAAATACATCCTACAATGACATAAGGTAGTTTAATGAAATAAATAATTACCACAGGTTATTTTTCACACTGACTAGAGTTTAACAAGACTGCCCTGGCTTCCTTCACAGGATTGCCTGTAAAGTCTAAACACAGGTAACATAAGTCATCCCTTAAGGCTAGGCCAATGGCTTTTTGCACCTGCATCAGGAGAGATGGAAGGCTGCTTGTCTCTGCTCCACTTTTAAAATTTCAAGTTGAAACTAACATACAGTATGTATTGTAGTAGAGAAAAAAACCTCACAGAAGCAGCAAATTTTAAGTTGCAAAGCAGTTAACATTAAAGACATATCTTTTCCTTCCTCTCCTCTTCTAATATCCCCCTACCTCTTCCATCACATTAAAACATAGTTCAAATAATTGTTTTTACTATATTTTTATCCTATAGCACATTTCTAAAAGTTCTACAATTTTTATAAAAATAGAACAAAACAAAAAAATATATCAGAAAATAAATATGGGAGATGGCAACGTGGTGGGAAACAAAATTAGAGTCTTTCCAACAAAAGGCGATAATATTCTATTTGGAAGCATGATGGTTGCAGTAGTGGGGTGGTGGTAGGCTAAACTCTAAGCTGCAAATGTAGTGAGGAAAAGATGAAAAAAGAAAAAAATGAGTAGAAAAGTAGACCATCTTATAGACAAATTGTCATAAAAGAAAAAATTATGATGTCTAAAATATGTTAATAAGTAATAATGCAAAATAATGAGAGTTCTAAAATATGTTAATATATAATTATCTAAAAGAAGTATTACCAAAAAAGTGAAAAGGTGAAAGTAAAATTAACCAGTTGTCCTAAGCTACTTTATAATTAAATGCATAGGTAGGGCTGTAGTTAATTGTGGCCAACAGATGGTCATGAATGATTTAATATGTCCTTATATCACTCTTACTTTTTGTCCTTACTCCTTCATTTCAAATCGTATTTTCCAAATAGTTCCTGCAATCAAAATTCTTCTCAGAAAACATTGAAAGGTTGCTATATTCCTTTGATAGCCAAGGTATTCATGAACTTGCTGAGCAAAAACTGTAGGTGACTGAGTATAGAAATTACTGAACTGTGGTTCCAATACAATTCTGCCACAAATACCATTTGTGTTCAGTACTCTAAGTCTCTGAAGTGCAGTAGAGTTCTTTGGTCATGCCAAAAATGTTTAGAATATCCATACTTTCTGAATAAATCTACAAAGCTGTAGCACTGAGGTACATGCAATGGCAATATGAAATCCTATTTCTTCTTTCTTACAATATAAATGCTTCTAGTCTCGAACCTGGCCAGAGATTCATAGTATTTTTCCCCTTTTCCTTTTTTTTCTTGTAAGAAGAACAAAAACAACAGAATAGAGAGATACAGCAGAGATATATTTTTTAATTATTATTTAATGCAGTCTTTGACTCCCAGGGAAATCCAGCAGATGGCATCAGTAATCCCTCCTGCAGTTACTGGCCAGCATGATAACATTCTGAAAAGACCCTTTTCTTGCATTTCCTCTTGAGCTCAGCATGATTCCTAAATTCTCTTCCCTTCTTATGCAAGCAGTCACTACAGTACCACTCTGCCTGTTGCTTTATAGTCTTTGCTCTGATCTTCCAGCTGGAAGACCATTCATATGCCTTTGTCCAAATCCAATCATGATTACTGCCAATGTTATTTCATAAACGGATATTCTAGAGTTATTGTTATGATTATTGCTTGGTAATTGGGTCTTCCTTCCTACACCCCTTAAAAGATGGAAATATGCCATCTCTGAGACTTAGCCAGAACTTTGTTCCCTGATTTTCTGTAACGCACAAATAAAGATACTAATATAAAAAAAAATTGACACTCTAGATGCTTCTTGTGGGAAGACCACCTCTTTGAGTTCTGTGTTACTGAGAAAGAACTGAACTGCTAGATGATGACTTTTGAGTGCGTCCTCATTATCCTTTGTCTAGAAGGATCTCTTTTTTTGTTTGTTTTACTTTTCAGAAACTAGTTTTTTTTTCTTTCCTCTCTAAGTCTATGAAGAAAAGCTAATGAAAAGAAAAGGATCATGTCTCATCATGTCAGATAGGAAAAAAGGAAAGGAAAAAATTAAATTGTGCCTATGAGCACAATCTCTAATACTTTATTATTATCCCAGTCTTAGAATCTCTTCCTAAATTAAAATAGTCAATTAATTAATAACCATTCATTAAGCAACTGCTATCTGTCAAATTCTGTGTTTCCCCATAGGGAAAACAATATCAAAATGAACAAGTTTCTGCCCTCAAGGAGTTTATATTTTATTGGTAGACAATGTGTACATATATATTATAAACGTCAATAGAATCAACTACACTACAGAATTATCTCTATGTTTTAGTTAGTTTTGTCTTCTACTGGCTTAGCTTTTTTTATCTTTGTAAAGATTTGACTTTGCTGAAATTGATCTGCAAATGGATTCTTTTACCTGGTCAGTTACAATTGCATATAAAAACAAAGGCTTAAGAATAGGAAAGAATCTCAGAAATCCCCAAGTAGAAGCCTCAAGGAATCCCTTCTGTAACAATCCCTACATAGAGAATTTGAATTTCTAATTTAGGAACTTTAGCCATCAGGAGTTCCTCTTTCCCTAGTGCTTCCTGTTATGTATTAGAGAACTTCTACTTTTTAAGAAAGATTTTGCTTATGTTTGCCTTACCATAATGCCCACCCATTTATTCTTCTTTAGTTCTACCATGTCAAGTAAAATGATTTCTCCTCCACGTGACAGCACTTAAATAGGTCAATTATTATCACAACCCTGTAAGTTTTCTTGTCTTGAAACTCAATAGTCTAGTTCTTTCAGCCAGTTCTTTCATGAGACGATTTTCAATACCTTCAATATCCTGGTCACTATCCTCTGGATGAACAATAGTTTATTAAACAAAACACAACAATAGAAAACAAACAAACAAAAACTCCTGAAATGTGGCAACCAGAATTGAATGCAGTTTTCTAGAGGTGGTCTTACTAGGAAAGTAAACTATCATTTCTCTTGCTTTTGACATTGCTTCCATAAGCATAATCAAAGTTATCATGAGCTTTCTTTTTAAATTTATGTATGGCTATATTTTAAATTTTCAACTCTCTCAGTTCTTCATGAATGTGTGAGTATATATGTATGTATGCATATATCATATATACATAACACACACATATATGTAAAAAGTATATATTCATACTATGCATACTTCTATTAGTTCTTTCTCTGAAGGTGGATAGCACCTTCCTTCATAGGCACTTTGTATGTGATTTGAGTATTTATAATACCAAGAATAACAGTCATTCCCAGCTATTTTTGAACAATATTCTTAACATATAACATTCTCTTGGTTCCACTCATTTCACTCTTCATTCTTTCATACAATTCTTTTCAAGTTTTGTTTTCCATCACAATCAAATATCACAACTTGTTTAGTCACTTCTCAATTCATGAGTATTCCCTCAATTTCCAGTTCTTTGCCACCATGAAGGGAACTGTTAAAACAATTTAGAACATAAAAGGTTTTTTTTTTTCCCCTTTTCCTGATCATCTTGGGAAAAGACCCAACAGCAGTATTGCTCGGTAAAAGATTGTATATACACAGTTTCATACTTTTGGGGCCATAATTGCATATTGATCTCCAAAATGGTTTGATCAGTTCCACAGCAGTGTATTATATCCAAATTTTTCCACACCCACTATAACATTTGCTATTTCCCCCTTCAATAATTTTAGCCTAAGTGGGAGAAAAGTTGTTTTAATTTTCATTCCTCTAATCAATAATGATTTAGAGCATTTTTGTATGTTTATATGTAGTCTTGATTTCTTCATCAAAAAACTGCCTATTTATATGCTTTTGCCATTTATCAATTGGGGAATGACTCATAGTCTTATAAATTGAACAAAATTCTCTATATATTTAAGACATGAGACCTTTTTCTGGGAAATGGTATATAAAATTCCCTCACCCCCTAATTTTCTGCTTTCCTTCTTATCTCAGCTAAACTGGTTTTATTTGTATAAAATCTTATTTTTATTTAATGAAACAAAAATTATTCATGCTACATGTCACAATACTATCAATCTCTTGTTTATCCATAAATTCTTCTCCTACCCATAAGTATGATAGGTGATATTTTATGTTTTTTTTTTCTAAGTTACTTATGATATCTCCCTTTATGTGTTGGTTATGTATCCAGTTTGACCTTATCTTGATAAATGGTATAGACTATTTTTCTATATACAATTTTTTGTGGACTGCTTCTTAGTTTTCCCAAAGATTTCTACCAAATGGTGAATTCTTATCCTTCCAAAATTTTACGTTTGCCAAACACAAAGTTACTATAATCATTTACTACTGTGCATTGTATTCTGTTCTGTTTCATTGATCTACCTTTATATATTTTTTTAACCAGTACCAGATAGTTTTGATAATTACTA
>CM053601.1:30085732-30111300 GCA_028646575.1 Pseudocheirus occidentalis | reverse complement strand
AAATTATTCATGCTACATGTCACAATACTATCAATCTCTTGTTTATCCATAAATTCTTCTCCTACCCATAAGTATGATAGGTGATATTTTATGTTTTTTTTTTCTAAGTTACTTATGATATCTCCCTTTATGTGTTGGTTATGTATCCAGTTTGACCTTATCTTGATAAATGGTATAAACTATTTTTCTATATACAATTTTTTGCGGACTGCTTCTTAGTTTTCCCAAAGATTTCTACCAAATGGTGAATTCTTATCCTTCCAAAATTTTACGTTTGCCAAACACAAAGTTACTATAATCATTTACTACTGTGCATTGTATTCTGTTCTGTTTCATTGATCTACCTTTATATATTTTTTTAACCAGTACCAGATAGTTTTGATAATTACTGCCTTATAATATAGCTGAAGATCTGATGCTATTAAACCTCCTTTCTTTACATTTTTCCCCATTAATTGCTTTGATATTCTTGACCTTTTGTTCTTCTAAATGAACTTTGTTTTGTTAGCTCTATAATTTATTTTTGGTAATTTCCTTGGGAAGGCATTAAATAAATAATTCGTTTAGGTAGAACTGTCGCTTTTTGTTCTGCCTCCCTACCGACAATGAAAATACTTCTCAAATGACTTAATCTGACTATTTGTATAAAATGTTTTATAATTAGTTCATGCAGTTCCTATGTTTGTCTTGGCAGGCATATTTACAGCTATTTTATGCTTTTTATAGTTATTTTAAATGTGGTAGTTAGGAGACTGTAACAGTATATCACAAAGATTATGCATTGTGACCAACTAGGATTTAAACCATGAATGAAGGGATGGTGTACATAAGAAAAGCTAGTAACATCATTAATTATATCAATAAGAAAAGTAACAAGAATATCATGATTATATTAATAGAAGCAGAAAATGTTCTAATAAAATGCAACACTTGTTCCTATTTTTAATCACTGGAAAATATGGGGAGAAGTAGATTTTTCCTTAAAAATGAAAAGAAGCATCTACCTAAAATCAATACTAAGCATTATTTGCCATGCAGATAGACTAGAAGCCTTCCCAATGAGATCAGGAGTAGAAAAGATGTGTATTATCACCAATATCATTCAGTATTATATTTCAAATGCAATTGATCGCAGGGCCCTTTCTGTGACAACATTCACCTGCAGGCGTTTACTCCTCCTCACCCACAACCACATCCTGGGACCCTAGCTCTTTAAGGCACCTAAACCCCACATCCAGTGCAACCATAGAGCCCTACAATCTTCCCCTTATCAGCTGCCCATGGGGAGAATATTCCTGAAGCACAAGCTGCCACCAACAGAGCTGTCCCTGGGGAACAGTTCTTTGCTAACATTCTTCCATTACTTTAGACTGGACAACTGCTTTATCCCGACTTTTAATTATTTTTGCTGTGTTAAGGTTCACTTTCAGGCATTATTTAAATTGTTTGTGGGGGAATTTGGGAGAGCTGGTTAAATTCCTCCCTTTCTCCACCATCTTCCCAGAATTCTCTCACCATAAGGCTTTTTGAGTATCATGCTGATTCATATTAAGTATAGGAGAAGAGAATTTTGAGGTCCTTTACTCCAACCCATACACCTCATAGATATTTAACCTTCTGTCTAGATACATCAAATAGCTTGATCAGGTCTTACAGCTAGTCTGAATAAATACTTAAATCTGAAGGCAGCTGTTATTTTAAAGCAGAGTGATAAGAAAGTCAATATTCTTGAGTCAACTACTACCCATTAAATATCACTCTATTTCATGAACTTAGGTTTTGTGTATGGTATTGGAGAGCTATGGAAATCTTAGTCACCAAAACAATGTGAAGGAATAACCATAAACAAATTATGACTGATAGAAAAAGTAACTCAGATAGATGCTCTATTAATAGTAGATTAGTAGTAACTTCATATATGAAATGAAAAATGAAAAACCCAGTCAATTCAATTTTACTTTCCAGATCCTTCTACTACTGAAAGCTTTGTATCTAATAACTTTATTTCCAATTTTATTTACAAAAGTTAAGAGACACAAAGTGCACTTCATTTATTTATAATACAACTGTGACAGCATGATATATTGGAGAACATACTCATCCTGTCCTCAGAATGACTTAGATTTGATTTTCTCCCCAGATACTTAATTATATGGCTCCTGGCAAGTCATTTAATCTTTCTGCTCCTTTTTCTTCATCTGTAGACTAGATATAAGCATTTCACCTTCCTAATAGAGTCATTGTGAAAAACAAATAAAATCACGTATTTCAAGAACTTTGTAAGTCTCAAAGTGCAATCTCAATGTGAGCTATTATGATTAATGGGCCCCTTCTACTAAAGTCCTTCTTTGTTGCCTCATCAGGAGCTCTAAGTTCTGAGAGACAATACTTTATTTTTGAATGAGTTTATTCTAGAAAGCTGTAATGCTGTTGTTTAGTCCCTGTTAAATTTAAAGGTTAAATGTAAATGTTAAAATGTAAAGGTTGCAGTTTGCAAAATCGTCATGTTTAAATATATTCTGGGATTCTTAGAATTCTTCATGAAAATTCATGGAAAGAAAATTCTAGGTAATGTGTGGAGCTAAGGTTCTCTATTCTTCCTAAAAAGCTGAAAGGATATTGAGAATGGATTCAGTGACAAACTCTCTCTTGATGGAAGGCTAGCTCAGCTAAGTTCAGAGAGGTTTAATACCCAAGGGATTGAAGTATGATTAATATTTGGGCTATTTGAATCTTGAAAAAACATATACAAACTATAAAGTAATAGAAATGAGTAGTGAAAATAAATACAATGGTGAAATTAGGTTCAAATAATCAAATATACAAGTACACAATTGGGGAGGATTGGTTAGAAAACCATTTATTTGAAAAAAGATTGGGTGGGAGGTGGTTCGTAGGCTGCATTGTGATTTAATGTGATGTGAAAGTCAAAAATAAAGTTAGTAAAATCTCAGACTGCACTGAGAGATTTAGCAATAAGGAGTTTATAGTTCCAACTTACTCTGACCTGGTCAGACCACAATTAGGCCATTGTATTCATCTCAAGGTGCCACAGTTTAGGAAGGGCATTTATATGCTTTCATGCTTACTAACTGTGGGATACTGGGCAAATCCTCTCCATGGAACTCAGTTTTCTCAACTGTAGAATGGAGGAGTGGGACAAGATGACCTCTAAGGTCACTAGCTCTTGGATCTTATGAAAGTGTCCAGAGGTAGGAGGACCACTGGGCTGAAGGGCTTTCGGGTCATGTTATATTAGGATCTAGTTAACAGGGAATCATTAGCCTGAAGAAGTGAAGACTTTGAGGAAATGATTACTATCTTCAAGTATTCAAAAGCATGTCTCATGGAAGTGGGAAAGATTCTGACTGACCTTATAAAGCAGAACCAAGGTCAATAGATATAAGTTGGATCAATGGATGCAAAGAGGTAACTTTATGTTATATTTTAGGGGCAAAAATAAACAGAAAAAGAAAAGTAGAATGAGCCTCAGAAAGTGATAAATTCCTCCTCTCTGATCCTCTGACAGAAGCTGAATGGCCACTTAGATGCGCTATAGTAAACATTTCTTTGAGTAGTATAGATGACCATTGAGGTTGCTTTAAACTTCCAAATTCTATTACTGTGATTATGAAATAGTAGCTCCTTGAATATGGAAGTTAGGAGAACTCTTTCTTTTACACATGCTCTTCTGACAGCTGCTCCTGAGGTCTTAAGGTTCATCTCTGAAAAGGTAGTTGTGCAGCTGCACAGTTGTGAAGGGTGATACCTTTCTTTTGTTGTTTGAATTCCAAGTTTGTTCTTTTTGACTTCATAATGAACTTACTCATGCTAGTAAAGGGAATGCCCATGTCAATAAAACCATGAATTCTTGAATTACAAATTCCACAGATGACTGTTGTCCAACTCTAATAAAATTCCCTAAATCTTGATCAATTGTATTTTACTAAATATTGGGTTAGTTATACTCATTTAGAATTGTGACTACTTGTGGATTACCTATTGATCTGTTCATGCTTTGACAACAGCTGTTTTTTCAGATTTTCTTACATATACATTGCCGTTAAAATTCCCACTTGATATGTGAAGAAAGTGACTAAAAATCCTATACCTTTGGATCTAGAAATTTCCCCACTTAGCATATGTCCCAAGAATGTAATTGATAACAAAAGACCTCATATATAATAAATTATTTATAGCAGCAGCTTTTCTAGTAGTAAAGAATAAGAACCATTAGATATCCATCAACTAAGAAATGAGTAAATAAGTTATGGTGCATGAATGTCCTTAGTTAGGAACAATGACAAGGATGAATGCATAGAATTTCAGGAAGACATATGTGCACTGAGGCAAAGTCAATTAAGCAGAATGAAGAAAACAAAGTAGCTGGACAAACTGACTACACTGACAAAAATAGGGGAAATAACATAAATAAAACTACTGAAACTGAATTCTGTGAAATTATAATGATCAATCTTGGCCATTAAGAAGTGATATAAGAAGACACCCCCTTTCTGACTGCGGAGGTAGGAGAGAACTGCTACAAAATCTCACAGAACAATTGAGATATTTTAAATATGTTGATTAGTTCTGCTGAACTATTATTATTTTTTTCTCTTTTAATTCTTTCTTATGAGCTATGGTTCTCTGGGATGTAAAGGGGAGAGCTAATCTCGAAATGTTTTTTTGTGAAACAAAAGATATCACAAAGATTTTTAAAGTAAATATTCAAAATGAATTTGTAAGTGACCTCAAGATTCGATTTGGGTCAATATTTGGAGGTAACTTTAAAAAATCCCTTATGTAATCTGTTATTATTATAAGTCCTCTTTCAGTAAAGAATAGAATTATGGCTTTATAAAAGGAAGTAGGAAAAACTAATTTAAAGGATGATCCAAATTTAAGGAAAGCAAATTGGGTTTTTCCAATAAATAATGAATTTCCTATTGATGTAATGCTCTTTACACACCATATTTGAACAAACTCACATATGTTGGAATATATTTTCTTCAATTCTTATTGGGACTTTATGAAAAAGAATAGGGATAATACCAGACCTGTGATTTCACTGATGTCATCCTATAAGAGGCAATTTCTTCTATCAATGTAGTTCAGTAACTTTTCTGCAATGTACAATCTTAGAAATTTACCTAGAACACTTAGGGGTTAAGTGATTTATCCAGGTGTCAAAGATGAGACTTATACTCTATGTTCCTGGCTCCAATGCTAGTTCTCTACCTACTATACTGTAATACTTAAGTAATAGATTTTAAAATTGAAATGGAAAGGTTAATTGATGGTACAGCAACACTGGAGAATAGTGTCAGAAAATAACTATTTAGTTTAAGATTGACAGGGACGGCTAGGTGGCACAGTGAATAGAGCACCGGCCCTGGAGTCAGGAGTACCTGAGTTCAAATCCGGCCTCAGACACTTAATACAAAAAACTAGCCGTGTGACCTTGGGCAAGTCACTTAACCCCAACTGCCCTCCCAAAAAAAAAGGCAAAAAAAAAAAGATTGACAGTAGGGGAATAGTAATTGTGCCTCATAGCTCAAACTGCTACACCTTGTATCCATCAAGCAGTCAGGGATCTAGGTGGTTCACCAAAATGGCAAAGATTTGTTCAGTTTTTCTCTTTCTGAATTAAGTAGAAAATTATAGCAAATCTGGAAAAAAAGAATGCCTTCTGGTTACTAAAAGCTCTTTAGTAGGTCAATAAGTGTTTCTAATTTTACAAAGAGTAGAAATTGAAATGAAAAAGTTTGTGGATCCATGGAAATTAAAACATAAAAGGAAATAATATGTAAACCTTTAAGTAAGCATAAGAATATCCTATTAGAAACAGTAAACATAATAATTTAAATATAGCACTTTCTAAATCAAACAAATAATACAAAAGATGGAGAAAACCTAGATCCATGTAGTTAGTGTATCCAAAAAAAAGGCTGAAAGAGAAATCACCAAAAAGCTGTTACTGCTTAGGAGAATTAAAAGCAAAAAAATAAGGAGAGGAAGCATAGCAAAGTGAAGAGACTTCCTTGAAATCAGGAGGACATGGGTCTGACCAACTAAGGATAAATCACCTATCCTATGAAGGAGATCTGAAAATTTGAAACTTTCTTTAAAACTCCTAATGAGAGGATGAAAGGTCCCTTTCCATCTAGTTTTAGATGACTTTGTAAAAGAAAACATCAGCTAATATGATATTATACTACTTTATATAAATGGGGACATGCCTAGAAGATAGCCGTCTTTCCATTTCCCCAAATTCATATTATTCAATTCTTCTGAATTTCTTAGAAATTTTATTCAGAATGCCAAATAAAAGAAAATGTCAAACACACCAACAATTGGATTTAATAGCATGTGTAATTATTTTAAAAGCAGTGCAAAGTCAATGGAAAAAAGTCTTCAAGAATAAAATCATTATAAAATAACGTAGCTTATTATGCTATTTCATTTATGTTACATTTAAATTTAAAGGGAAATATATACAAACCCATACATATGCATATGCATGCTGTGTATATATACATAAATTCTTTTAAATTTAGTGTTATAGATCATAAATCTTTAAACTGTTTCCGCTCATGACCCCTTTTTGTATTTCAGCAGTGCTCATTGGCCTCACATGGCCTAACAGCATGTGCCGTGCAAAGTGCTCGTGTTTTGTGTTCAGAAACAAGGCTACAGTGAAGTTTCATGAGGTGACATTGGCAAGTGCTGCCAGAAACACCTCAGATTCATTAAATGTTTAATTTGTAATTAATTTTTGGCCATTGAGTGTTCTGAAACCTTTATATGTTGCCAAAATTTTTGTGACCCTAGATAGGTTTATGACTCACAGTTTAAGAAGCAGTATAGATCGTTAGGGCTAGAAGGAAAGTTAGAGATCATTGACTGGAAGTAATGCTTTCTCCTCTTGATCCACTTTTTAAAATACTAGAGTGCTTTTTTAAAAAGACATGTTAAAAAGCAGGGGATTTCCTTCAATTGTGGAATGCCTGAACAAGTTGGGGCATACGAATGTAACGGAATACTACTGTGCTATAAGAAATGATGAGCTGGCAGACTTCAGAAAAAAAAACTGGAAAGACATATATGAACAGATGCTGAGTGAAATGAGCAGAACCAGGAGAATATTGTAGATAGTAATAGTCACATTGTATGATGTTTGGCTTTGATAGACTTAGCTCTTCGCAGTAATGCAAGGATCTAAGACAACTCCAAAAGACTCATGATGGAAAATGCTATCCACATCCAGAGAAAGAATTTTGGAGTCTGAATGCCAATGGAAGCATGCTATTTGCCTCCTTTTAAAAATTATTGTTTTGGCTTTTTTCTTCTTTCTCATAGTACCTCTCGTTACTTCTAATTCTTCTTTATATCATGACTAATGTGACAATGTGGTTTTTTTTTTTTTTTTTGCTTTTTGGAGGGCAGTTGGGGTTAAGTGACTTGCCCAAGGTCACACGGCTATTTTTTTGTGTTAAGTGTCTGAGGTCGGATTTGAACTCAGGTACTCCTGACTCCAGGGCCGGTGCTCTATTCACTGCGCCACCTAGCCGCCCCGACAATGTGTTTAATATGAAAGTACAAATAGAGCCCATATCAGATTGCATGCTGTCTTGGTGGTGGGAGGAGAGGGAAGGGGAAGAAAATTTTAAACTCAAAATCCTATGGAAGTGAATGTTGAAAACCAAAAATAAATTAATTATAAAAAAGGATTTGCATAACATCCTCTCAAAGACCTATGACAGAGACTTTCCCATGAATGAAGAGTCTAGAGTTCTGAATCCAGACAGCTGAGGACACATGCAGTAAAGAGGTAAGACACAGCTCTTCATTACTAGGTGTCTTTTTCTCCCATTCATGCGCTGCTCTAGAAGTTCTTAAGCGCAGAACCCTTTATCATCACCAAAAGAGCTGTTAAAATATAGCTGAACATATGGGTCTTTTCCTCTTTCTTTGCTCTCTGAGTAACTTTGAAAGAAAGGTATCTGTCAGGCTTTTTTTTTTTAGGGATGGTAAATTCTGTTGATCTGTCCTTTGTCCATGACCAAACTTTGCCTCAAACTAGCCATCTGAGTATCAAGAACCTGAGTGAAGGAAAGTTTCAGATGTTTGCTGTGGTTGTTTTGTCTTAGAAGTGGATTTTTTATATTCTCATTCTGAAAGATATATTTTGTTTCCATTTTTTTCTCCTTGTCACACTGAGTAGGTATTCTTTTGAAGCCCAAATAATTTGGCTTCTTTCTGGTAGTATCTTGGAATGGTTTCTTATGTACTTTTAATTAATTTTATTTTTTATTTTATGAAGGTGTAATGAACTTATCTAAGCTAGCTTGGCTCCATTTCTATCTGATACTAGCATGAAAATATTGTTACATGATTGCTAAATTTATTGATATGCCATATCTCTTAAAAGTTTTAAATGTTGCTATACACATAAGTAATTGCTAAATTAATACATGAAAGTTGTTATCATGGTTAAAAAATATTTTCCATCTAGAACTGAAAAGACAGCATGGTCCAATGTAAATAATATCCACCTTGGAATCGCTGGACATAAAGTCAAATTCTGGTTGTGTCCCCTTTGTGTTTCTCTGACACTGGATCTGTAAACGAACTGGGATGAATGGCTCTGAGATAATTTCTAGTATGAAATATATACTATCCTATACTATCCAGAAAGCAGGAGCTAAGTCTTAGTCATCTTAATCTCAATGCTAAATGCTGACTGGATGAAATCACCTAAGGATCATAAGGCCAGGGTTGGAAGGTACCATAAGGCTCATCCAGTTAAATCTCTGCATTCTACAAACTTGTACATTTAGGCCCAGGGACTTAAGTAACTTGTTCAGAATCACACAAATAGTGAGGGTCAGTAGGGACTTGAATTCAGATATTTTGCTTTTTTAAGTCACTCCTCTTCCCATCACACCACTTACTCAATGAAATCATTCTTAAAAACAATTTTTTGTTTGCTCACTTGCCTGTTTGCTTGTCTCAAATGAATTCAAGCTCAAATAGGGCACAATATTAAGCAGGCTTAACACACACCACTAAACCAAACCAGACTTCAACTGCAGTTCAGTTGGCCATGAATATTTTTCAATCTGCTCTGATGTTACATCTCTTGCTTTGGGCGACAGTATTCGAATCAACATCACCATACATTCAAGGCTGTTAGAGGAGAAAACAGAAGAACCAAGGCCAAAACCTAAGTTGAGACACCAAAAATCTAAAGAGTAGCCCAGAATCCTTGTAAAAATTGTGGTCTAGTGTTAACCATGCATCCAGGACCTAGTAGGGCCAACCTACAATAACACTGAAACATAACAGTTATTTAAGAAATGTTTACTGATGAATTAATTCATCATCCAAGAGTATGAGAGAGAATAGTCCCAAGCACAAAGTTCCAATGCAGAAAATAAATCTTGAGATATGAGTAAACAGAAGAAAATCAAATACAATGGAGAAATTGACTGATAGAAGACTGAAGCACAAACCTACAAAATAAAACTAACTCCAAAACAAATGCAAGTATAACCTCAGAGAAACTATTTTCTTGGTCATAAGGTTTATAAGAGAATCTGGAAGAAATTAAGGAGATATAATTCCTTCACTGTTAATAACTTCTTAAAGAGTATGTCTTCTTTTTTGTAATAAGGAGAAAAGGAACAAGACAAAAATCAAAAGAATGAAAAAATAGGAGAGAAAGTGAAACATCTCATCAGAAAAATAACTGATCTGGAGAACAGATAGAGGAAAAACAATATAAGACTAACCAGACTGCCCAAAATTACAATTAAAAAAGGAATTTTAATACAATAATATAAGAAATTATCAAGCAAAATTGTCCTGAAGTCTTAGAACAAGAAGGTAAAGTGGAAATAGAAAAAAATTCACCAATCACAAAAAGAGATACCTAAAGGACAATTTATAGGAACATCATAACTAAGTTCCAAAGCTCCCAGGTAATTCCTGAGTGAAAAACAATAATATTTAACAAACTCAAAATCTTTCAGATTTATGTAACAAAAAATCTCAGAACTTAAGGGAGAATTTAACATATAATATCTCGTAGAAGTATAAGGTAAACATCAAAGGCCAATGATAAGGGAATCAATAAGGTCAAATTGTTTACTTTTTATATTTAAAAATATTAGCAGTACTCATGATTGTCATCATTATTTGGGTAGTTTGAAAGAAAGGTGTAGGCTGAACTGAGCACAGTGGGGTGATTCTAAAAAATAAAACCAGTGAGAGATAAAGATGAGAAATTATACAAATGAGATATAAAAGGAAAAAGTGATACAGAAGAAGTTAGTAGGGGAGGACAGGTAGTACTGGAAGTAGAACGGGAAGTAGAATGGGTTAAAGAAAGAACAACGTGTGTGTGTGTGCATATAAAAAGACAGATATATGTGTGTGTATATATGTGTATATATATACATGCATATGTGCATATATACACACCTATTGTATATATATGTTTATATATATATATATATATATACATATGTGCATCTACACACACATATGTAGAAGGGTATAAAAGTCTTGTAAATTCAGAAAGAAATAAGAGAGCAGGGGGATAGGGTGGGGAAGAGGATATGACCAGATAGAGAAATATATTACAAGAAAATCAGAAGATGAAATGTATTACTTATCAGACTTATGAACACACAAACAATTAATTAATAAATAATAGAGAACTAATTTACAAATAAAATAGATAATTTCAACTATATTAGATTTAAAAGTTTTTGTATAAATGAAACAATATAGCCAAGGTCAGAAGGAAAGCAGAATATTAGGGAAAAATTACAGACAGCTTATCAGTTAAGAGTTTCATATCTAAAATACATAAAGAACTTTTTCAGATCTACAAGAGAGTCATTTCCTGATTCATAAGTGGCCAAAGGATATGAACATGCAGTTTTCAAAGAAGAAATAACAAATATTCATAGTAATATGAAAAATGCTCTAAATCATTATTGACTAGAGAAATGAAAATTAAAACAACTTTGAGATAATATTTTATTGACTAAAAATGATTGAAGGATAAAGCTAAGTATGTTGGAAGGTTGTGGAAAAATTGAAACACATTCATTGTTTTTGGATTATGAACTGACACAGCCATTTTGGAGAACAACCTGAAATTATACAACAAGAGTTATTAAAGGACCTAGCAATACCACCCTTTGACCCAGCAATACCATGACTAGGTCTAATTCCAAAGATAATTAGTAAAAAAAGAAAAGAACATATATGTTCCAAAACGTTTATACCAGCTCTTGCTGTGGTGGCAAAGCACTGAAAATTGCATGATGTCCATCAATTAGGGAATGGCTGAACAAGTTGTGGTATATAATTGTGATGGAATTCTACTGTTCTATAGGAAATGATGAGCTCAATGATCTTAAAAACACATGGAAAGATTTGCACGAAATAATGAAGATGGAAATAAGTAGAACCAAGAGAACATTGTATACAATAACAACAATATTATTTTAAGAACAACTTTGAGTGAATAAGTTATTTTGACTATTGTGAATACCCAAATTAACTACAAAGGATATATGAAGAAAGATACTATCAACATCCAGAGAAAGAACTCAACATACATGCACACACACACACACACACACACACCTATTTGTGTCCAATGATGGCCATCTCTAGGGTGGACATAACTTTCTTATAGATAGATAGATAGATAGATAGATAGATAGATAGATAGATAGATAGATATTTGTAACATCATGCATGAGCAGCTTCCCAAAAGAATGCTACTGTGAACAGCTTTTAAGATACTGATTACACAGTATAGTAAACACTCCATTTATTCCATAACAAATCAAGGCAAACATTCACAAGAAATCTCAACATAATATTCACAACATTATATCATCACAAAAAAATCATGATATAGTGTTCACAACAGCTTAATGTTAGAATGGCCACATAGTTTTCACCAAAGTGGTCACAGTATTCATAACAAAGAACAAAAGAATAATCTTCTAGTTTCCCTAAGGTAGAAACCTTTCTTACTTTATGATTCGAATAATCATCTGGTTTCCCTAAGAGGGAAACCCTCCTTACTTAATCATTCAATCATCTCACAATACAATAATCAATCTTCCACTCATGGGGCAATTATAGATTAACTTAATCAGTCACTTATCTAGCAACCAGTCACTAAGTATCATTAATCACTAAATACAATCATTAGAAAATTACACAAACTCTCCACCCCTTGGTGTCTAGTAACCTTCCATTTTGTCACATATTCAAGAGGAGTCCTTTTCTTCATCTTGACTCAGGGTGGTCTCTCAGATTCCCTGGATCCCCTTCCATGGTCCCAGCTCCTACCTGAATGCACCAGTCACCTGGATTCAGAGGCAGACAGCTCCGAGGTTCTCTTCTAATCCTTTGGCCTTTCTTGCTACACCTCGAAGTTCACAGGGTCCAGCACATCTCAAAACCTTCACAACCTCTGTTGCTGGGAATTTAAGGATCAACCAAGTCACAAACAAAAAAAAGCCCTATCCCAGTTATGCTTCTCCATTCCTCCAGTGGTTCAGCTGACCCTAGAACACAGAAGAAATCTCAGCCTTCCAGGAACCAGCAACCACTTTGGCCTTCACCAGATTCTGGTATCATAGAAAACTCCAACTCAGTTCTCAGTCCAGTAGCAACCCATCTCCCAGATGCTGGAACAATTCTGCTTCCTCCATCAGGAGTAAAAATTCTTGATTCTGTCTCTCTGTCTCTGAAACTCTTATACACACACACACACACACACACACACACACACACACACACACATACATTGGCTTCCTGTCTCAGCCAAACCCTTCCTATTATGTTGGCAACAGGAGACAGAGTTCACAATTCTGTTTCTTTCAAGAGGTACTTAGCCCTTAGTTTTAAAAAGGGCTAAGTATCTGCTAAATTAATTACCATTACATTCCTCCCCTCCATGGAAGGGGATCCAGGGAATCTGAGAGACCACCCTGAGTCAAGATGAAAACAAGGCTTCTCCTTGGATATTGAATGCATGATAAAACTACAGTGTACTTAGACACTTTAGGAATATTTTTTTAATTTAAAAAGCTGGGTATAGTGCCTGGTCATATCTCTTCTTCGGAGCCAAACTTGGTTACTAAACTTTCATAATATTAAATTAAAGAAAAAACTAACTTAATATCAGAAAAGGAATGAACCATAAGAAATTTCAAAGGGGAAGAGAGGAAAACTAGTGCTAAATAGACTTAAAATTAATTTTATTAAACATTTCATTAGACATTATTCACAGAATAATAAAAATTGAAATGAAAGTGGAAAAAATGGAAAAAAATGAATCCTTCCAACCTTTTTTATATTACTATTTTAAAAAGGGAAGACAATAAGCATTTATATATACCAATTTTTTTGCTTGGTGTTGCATTAAGCACTTTTTACTAATTTTATTTTATTTGATCTTCACTACAATACTGTGAAGTAGATGCTATTATTATTCCCATTTTATAGTTGAGGAATACTGAAAAAGAGACGTCAAGTGACTTGTCCAGGGTCCAGGGTCAAGTGTCTGAGGATTTTGACTTTGGTATTTTTTCTGTACTATGATATGAGGATGTATGGATGGATGTATAAATATATATGTAAACTATATGTCTGTGTATATAACATACATACAAATGGAAAGTCTGATTTTTTGATGTGCATTAAATTCAGAATGAAAATAAGCAAAATTATGAAAAGATGATAAAGTTTTCTACCACCTGGCACAATTCTACCTTTCCAGGCCTATTCCATAAGTGTCCATCTGCATACTGCATTTTCTAATCACACTGGCCTCATGTTCTTCCTCCCACACAATGTTCCATCTCTCTTCTCAGAGCCTTTTCATTAGCAGGTCTCCCATACCTAGAATACTCCTCCTTCGAAAGGAGAATTCTCTGCTTTTCACAATATTGTGATTCCTTCAAGTCTAGGGGCCAACTTTTTTGCATGAGATGTTCCCTTATACTTCTAGCTATGTGTACTTCCTCATTCCCCTCCCACAGGTTACCCTGTATGTACCTTGCATGTTTTTAATATACCTGCTCATGTTCTTATTGTCTCCTGAGTTGGAATGTAAACTCTGCAAGGATTGGGATTGTTTTACTTTCACATTTGTTTCCTAGCACCTAGAAGAGCAGCTGGCACATAGCAGAGACCTAAGAAAATTGACTGATTGTATGATTCTGGGCTAATCAAGTAAGCCCTCAGCATTTCCAGATAACTCTTTAAAACTAAAAGTTGCAAAGCATTGTAGCCTTTATAGGTAGGGCAAGTTTTCTCAATAGGTGATGTTTATACTGATAAAATCACAGATCTCCATCAAAGAAAACAATATTGGCAAAAATCGTTTGCAAAGAGATATAATAGAGATATTATTAATTCCACTGTTTTAAATACATTAACTGCCTTTAAGACAGTAGTTATACTGTGTAACAAGTAATTATTTGACATAGATGTCTTTTCCCATGAGAGTGAATGCCAAAATACTGCTTAGTCAGATTTGTTTTCTTTTATAAATTGACTTGCATTGTCTGGAGTGAATTGAAATGGTGTTGTCCTTTAGATGATTGTAATTGTTTTTTCTATGTATTAATTTCATTATCTTGCTTTGGTGCCATAGTATTAGCCCTGGAAGGCTAGAGACCTTTGAAGAACATTGATTATAAGGAAATTTACTGAAATTTACAGCAATCATCATGGCAGTGATTTTCAACTTCAGAGGAGGCTTACTGTAAAAGTGGAAAACAGTTTGGAATAATCGTTATCATACTTTACTTTGATAGGAGCTTTGATATCCCACAAACACCAAGGCAAAAACCTCACTAGAAATAATGGCTTTTATTACATTGGTACACTTTTTTTTACATGTGTTAGTATTCTCCTAATTCTCACCTTCATAGACATATGTCCCTTTCCCATCCAGGAAAAGATCATTTCAAATGGCAGTTATCTATAATGATAGCCACCCTGCTCTAGTAAGTGCTTTTTTTTATTTTTATTTTTTATTAAGGAATCACAGGCACCCATAAGTAGTATCTAAAGAACCATGAAGATATTGGTAGTCCTGTGTATTCTTCCCCAGAGACCTTAATCACTGATGAGCTGGAGTTATAATGAGATTCTTTTAACTTAGCAATGGTATTGAGAACAGATGCTAGCCCATAAATATGCACTTATCTTAATAGTGTTTCACTTTCTTATGGGCTCTACAAGTACTGCAATAGGGAATGACCGCACAAGAATGTTTCTTCTTGCCTTTAAGGCCATGGCAAAAAAACTTTACTGATTTCTCCAAGGTGAGTCTGAACTAGCCTTTTGTTTGAACTAGTCTAATATTTTACCAGCCTTATATTTTTATTTAGTATTCTCTTTCTTCATTCATAGGAAAGTTAGCCTATGTCTGGTACAGTTTCTCTAGTAATATTTTTATTCAAAAGTTGCAAAGTATTGCATTTCCAGATAACTGACAACTGAATCAATGTTTGTATACAGTCTAAACACCAACTGGCACTTCATGCCACCTTTGGCCACTTCATTCTCCAGTAGCTAACCTTCTGGTTGATGAGGAACTTTTCCCAATTTGGCTGGTCTGTGGACGGCAGACTTCATCTGTTGCCAGGATATACTGAAAGCTTTTCCAGCATAGCATGTTCTGATAAAGTAAGTACTACAATGATAGAGTCTTTGAGGAAATTGTATGCCACTGAAGCATTGAGGTCAGATTTCTGTAGATTTGAGATAGCAATATACTATATTTAATATAGAAAAGGCAGAATACAATTCCACAAAATTAGAAGGAACTTTAAAACTAAGCACTTATTATTTTAAATAAGCCATATCTACTTTTAATTCCATTTTACTGCATACTACAGGTGAAGACACTATTCAGTTAAGAAATTTTGTAACAGGCTTTAGGTCAGCATAAATTAATTACAAATGCTTGGAGTGCCCCCTTTAAAAATAAACATCTAAAATAAAATAATACGTACAAATTGTGTTTAAAAATGTACAGAAATTTTGAAAATTCTAGAAATCATCTAAATTCACATTAGTTTGCTGATTTTTGGATACTCAACTTGAACTTCCACAAGAATATCAGACATTTCAATGCTTATCCCATTCTAAGATGAATCTAATGTACACTCCATTAGGCCTTCTCAGAAAACACAACATATAAAAACAAATTTACATTGTGTGCTGGATAATTGTTTGAAATAGATCCCCTTTACCATGAAAGTGAAGAAATATATGCCAAAATATTGCTTACTTAGCTATGCTTTTTCTATTATGAATGGATTTGTGTTGTGTGGAGTCAATTAAAACTGTACTATCCTATATATAATGTGGATTTCTCTCCCCTTGAAATCATCTAATTATCCTGCTTTGAAAGCCTGCAGAACCTTTAAGAACATTGCTTGATTACAAGACACCTTGTTGAAATTCACAACAAGCAGCATGACAACATCATTCACTAAAGAAACCTATGTATAACATTGGCCTCTAGGTAGCACAGTGGATAAAGTGCTAGCCTTGAAATTAGGAAGACATGAGTTCTAATACTGTCACAGATGCTTACTGGAGATGGTGTGACTCTGGACCAGTCACTAAACCTCCCTTAGAGTCAGTTTCCTAAGCTTTAAAGTAGGGGTAATAAATAATGCCCACCTCATAAGACTGTTGTTAAGATCACATGAAATAACGTGATGGCAATAGCTAGCCTTTATACATTTTTGTAAATTTTTGCAAAGCAATTTACAAATATTAGCTCATTTAATTTCACAATATCACTGAGAGATACTGAGAGGCAGGTGTCGTTATTGTCTCCCTTTAACAGTTGAGTAACTGGTGTAGACAGAAGTTAGGTGACTGGTCCAGAAATGCATAGCTGGTTAGTGTCTGAGGACAGATGGAACTTGGAACTTCCTGACTCCAAGTTCGTTGCTTCATCTAATTAACAAATGATCTACAGCTACTAACCTGTAAATTGTTTTGCAAAGTTGAAAGCACTATTTAGATTCTAGCTATTATTATTTTAATAATTACTTTAGGATAGCTATGGGATCCAGGTGACTACCAAAATTATGTGACCAAAAAAAAATGAAATAAAATTGCTACAAAGAATTTAGCATATAATAGAAGAGAACTCTACTGATTACATTTTGAAACTGAAAGTCTTCTAAACTGAAGGTCTTCTAAGAAGAAAATTAAACAAGAATTGCTGACTTCTGTTCTGAAAAATAATCAAGGAAAAAAAAGACTAGAGACAAGCAAAGACCTTGATAACTACTTTCAGGAATGCTTTTAAAATCTACTTTGGGTCACTTAAATAGACTTTACCATCAATACACTACATTCCACTAAATGGCTTTCAATAGCAGTAACATTTTTTTCCCCAAATGTCTAGATTGAAGGGTAAAGAAAAGATGAAAAGTGGAACCTACAGATTTCATTTAATTTCTTTTCTCCCCAACCAACTCTTAAACTCTGAAAATGATGTTGACTTTAATAACTCTTGGAAAAAAGCTAAAGTAACAACTGAAAACAAAAGATGTCAAGATTTTACTTGATTTATCATTTCCTCAACTGCCATGCTGGCTCATGGTCTTTCATTCTCTTTTTTCTCTTGAATTGACTATCTGGTTGATTTGTAATGAAGAAAAAAAAGAAAGAAAGAAAAGAGTTTCACAAACTCCCCGATTTAAAATGGAACAAAGGACCTCTGTTTCTTCTTTACCACTACTTAATTGGATTCCCAGCTCAGAGTTAGCTTCACACAGACAGCATTGATAAAAGGCTCTGTTGAAATGACTAAGTATCAGTGGACCCATCCGTTTCTCCCCCTGTTCTGCTCTATAGAAGCCACTCCTCCTGTCGGCTCCGTCTATCTAAGAAGAATAACTCTGGCAAGGATTCAAGTGACATAGCCAGCATGCCTGACTTGGACAAAAACTGAGTATTTAACAATCATTCAGAAAACATAACCTAGCTGAATTTTTGTCAGTAATGAGCTCAGGAACCCAGATCAAATTTAAAAAATATATATATATTTGGTAACACATGCTAGTTAAGACACTAAGAAGGCTTCAGGAAAATAAATAAATAAAAAGCCCAAAACATCAAAGAGATTGAAGAAGAAGGGAAAAGACTCATATGAACAGAAATATTTATAGTAGATTTTTATATATAGGAGAAGAACAGGGAACTTAGGAGATATCCATTAATTAAGGCATGGCTGAGTATGGTATATAAATGTAAGAGAATATTATTGCTGTGAAAGAAATGACTAAAAGGACAGTGGACTTGGGAAGACTTGTACGAATTGATACAGACTGAAGTGATCAGAATCAGGAGAATGTTATATAAAAACAGCAACATTTTAAAGATAAATACCTCAGAATGACTTCAGCAACTATGAAAAGCATGCTTCTGACAGTGACATGATAGACTGGAGATTTAGGAGACAAATACTGTCAAGTGTTGTCAGTGTGAGGGTTTGTTTTGTTGAACTGCCCATAGTAAATATGATGCTTTTGGTTTTTCTTTCTTTCAACTTTGTTGGGAATGGTGGAGTTGTAAAGAAAGTAGGGGGTTAGCAATATGATCAAAATAATTTTCAAAATAATTAAAAATGGCCATTAATACATTTTTAAAAATACACAGAAGAGAACAAAGGGAAGGTCAGTTAGAGATAGCAACAGCTGTGAAAATGCTATGTTGAATCTGTTATGCACTTGGAGAAATGTATGCATGGTACAGATTTGGGGTTATTCTGTTTTGTTTTTTAGACAGATTTGATTTAGTATTTAAATTCACAATTATATGTGTGTGGGAGTGTGTGTATATGTAGACAAAGAGAGAGACACTTCACATAGCTATAGATCTACATATGTATGACTATATATAATGTACATATATGTGTATGCATGTATATGTATACAGATTATATGTGTATGTGTAGATGTATAATACATACCCCAAAAACACATAAAAGGGAAGCTATAATTATTTGAATCTTTCCTACATATTAAAGGTGAAAAAGAGACATATCAAAATGAGAAGATGATGTGCCCACCTTTATTCAGGGATTTATTAGTATATAATTAGACTTAACACCAAGAGGAGCAAACTGTGGGCAAGGAGATCCTTGAAGAGTCTATTGCTTTAATCTGTCCAATAGAAAACTAACAAACTGATGTAGAAGGTGCTATGGGTGAGAGCACTTGCCCAAGATCACACCGCTAGTAAGTGTTAATGTCTGAGGCTGGATTTGAACTCAAGTCATCCTGACTCCAGGGCCCATGCTTGTTGCATTCACTGTGCTGCCCCCAGACCTTTACTCTATAACCAGTTACTGATGCATCATGACATGCTCCTGCTTCTCTTGCGGGAGTTACTGCTGCAGAAGGTAGTCATTAAAACTCTTTGAATGTGAAAATTTAATTACAACCATGGTAACACTACAGCAAATAAATATACTTATGATACCAGTTGATTTTCAAGTCTTAGCAGATGCTAAAAATCTTTATTCATTACGATTACTTCAAAAGACAGTTGCTTTTTTCCATGGAAAAATTATTTTTTAAAAAAAGTTAAGGCCCAAAAAGGGATCCAAACTAAGGGCAGTACCTTAATCTAATTCAAAGAGCTTGGGTAAGTTTTTATGTAGTGATAAAATAGGCTTTTAGACTATGAATGCTTTCCCTGGGATTTACCCTCTCCCATACTCTAAACTCATGCAGAGAAATTTCATTTTCAATCATCTATCAAGATTTCCTGAAAACCCTGACAAGCATGTTGATTTGAAGCAACTAAGTTTACCCGCCAAGCTGAAGTTGAGAGATTTTCATTTTCAGGAAAATGCAGACATTAACCTATGATGGAAGAGTTAGAAGCAGTTGAAGATGCTTAGCTGGGAAACATTAAGTAACACTGGCTGAGACTTGTATCAAGTTTCCATTGAACAACTAATAAAAGCAGGGATGTTACTGGAGAGAACTGAAAATAAACTATATTTTTAACATGTTTCATTTCCCAATAAATCTTTCCCCTTTTACCTCCCTACTGAGCCTTTCCCTATAATAAAGGTTAAAAAAAATCCAATCCTTCCAATTCTGCAATTATGAATGATTTAGTTATGAATGGCACTAGTTCTGAATACTTTCATTCATTAATTTCAGAATAGGAAATAGATCATACAATAAGGTCCTTGCAGTCATGTGGAACTACCTATAGAGGTTATCATTATTTATTATTACTTATTATTATCATTATGGATATTATGACGGCATTTATTACATGTCTGTAATGTCCTAGATGCCTTAGAATAACGATATAATTTTTATATAACATTAAGTTTTGCAAAATGCTTTGCTTAAATTTTCTCATTCAAATCTCACAAAAGCCAATGTGAGATAAGTACTACAGGAATGATCATATCCTTTTTACAGATAAGGAAACTGAATCTCTGAAAGGTTGAATGACGTATATAGGATTCTATAGCTAGTAACTGTCTGAAGCAGGATTTGAACTCATACCTTCCTAAAGAAATGCAAGTTCAGGGTCAGTTAGGTGGTACGGTGAATAGACACCTGGCTCTGGAGTTAGGGGGACCTGAGTTCAAATCAGGCCTGACACATTTAACACTTACTAATTGTGTGGCCTTGGGCAAGTCACTTAACCCAACTGCCCTGCCTTCCCCCTTCCAAAAAGCAAAAAAGCCCATCAAATTCAATGCTACACCATGCTGCCTTTATATAAAGTAGGACAGGGATGGGGAACCTGTGGCCTTAAGGTCACATGTGGACCTTGAGGGGCCTTTGACTCTGTTGGGTTCAGTCAAAGGGCCACACTTGAGGACCTAGAAGGCAACATGTGGGCTTGAGGTCACAGGTTCCTCACTCCTTAACTAGGATATTTCTTGACCTCAGATATCCAAATCCCTACAAATATCAAGTGATTAAGGTATCCTTTGAGGGCAGGGGGATGTATACTATTATAATCTATACACTAGTGCCATCAAAAATCAAAAACCAAGTGTACACAGAATGCAATTTCTTTGTGGAACTGTGTGTGTGTGTGTGTGTGTGTGTGTGTGTGTGTGTGTGTGTGTGTAGGTGGGGTTACTGGCCTTCTTTTGAGCAGATGATTCTGGCTCTGTTTCTTTGTCAATTATACTTTTTTTTCCCAGTGTTTCAATAAATCTGCACTCTCCTCAAGGTGCATCCTGCCTACAGAGCTGCATCTCACACTCCATTCTTGCCTGCCAATGCTGTGAACACCTGTCCATGTTCTTCTGTTAATCAACCACAGGTAGGCCACACAGTATCCTGGGGATCTTCTAAAGTTCCTGGCATTGCATAGGAACCAAAAGCACACATAGACTATATATCCATCAATGACATCATTTCTCTGGTATTTGTGTAATTTATCACTGCTTGTGTTAAAAAACCATCTATTTTATTTACTTATTATTCATTTTCCAAATATGAATTATCAAATTATTTCTACCTAATCATATTACCTACTTGTTAGATAATCACCTTATGCAACTTGACAAGTTGGATAGGTCACTGGATGCAGAGTCAGGAAGATGTGGTTTCAAACCCCATCTTTGACATTTTCTGTCTACATGAGTCCTGGCACATCATAACCTCTTTTTCCTCTTTAAAATGTTTCCCCAACTATAAAAGAAAGGCATTAAAAGTCTCTAAGTTCCATTTCAATGCTAAATCTATGTGTCTATGGCCTCCTCTTTGTAGAAAGATGCATTATGGGTAGAACACTAAATATACTGTCAGATTCAGTGGATATGTTGGTTAGTTTTGCAAAATTATTTTTTCCTTTACTCTCTCTTATTCAACATCATTCTGCTGTTTCTACTTTTACAGCTATCACCCTAATTCAGACTTTCACTACTAAATAAAATAATATATGGAAAGCTCCCAGCACAGTGCCTGGCACATTGTGATATATAAATGTTAGATATCATCCTCACCATCATCGTTATCTTCTTCTGGACTATTACAGTGGCCTCTAGCCTTCCTCTTTTTCTTCTTCCTCCACTCACTCCATTCTCCACACAGGTGCCAAAGCAATATTTAATAACGCCCAGGTCTGATGACATGGACTTACTGAATAAACTTTAATGTATTCCCATTTCCCATAAGATCCGATATCACCTCCTATTTTTAACATTTGAAATCTTCCATAAATTTACCAGAACTTACTTTCAGGGCTCATTATATATTAGTCTCCTTTATGTACTCTGCAGTTTAATCTTCTTAGTGATCCTCATATATGCCATCTCTGACCTCCATGACTTTGCATAAACTATCTCCCATGGCTAAGACAGACTTTCCTTTTCTATGCCTCTTAAAATTCCTATTTTCCTTTAATATTCAGTTCAAGTATTGAGTACTTTCTGAATGAAGTCACTGCTGAAACTCTCCTTCCTCAACTTAATTACTAGAGCATCCAAGGGTCCCAACCAGTCAACCTTCAGTCCCTGCCTCTGTTTCTGAGTTTCTTGACTTTACCACCATGCCTTGTGTGTAACCTTCTCACCATGTGATTTCCATCAGCAAATAGACCCTCATCATCCTGAAATATCCATTATCCCTGTAGATTTCTAAATCAATTGCCTCATAATGCCACCCAGAAAAAGGATGTCCACAAAGATTACTTGACTTGTCCAAGACTGGACAGAAGAACAGCTCAGTTTCAATCCCAAGTTCTCTGATTCCACCTCTTTCCACTGAGCCATGCTTTTAAATACATCTCTCTCCATTATATTACCATGGAACTCTCTGCCCTGCAGTTTTCCTTCTCTAACTGGTGAGTTTTTTTCCAAGGCCTTCATTTAGGCCCAGAGAAGCTAACCCCATTCTCCTCTTAGCTCAGGTTCTGATTTTCTAAGTCTCATCATTATGACCATATGTGGCTGCTTACCTTTGTCCATTTAGTTCACTTTTGTGTGTTGTCTTCTCCGCTTGGAATATAAGCTCCATGAAGGCAGGGATTGTCTTTTTTTTTTGGTTTGTATTTATATCCTCTATTCCAGTACTTAGTACGGTACCTGCTACTTATAAAGCACCGTATTTTTTTCTCCTTTTCTTGCCTTTTCCCCTATTTCCCAAAAATTATTTTGTACATATTTTGTCTATACTGTTATATAATATATTTATTTTTCTCAGGAGAATGTAAAATCCTTGAGGACAGGGACTATTTCACTTTTGTCTTTATGCCACCATCTCTTCATTATAATTAGTACTACCAAACAAAAAAAGTACCTTTGAAAAGTACATGGCATGAAATGGATCATCTTGCTTTAGTAAGTAAGCTCCTCTAAGGAAAATAAACTGACTCAGGGAAATAAATCATTAACTTAAATTTAGAAGAATGTACTTTTAAGGCACACTTCTAACATTCAGTATGGTTTTCAGTTTATTCAATTTACCTAAAAGTTAGATACTTGATGGAAACTTCCAAAATTGAAACTAGTCTGACTTCACTCAAGCCATTCTGTTTTTGTATCTGATTAATCCAGTCTATGTCACATGGAAAGCAATTTACCTTAATAAAGATTGATGGAAAAACAAAACTGGATTGTTGAGTGAGAGTCACTCAACTGGATAGATGTGGTTTTGAGAATAATAAATCCTATGTATTCTCACCAGAAAACAGATGATAATTCATTGCTTCTCTTTTCTTTTGGTGCCCATTCAGTAACAATAACAAAGAAATAACATCATCAAACACTGATCACATTGTTTCTGCATCATCACAACAACCCCACTTTAAAGAAGGGTCCACTTGATGAAATCTTCAAGTCTGCAGTAATGACAGGGGAGTGAAGTGAAACCTGGTGTTTTTAGACCTGCCCTAAAAACATAGAGACTATTGGTCTAAGTATGTAATTAGGACCTAGCTATATTTGGCCAATAAAATGATTCAGTGGGTAGAGCAGTGGGCCTAGACTTAGACAGACCTCAGTTCAAATCCAGCCTCACACACATACTGGCTGTGTGTACCTGGGTAAGTCACTTAATCTTTGTTTACCTTAATATACTGGAGAAGGAAATATCAAACCCTTCCAGTATCTTTGCCAAGAAAACCCCATGGACAGTATGGTCTGTGAGTCTCAAAGAGTCAGCAAAATGAATGACTAAATATTAGCAACAGTATTAGGCCACATTTTGTGATAGAGCAAGAGATGCTATTTAAAAGAGAAATCATATATTTCAGTCTTCAACAGATTATTGTAGTGAGAACAAGAGAGTATACTTAATTATATTTTTAATCAAGAAGAATTATAATAAATAAACAGAAATAAACAAAAATAAATAAGGAAAAGAAAAGAAAATAAATAAATAAAATAAGAAATGAATAATAAGTAAATGAAAAAGAATAAATAAAAAAGAAAACCCTTGTAGTAAATATACCATCAAGAAAAACAAGTTTCCATACAACCCACATCCAAAAAGATGAATTTCATTCTGAATATTTAGTTCTTCATCAATTTGCTTTAAAGTTATCTGTTAGTTCTTAGAGAGATACATCAGGCTGAGAATTTGACCTTTGTTTTTCTCATAGTCATACAGCTAATGAGGGGCAAAGGGCAGAATTTGAACTGAGAACTTCGTGTCACTGAGTCCAGCAACCTATCCACAATGCCAGGTCACATCTCTAAGGTAGTAAGAACAACACCACTAAAGTATTTACTAAAGAACTCATTAAGTGTTTCAAATATGAAGGAAGATGCTGAAGAGAGAATTTGGACTGCTGGACATTTTAATGAGTGCATAACAAGAGAATACTGGTTTGCAATTGCTCTTTGAGTAGCCAAATGACTGTTATAATTCTTATTTATGATGAGATGGGGAACATTTATACACAATATTAAAAATTTGATTTCTTGAGTATTATATATACATACATATATATGCATATATACACATACACACACGTGGTGTGTGTGTGTGTGTGTGTGAAATCTTTATAAGTCAAAAGTTCTCAACCTTCCTAATGCCTTGACCCTTAAATACTTGTATGTGGGTGTATCTGCATATGCGCGGACCCGCCTGGAGATGGATAGAGGAGCGGTGTCTCAGTTCCTAAGACCATCCGAAATATGTGTTTTCCAATGGTCTTAGGCAACCCCTGTGACCTCTGTGAAAGGGTCATTTGACCCCCAAAGGGTCACGACTCACATGTTGAGAACTGCTGTTATAAATTGTATAATTAGATTTAGGTCAAGTTTAGTTCATATAATGTAATTTTTTAAATTTTAATTTGCAAATAGATGTGAACTCCGTGACATATTAAGTTTCTGTTAAGAATGAGTTCACATACTATACTATATTATACACAATGTTTTCTCAGGCTAAATCGCATAATATTTTAACTATAAATCTAAATACTGGAAAAATAATTTCCTCAATACTTTCATGCCATTGATGCATTAAACATTGATACTCTTGATAATATTTGAT
>CM053601.1:30052602-30085232 GCA_028646575.1 Pseudocheirus occidentalis | reverse complement strand
GTATCGCTTCAGTCTCCATTTAAACTCTGGTCTTTCTAGATCTTTCTCTGAATGTAGATATCTCCTTCCATTCAGAGACTTGTAGAGCTGTCTTTTAACATTGCTTTGCTGAGAAGAGTCCAGTTTATCAGTGTTGGTCATCACACATAGAATGTGTCTATGACTGTGTACAGATTTTTCCTGGTTCTGCTCTTCTCACTTAGCATCAATTCGTATAAGCCTCTCAAGGTAATTATGAAATACATCTTCCCATTTCTTATAGCACAATAGTATTCCATTACATTCATATACCACAACTTTTTCAGCCATTCCCCAATTGATGGGGCATCCCCTAAATTTCTAGTTTTTTGCCATCACAAAGAGAGCTGCAATGAATATTTTTGTACATATGGGTCCTTTTCCCACTTCTATGATCTCTTTGGGATACAACCCCAGAAGTGGTATTACTAGGTCAAAGAATATGCAAAGCCCCCTTAATTCTAATGTATTTCCTCTGTTTATAAGTTTGATACTGGGTATAGCTTGAACATATATAGTTGATAGCATGTATATTACATGACTGTGAGCTCCTTGAGAGCAAGGACTGTGTCATTTGACTTTCTTTTATCTCTAGCATTGAGCACACTACCTAACACATGGTAGATGCTTAATAAATGTTTATTGACTTACCAACTATTTCTATACCCAGCATTTCTAGCACAATATTGAGTAATAATGATAATGAGAGATATCCTTGCTTCATCCTGATCTTATCAATTTATCCCCATTACTGATAATGCTGGCTCTTAATAAGGTTGTAGGTAGATGTAGCTGTTGATTCATTGTTTTGATGATGTCTGACTCTGGGGCAACCCAACTGACATTTTCTTGGCAAAGATACTGTAGTGGTTTGATATTTCCTTCTCTTGTTAATTTTATAGATGAGGAAACTGAGGTCCAGGTGCTCTATTCACTGTGCCAACTAGCTGCCATTTAGGTAAATGCTGCTTATCATATTAAATTAAATTAAGGAAAACTCCATTTATGTTCATACGCTATCTACTGATGAGAGATAAAATATGATGATAGAAAAAATATGACTTTTACCATTTATTTATATGTACAATCAATTATATTTATAACTTTCCTGATATTGAATAAGCTCTGCCTTCCTGGTGTAAATCCATTCTGGTAATAGTGTATTTAATATATATACTACTATCGTCTCTTAGTTAATTTTTTACCTTTTTTGCATCAATTTTTCATTAGGGATAGTTGTCTTTGGATTTCTTTGTTTTGACTCTCCCTGATTCAGATATCAATACCATATTTATATTATAGAAGGAATTTGAGAGGAACCCTACTTTTTCCCCCAATACTTTATATAATATTAAGAATAACTGTTTTTCTTTAATATTTGATAGAATTCATTTGTTAACCTCTAAGGTCCTATGGTTGTTGTTATTTAGAAAGGTAATTTAAGGCTTGGTCAATTTTTATTTCTAAGAAAAGTTTAAGTCCCCTATTACCCATTCTATTAACATGTCACTTTCATTGGTACAAAATTGGTCAAAATAGTTCCAGGTCATTTATTTTATTTCTTCTTCATTGGTTGTGAATTCAACTTCTGTCATTTTTATACTAGTGATTTGGTTTTGCTCTCTCTTATGGTTTATCTAGTTTAGTTTATTTTTCAACTCCAAGTTTTATTTACTATTTTATCTTGATTTTGATTTACCAGTCTCTGCTTTGCAAGACTTCCATTTTATTATTTAGATTTTTTGGGGGGAGGGGCTAATCTGCTAGTTTTTGTTTAGTTTTATGCCCATTTCATAGATCTGTTCTTTCTTTTATGAATAAAAGGGTTTAGACACGATTTTGCCATAAGCAATATTTTGACTGTACCTCCAAAATTTTAATGTTTTCTCACTGTTGTCATTATCTCATGAAATTAAAAATTGATACTGTACTCTATTCTCTATTATTTAATTATTGATTGAGAATTGTATCTAATTACTAGAATCAATACTTAGGAATCAGTTTGATTTAAAAAGACAATTTAACTTCTTAACATTAGACTCCATGAAATAATTTTATTTCTTTTAAAGAGTTTAACTTCCCCATTTCTCTGGGCATCACCTTGACTAAATCTATCTTAACCTAGAAGGGAAGAAGGAAGATAAATTGAGTTGATCATAAGATAGTCTACCTGGTCATGAGGCTAGCCCATTTAGACCACTGTGGTGTAGGGGAATGTGGACACAGGACTTTCCAGAGGGTGCTGATTGACTTTGTGTTTTCTCCTTACTGTGGATTTTGGAGCACTTCATTACCTCCCCTTCTTCCCCACCTCCCTACCTTTGCAATTCAGCTTGACTATGCAGAATGTAAATCCATCCTTACCGCAAATATAGACCAATCACAGGCTTACTCTAATTTATATCACTGGACCTTAGGTAAGAAACTATATGAACAGCTGCTTTGTTAGGTGGCCACTGGAAAATTTTGGGATCTCATTTATTGTCAACTGATACCCTTGCTAATAAATGATCATTCTCAGTATTTGTGCCCCAATTCTCTTCATCACAGATTTTTATTATGGAATCTTTAATAAAATGATTACTCCTAGGCCAGTTTTTTTCTTCTTTTTTACTGCTGTTACATGTTATATCCTCGCCCATCCCACCATTTCAAATTTTTTTTTACTGTGTTTTAATATTTCTCAGTGTCTCACGGAGTTATTTTCCTCTATTTGATCAGCTCTAATTTTCAAGGAATTCCTCCCCCCCATTGGGTATGGGTTTGAATCTTTTGTTCTAATTAATTCATTATCTTTCCATATGGAGAATGAAAGGAATAAGCTTACAAGGTCCTAGGCTCTATGCTAAGTACTTAACAAATCTTTCTTCTATAGCTCTCGGTTTTTTCCCCCCATTTTCCCCTCTAGAACTTTCTTTTTATTTAAAATGTTTTTATCTATCTTAAAATTATTGATTCATCTCTTTCCGTCATTCTTATGAGACATTTGCCAAATTGTGTTTTTCCTTGAGGCATTGGCTTGTATATGTTTTGGAGTCATTCAATTAATCAGGGTTTGCCTTGAGGATCCCAGTCACAATAATAATAGCCCTTTAGGTGGGGTTCTTGGTTTGCTTATTCTTTTAGTCCATTCCCTGACTTTAGACTTTATGTTAGGACCAAGTTCTTTACATGTCTGAGCTGAATACCTTGTTGGGTCCTTCTACTGCTTTATGTGGAACTGAGTGTTGTGTTATTCTAGCACCTCAGGGGCAACTGAGGTGGGAATCAGTAAGCTTCCAGTGTTCCCAAAGTGTTGAGATATGGGGCAAAGTTTGCTCATTGCCCTCATGGTCTCCCCTCTACAGTGATATAGCACAGTCAGGAAAATACTGAATGCAATGGAAGGAGAAATGTCAGCTTCCTTAAATGAAACACTATCATAGCATGGTTTCAAGTGCTCATACTGGATGAAGCAAGGGAGGTTCTGTTCTCTGAGTGAAACTCAACGGATTAAAATGATACAGTTATTATGCTTGAATGCAGAGACAGCATTCACAAGCTTGAACTTGCAAAGGAAAATAGAAGAGAGGGAACCATATGAACAGAGGATTTCAAGAGTACTCCTGAGATGCTTTAGATAAAGTTTAAATAGATTAATATGATGGGGCACAAATTCTTCTAAGCAGATGATGTCAGCACTACAGTCAGTAACAGTGAGACGTCATATGTATTGGACCTGGACTCAGTAAGAACCAGGTTCATATCCTGCCTCAGCTATTTATTGTTAGTTTGACTTGTCTCTGAAATGAAGGGGTTAGACTCTATAGCATTAAAAGTTTCCTTCCGTTTCTAAATCTATCATCTCATAATCCTTTTTTCAAGTGATATGAATCCATGAGTTCTCTCCAGTATGGAGAGAGATCATCAACACCAAGGTGAATTTAGTGCAAAGGGGCTACCTGAGATTTCTGTTCTATTCTTCAGAGATTAGGCTGAAAGAAGATGGGGTAAAGATTGACACTTTCCTTAATCCCACATTATGATGGATGATTCTCCTCATCCACTTAAATTTTCCTAGGTATTATCTGCTATTTTCAGATATGCACTGCTTAGGGTCATACATAATAAATGTCAGAGGCAGGATTTGTTGCATTTGGGCATTTGGTTAAAATCTCTCCCTTGTTCACCTGTCTGAGAAGATCCTATGATCTGACCTCTATTTAGCTGCAACATCTTTCATGTCTTCTTTATACAAAAATGTCAAAAAAGGATATGCTTTCATTCCATCAGTAGAATATAATCATAGTGGTGACTTTACAAACCTGTCACATAACAATGTTAAAGTACTGTGTGTAGTCTCCAAACTGCAACAATCTAAGTATCCTATGACTCCAGTCATTCACTGTACCACTGTCACTATAGAAAGAGGTTTTCATAGAACACAGGGGCAGTAGGTGGCCATGGCCAAGCCTAATCATAATAATAATAATAACAAATATTTGTAGAATACTATCTGCCAAACACTGTGCTAAATACTTTATAATTTTCCTCTCATCTGATCCTCACAAAAATACTGGGAGGTGGGTAGTATTATTATTTCCATTTAAATATATTTACATAAATATATATGTATTTCTATTAAATGCATAAATGCATGTATTTAAAATATACACATATTTTAAATATGTACAGTTAGGTGTACAGCGAATAAATTACCTGGTGTGAAGTTAGGAAGACTCATCTTCCTGAATTCAAATCCAGCCTCAGATATTCACTAGCTGTGTGACCCTGGGTAAGTCATTTAACCCTTTTTGCTTCAGTTACTCATCTGTAAAATGAATTGGAGAAGGAAATGCTAAACCCCTCTAGTATCTCTACCAAAAAAAAACCCAAACCAAATGAGGTCATGAAGAGTTGGACAGGACTGAAACAATGGAATGGAGAATACAGATAAAAAACCTAAGGCAAATAGGGTTGTATCTTGCCCAGGATCACACTGCTACCAAGACTGGATTTGAACTCAGTCTTTCTGGCTCCAGGCCTTGCATTGTACCACCTAGATGGCTTCTAGTGACAAGCTTCTCTATACTGCTTTCCACACTGGTTCTTGATCAGAAAACACTGTTTGTGGTAAGCATTCCATTTAAATCTTTTCAAACTTGGAAGGATCTCCTAGACCCTGTAATCCCCTGATATTGACTTAAGTAATAAGTAGATTAATACCAATTGGTACTCATTGAATTTAGTATTTGAGCCAGTACCAACTGGATTGAGTATTTGAATCAAAAGCAAACATAAAATAAAATAAAAGTACATATTTCTAGCATGAATCCTAAATGAAAAGTATAGAAACATTTCTCTTTTCTGTCACCCTCAAATATTTTAGATAGTACTTTCTAGAAAAGTACTGAGGAAAAGAGTAACATCTGCATATTATATATTGAGTAATATTAAAACATATGGTAGATATTTTAATGCTATAATAACATCAACCATGCCAAAAGCACATCTAATACTTAAGCAGTGAAAATAAGCTTTTCTTTGGTAATTATACAAACTTTATACCAGAATTATGCTAATTACCCCCTCTATTTTAAGGTACCTGCCCATTTGTCATGTAGAATACTATAAAATCTAGTATTGAAGCATATATATTAAAATCATGCAGATCCAGGATTACATGAATAACAGGATAGAGGACTAGACATTTTCTCCAGTCCCCACTAACTCTCATAAAACTCTCAATTAAAGAATTATTTTCCAGACTTAAAGCAATTATAGCTATCTCCACAGGACAGAGACCCAAAAGCTTAACAAGGTAATAGCCCAATGAATTAACAGCAGAGTAGGCTAATCCCTAAAGTGCATACTTAGCACCACCTTCCTTGTCCCCCTCCCCAAACATACACACATACTCCCTCCCTCCCCCCTTTCTCTCTCTCTCTCTCTCTCTCTCTCTCTCTCTCTCTCTCTCTCTCTCTCTTTCTCTCTGTCTGTCTCTGTCTCTGTCTCTCTTTCTCTCACCATACCAGAGTCATTTACTCTAGAATATACAAATATATTCTGTCCCTTCCCTTCCCCCCACATTCTGTTGCAAGAAACAGCAAATCCTTATTCTTCTCAGCATGTGACGAAGAAAGGGTGGTATAAAGAATAGGATCTTGCTCTTCCCTGGGGAAAGCCGTGTGTCAAGGAAACACAAGACAGCAGACACTATTCACAGAGCACATACTCCATCCTCTTTAATTACAAAATATATACATACATATACATATATATTTATATATACATATAGATCAGTAGACAATGACTCAGCACTGCTAGAGAAGGGAAAAATGGAGGGACAGTAGACTAAAATGTGAGATTCACCAGGATAGAAGGAAAGGGGGTTTGAATCCAGTTAGAGCTAGTTCTGCCCCCTCAGAAATCACTGTAGGGCAGGGACCGAGAAATGTGAAAAAGGAATTCCTCAACATAGAACTGATGGGGTGCTTGGGTACCTGTACTTGGACCCCAGTTTGTAAAATCACATTTCTCCCCAGCCTCAGGGCATTATCTCTGCCCACTTCTCCCCATGCCAATATTCTGCCTAGCATACATCCATGACAAAGCCCCAGCCAAATATGCATCTCCCCTTGGTACAATAACAAACTGCACCTATGAATCTTTCACTAGATTATCTATGAGTAACTCCCTAGCTCATTATATATATATATATATATATATATATATATATATATATATATATATATATAATGAATATCTCATTATGGATGATTTAGGATTCAAACATACTAAACTGCTAACATCTACCTTGTCAAACATGACATTGTCAGATTTGTCATGTAAAAGCCCATCAGAATGAGGTTGACATAACTTTAAGTTCTAACCCTGGGGATAAAGCCTCCATCAAAAAGGAAGAAGTCAGAAAGTGAGTGGAAGCAGGTTTGAGGGAAAGGGCTAAAATAGCAAAAGATTTCAGGGGGAAGAAAATGCACTTAAAAACCCAGAGCATGAGCAGATAAATTAACACAGAAGACATTACTATCAGAATGGAATATGATTAATTTTAAAAGACTGCAAATGTCTCTAATAAAATGCTGTAAGAAAAAAGGAAAATTGAACCAATATCTGATAATGCTAAGAAACCTATGATTTCTCAAGAAAGCATGGAGAAAATACAGGAATACAGAAAGGTATCCCATAATGATTTAAGACAAATCAGAAACCTGAAAGAAAAATTTAGATGAAAACAAATGGCTATATTTATGGCTGGTGAAGCAAAAATAATTAGCAGAATTGAATAATCAGAGGAGCATGGCCCATTGTTCCAGGCCTGGCTACAGTTAAACAATGCTGCAATGCTTAAATCTTAATCACACTCAATTCTAGCTAGTACCAGCTACTGAAACTCTCCCACATGTTTGCAGCTGTGACTCAGTTATGATTCCATCTTCCTAGCACTGAGAAAGCCTTTCTGGTTAATTGTTGTAAACCCTCCCCTTTGCTACTAACCAGTGCTCCCTGGACTCACCTCACCAGTGACATGGCAGCTGTCATATCATTCCCTTTTGTCTGAAAATCCTATGTAAATATGGGTACCCAGTGTCTCAGTGCATTTGGAGCACATATGACAATGTTTATTTGGGCATTCTGTCCCATAGGATGGGGGGGTAAGGAAAGCCAAATGAGACTATCTCTGACTGAATTGCTGTCCATCTGTTCATAGACTTCTATGATCTGTTTGGCTGTGAATGTCAATAAACCATTTGACCCATTGGATTGTTGCTGTATGCCATTCACTCAAACTCTGCTCAAAATTTGCATAATAGAATAGAAAGAAAAATTAAATCCACAGTAGTCTCTCCAAAGAAGAGTGAGAACATATTGGGAATATAAGTATTTGGAATTGATGGAAAATCTAGAAGGAAAGAAACAAAAATAATATTAAAAGAAAACTATAAAATGCAAATTCGATGTGTATAGACAGAACATAGGTTTCCCAGAAGACATAAGTCAAAACACCATAATGCAAGAAATAATAAAACTATCTAGGAATTCTGAATATAGAAAGCAATCTACAAATTAAAACAACCAACAGGTCCCTTATAAAGGAAAAAAATGACAGCAACAACCATCTCTTGAAATTCCAAAGCAGCTAGTGTTCAAACTTTAAGAATTCAATGACATACAACAAATTCTGCAGGCAACCAAGAGCCGCACCTTCAAGTACAAATGAAGGGCAACTTGAATAACACAAGACCACTCTGCATTCATCACCAAGTCCAGAAGGGTATGGGCTAATTTATTCTGAAAAGCAAAAGAATTCTAAATATTACCCCCAAGGACATACCTTTTGAGCATAAATAGAGTCATAAATAAAAAAAAAACACATTTTCAATAAAAGAGGCATTTGAAATATTCTTGAAACAAAAAAAAAGAGTAGATTGTTTAACCTGGAAATGTCTTAGACAACAAAAATAAAATAAAAAGCAATTCATAAAATTACAAAAAGTACAAGTAATGAAACTACCTCTAGAAATTATTAAGAAGAAACAACTAAAAAAATCCCTAGAAAGAAAAAGACATTCATGCAGTTGAAATAAGGTTTGGGAACATGTCCATATCACCTAACATAAAACTGCCTTCCATATAGGAGATGCCAAAAATCAACTTCTGGAGAGAACATTCTGTGTTCCCCTACCACTTGAGTTGAAAGAACTCTTTTCAATTGACTGTATAGCCAGAGCAGGTTGTATATCTTAGTTATCCTGAGACACTCTTGCTCTCTTTTCCCTGGGCATCCAGAAATGCCAATCATGTGTTAGACCAGCTTTCTCTCCAAGTTAGCAATGAACTATTAATGCTTAGAGAAGTGCTCTAATATGTTGACATTAAGTCTCACTTTGGGGCTGCTGCTTTTGTTGAATGTGAATATTTAGCCTGGAGAGAAGTCTATAATCAGTCCAGCACTCTGCACCACATATTACCTTCACCACTTTCACATCCTGTATGTGTGTTCTTCTTACAATGATACCATCCATTAAATGGTAATGTTGGCTGCAAGGGTACATCCATGAAGTTTTATTACACATAGGTAAACAGAAGATACTGTTGATGATGAGAAGATCATGAGATATACAAGTCTTCAGTTATAAGCGACCATTGCTATTGCATGTTTCTGACTCTATTTCCTTCAAATATCCCTGTCATGTCTGATAATCTGTTTCTACTCTGGCATTAAAGTCACTCAGAATTATAATCCTGTCCTCTTTTGGCAGATTGATGATGAGGATCTCCATGATTTTCATGAAACTTTTCTTTGACCTCATCAGGGTTCTCCATGATGGGAGCATACACGCTCATGATGGTGTCATGGTACTTTTCTACAAGGAGCAATCACAGTGTTATGAGTATGTACTTCACTCTTTTTGGTAGGCATACAAGTTTGTTGAGTATATAAGTCTTAATTGCAAATTCTATATCAGTTTGGTTTTGCTCCCCATCACTGTGGCCACTCCAGAAAGAAATATCTATCTTGCTTCGACTTTGGTAAGCTGGTCTTCATTTGCCATTCTTGTTTCACTCAGAGCTGCTATTTAGATGTGATAACTGCCAAGTTCTCTTGCAACAAGAGTTGTTTGTTTTTCAGGTCTACTGGATTTAATGTTGTTCATAAGCACATGCATAGTTTATGTACCAAAATTGAATGGGATCATGTTTGCAAAACTTTTTGTACATTATTTTTGTGTTCTGACTGCAAGGTGGAATCCTTGCCTGCCAAGGTAAGCAGGCCGAGGTTTGGCTAACTAGACAATTTTTATGGTACTTTTTCTAGCCCCTTCCTTACCACAGGAGGTAATGGGTGTGGTTCTTCAGAAAGGCTGTTAAGAGCCCCATGTATCTGCTGAATCCTACTGTGGCTTCAGTTTAGTAAGAAGATGACCCTATGGCGTAGGACCCCTATGTGCGGGGTTGTGACTACAGATCCCAGTGTATCCACATCTGCTGCTTTATCACTTGTCTAATGCCATAGGACATAGAAGCATAAAATGGTATGGGTGATGTCTCTTGACTCAAACATAAATTGGATTTAAGTGAGGCAGAGTAGTATAAAGTCAGTGACCTCACTCTCTCTTCCAGTTACTAAAGCCCAATGGCAAGACAAAAGTCAAAGTGACTCCTGTGGTTCAGGATGCAGTGGGTGACCTTGGTTTCTTTGATATCAACCAAGCTCCAAGCACTCCACAGAGACTACTTCAGCTGCCTTCATGACCAATGGAAGAAATTGTTCTGATTTGCTCATTCCCACAAGGAAATCTTCACATTCTTCGCATAGACATCTCTCTCACTCATTGGTGGTTTGAGACCCCTCAGTTACCCTTAGCCTCAACCCCAAATGAGAGTTGCATGAATCAGGTGGACACCAAAGTGAAAAGGAGTTCTGAAAAAGGCTAAGCAGCCTCTGTTCCAAAGGTATTGGTCTTCCCTGAGCACCCTACACTATACAGAAAATGTACACAGTAAATTTAAAATGGATATGTGACCAGAATATTAAAGAACATTTCATAAAAAATATCAGAAGAGAAAAAAACATTAGTTGTGATAATTAGATTATTTGTTTAAATATTGTTTTAAATTCTCTTTTCCATTATAACTTGACAAAAACAAACACATCAATCTACCAATAACAACAAAAAAAGAGAATTATATCCAAAACTGTGAACTTCTAATTCTGTACAGGTTTTTTTTTATGTGAAATCATTTAATGTTAAATGAAATCATTTACCGTTAAATCATTTAACACGATTTAACAAAACTGTCCTGCATGCCTGTATCTCCATATGAATTTCCTTCCTACTCTCTTCTGTGTTTAGTTTTAATGTTTCATTGATATCAATTTTTCTTTCCCTCCCTCCTTTCCTTCCTTCCTTCCTTCCTTCCTTCCCTCCTTCCTTCCTTCCTTCCTTCCTTCCTTCCTTCCTTCCTTCCTTCCTTCCTTCCTTCCTTCCTTCCTTCTTTCCTTCCTTCATTCCTTCCAATTTTAATTATAAGAAAATGAAAAGCTCATGCATCAATGAAACAAACATATTGAGGACAAGAAAGGGCCGTTACATGACCCAGTAGAGCTAGATGGCCCACTGGACCTAGACTCAGGAGCACCTGATCTAAAATCTAGCTTCAGACACTAAAATCTAGCTATATAAGTCACTTAACTCTGATTGCCTCATCTCTAAAATAAACTGTAGAGGTAAATGGTAAACTAATGCAGTATCTTTGCTAATAAAAACCCTAATGGGGTCATAGAGTCTGACATGACTAACCGACTAAACAACAAAAAGAAGGACAAGAAGGGAAGGAAATGAATGAGGAAAAGTCTTTGTATCAAATTTTTCTTATCTAAAAAATATAGATATCAAACAGAAATATCTAAGACCAAAGAACATTCCCTGAGCAGTCAACGGATATCCCCAAAGTAACCAAACAACTTTCAAAAGAATTACTATTGACAAACATAAGAATGAATGTTCTACTTCACTAAAAATAAGAGAATGCAAGTTACTTTATGTCAGCAAATTGGCAATGATAACAAAATCCAGGAATTGTCAGTAGTGAAAGGCATGTGGAAAGATAGGCATATTTATAGATTATTGGTGGAGTTGTGAATTAATATAGTCATTCTGGAAAGCAACTTGGAATTTTGCAATTAAATGGTTACAATGTCCATTCTCATGGGGTGGCTAGGTGGCACAGTGAAAACAACTCCAACCCTGGGGTCAGAAGGACCTGAGTTCAAATGCAGTCTGAGACACTTGACACACTTACTAGCCATGTGACCTTGGACAAGTCACTTAACCCCAATTTCCCTGCCTTTTCTCCTACAGAGAAAAAAAAAGTTCATTCCCTTTGACTTAGGGTCACTATTGGTAGACATTTTTTTAAATGTTCCCATATACACTAAACTATTTATAGCAGCAATTTTTGTGGTCACAATCAATGAGAAACAGAGCAAATATTCATTGACTGACCAAGATAATAGTGATAATTCTTAGAAAGGGATATTGTTTTTCAGTTTTTTGAGTTGTAACTAACTATTCATCACCCCATTTTCTTGGCAAAGATACTGGAGTGTTTTTTTTTATTTCTTTCTCTGTCTCATTTTTACAGAGGAGAAAACTGAATCCAACAGGCTTAAGGAACTTGCCCAGGGTCACATAGCTAGGAAATGTCTGAGGCCGGATTTGAACTCAGGTCTTCCTGACTCCATCTCTAGTACTCTATTCACTGTGCCAGCTACCTGCCTGATGAAATATTACCATGTTGTAAGAAATGATAAAAATGATAGATTGATTCATTGATACAGAAAAGAATAGAATAACTTGCATGAACTTATGCAAAGTGAATTAAACAGAGCCAAGAAAATGATATGCATGATTACAATCAAGTAAATGGGGAGAAAAAGCTATAAAACTTTTTTTTCAGTTACAAAGAATCTTAGCCTTAAAGAAGAGATAAGACAAATTCCCTTACTTCTTTTCAGTGGAGGGAAGTCAGTGTGAAATATTGAATGTGTTGGAGAATTTTTGATGTAGTAATTTTGATATATTAATAGAATTTGCAAAAAGAAAAAAACTGTTGTATGGTATGGTCTTTTAGAAATGAGTATGGGGCAGCTAGGTGGCACAGTGAATAGAGTACTGGCCCTGGAGTCAGAAGGACCTGAGTTCAAATGTGGCCTCAGACACTTGACACGCTTACTAGCCGTGTGACTTTGGGCAAGTCACTTAACCCCAACTGCCCTCCAAAAAGCAAAAGCAAAAAAAAAATGAGTATGAGGAGGGATCCAGTGGTAAATTTGGGTGATGTAAAAACTAAAGATTTCAATTAATGCTTAAAATAAATATAGGAATAGAAATCTGTGTGTGTGTGTGTGTGTGTGTGTGTGAGATAACTTTAGTTCACTAACTTCATTCTGCCCCTCCAGTTCTACTGGGTAAAACTATTAGGAAGATTTGCATGGGTCTAGGGTAATCATCAGAAACAGGATGGGAACCGAAGCAATTTGCTCACCCTAAGTCAAATACAAGAAACTCAAGCAGTTCAAAAGACAGACTTAACCTTACTTAGCCTAAGGGTTTTTGCTAGCTGAATGAGTGTGTCTGTGGGCCTGACATAATGAGCTAAATCTACCACTGCTGCTATGGAATTTTAAAAAAAAATAGTAGAGACACCTCTCCTTATGGGAAGAGGTTGCATAGCAACCACATATCTACTGCAATTCATAAAATCATCTGTAGAGTATAGCAGCAAAGTGGCAGAGAACAAGTCAGCTAGGAGAAACAGGAGACTGTTAATGCAGCAGAAGGAATATAGCAAAACCAAAGCTACCAGGAGCTTGTAGTATCTTTTTCAGCTCAATAAAATCACCCAGATAGCAGACTGTAATATCAGTGGTTGTTCAGGGAGAAGCAATAAGCAAGAATATCAGAGGCAGAAATGTTGGACTAACCCCTGGGGCCCTGGCTATGTGTATTCAATAATATATTCCTTCTACCATTAGAGGTATGAGAATCTTCAATTCTTAAATTTATCCCTCTATGTTAGGAGGGATTGTTTGGAGGAAGTAAAAGTTTATGGGGTCCCCTTGTCTTTTTTAAATTTATTTTTAAAATTTTGTTAGACTATTTTAATATAATTAAATAACTTTTGTTTTAACTAATATATCTTCTATATAACCTATAAAGCTCTATGCAAATATGTAATAATAAAAGTAATGCTTTGTAAAACCCTTCCATATTTTCAAAGTCCATTCTACCTTAGCATTCAAGATCTTCCATAATCTGACCCTATGTTATCTATTCAACACTATTACCAACTATTCTCCAATGTGAAGGTCCTTACTAAGGTTATGCATCCAAGTGAATAGAGGGTTGGGCTTGTAGTTGGGAAGATCAGTGTTAAATTTAGGCCTCTGATATTTACTAGCTTTATGGTCTTGGGCAATTTATTTAGCCTTGATATGCCTCAGACAACTCCCTATGATTTATCTACTAATTCATAGACATAGTGTGATATGCACTGGAAGGGGAAGTTCTCACAATAAGAATTTCATATATTGATGAATACTTACTTCCTTTAAGTATGTATTTAAGTAAGTATTAAGTTATCTGTTCCAATAAAGATTGTATCATTTATACTTTCCATATTTATAATGACCTCTTTACCTCTCTTATCCTAGTCCTTTAATAATCTACCTTTCCTGCCCATTCTACCAGGTCCAGTTCAATTTCCAATTTTCATTTCCTCTAGAACAGCGGTTCTCAATCTGTGGGTTGCAACCCCTTTGGGGGGTTGAACGACCCTTTCACAGGGGTCACAGGGGTCACCTAAGACCATCAGAAAACACATATTTCCAAAGGTCTCAGGAACCAAGACACTGCTCCTCTATCCATCTCTAGGTGAGTCCACCCACATGCAGATACACTTACATAGGATTATTAAAGGGTTGTGGCATTAGGAAGGTTGAGAACCACTGATCTAGAAAGTCTGCAAAATTCTATCCCATACAAATTTCTTTGTGTGCTTCACAATTGGTGCAGTCATTAAAAATTTTAAACTGCACTAAGACGTTGTGATACCTTACCTATTATATTAAACCAACATCTGACCCCCTCATCTCATCCTGGCATAAAGCTAACCCTAGAATCTTGAAGGCTAGATCAGCAGAGTATGACCTCTGGAAAATCTCCCAAAATAAAAGGCCTTGAGTTTGGATGGGAAAGACATTGTGCCTGTTGCCTGAAGACCAGTATGAGTCCACAACTGCTCAAAAAAGATACTGACTTCTAGTTACAAATTCAGTGGGTATCGCTGCAGATGACAGGAATAAAAACTAGCTCTCATGTCTTTTACCTTATGCTGTGATGTTCATGAAGTGTGATGAAGAGACAGAGCATGCTAAGAATCACATAATTTTCAGCTAACTGAAAAAATAGTTCCCAAGTTCTCCTCAGAAAGCCAAATAAAAGACTTGATAAAGCTGGATTAGTCATATTTTCATTGAGTAATTATGGTAATAATAACAACTAACATATAGCCCTTACTGTTTGCCAGGCACTGGGAAAAGTATTTTTTATTATTATCTCATTTGATTCTAACAACACTGGGAAATAGATATTATTTTCTCTATTTTTTACATGAGGAAACAGAGGTAAAGAAAGGTTAAGTGGCTTCCCAGCTATTACGTTTTTGACTAGAGGTCTGCCATTTTGCCCACTGAACTTCCTAAGCTGCCCATACAAAGTGTGGGCTTGAAGATGACTGCAATATATTTGCTCATTTGGTTGTAGGGGATGAACTAGTAGGATGAACACAAAATTTGAGAAAAAACTTAACAAGATCCCCCAAAGCTAGTAAGAATACTTCTTGATGCTTGGTGACTATAGTGTCAATACTCGCTTGTTTAATTTCAGTTATTCACATGATTTCTTTATTTCCTTGTAATTTACAAGAAATGTTAGGCATAAGGAAGCATGACAAAAATATGAAAGAGACCAAGGGCTTGAATATTTGGGTGCTTCATCCTGTCCTGTTTTCAAGAAGAGAGCTTGAAGCTGTTGGTGACCTATCAGAAAAATACAATTGCTCATATCTTAACAGGTGAGTGACGGTAAGGGTCTTTTCAGAAACAGTCATCTTCATGCAATCAAAAGAGAAGCTAGGTATAACATAGGTCATGATCAATATTGAATTAGAAGACTAAAGATGGTGCAATTACAGAACCTCCAACCTTACCTTTTCAACAAGTAATTGACTATGAAAAATGGGAAATAAAGAATGGTTATCACTCCTTCCTAGAAAAAAATTAAATTGATGCAAAAGTGTAGATATTTCCTTCATAAAATCTGTCCTTGATATTCCTGTAATAGTTAATGATTTCTCACTCTTTAACAAGTGAGAAGCTTTCAAAAACTGCTTCATTCAGCAAATGGTTCGTCTCTTTCTCAAAAAAAATTATTCTACTCAACAGCAAATATGTATTAAACACATACTAAAATCAAGGTAGTGTGGGATAATGTGGATAGCCAGTGTTAAAATTAAGACACCTTGCATTCAGGTCCTATCTCTGACATACATTTTTGTGGGATCCTGTCCAACTTCTGAGTGCTGTAGGTCCCTCATGAAGTAAATAAATTACAGAAAAATTACAGAAAAATTGATAATGGAAGCTTCTTCACCAAAGATCTCCTAAAATTAATTAAATCACATATTCTAACAAAAAAATCCATCTTCTACAAAACTCCCAAAATAATTTTCTAGGATAAAACATATTACCTGCATACTCATAAACTTTCAGTTGCATCCTGTTGCCTCTAGAATAAAATACAAACTCCTTACTATAGCATGGTAGGCCTTCTTCAGTGTGAATATTTTATGTAACTCCACATACTCTACATTTTGACCATACTAGATTACTTGCTCTTACCTGAAATCAACATTCTTCATCTCTGTGCAGTTTGTACAAGTCATTCATACCTGTGATATACTATCTGCTTATCAGAATTTCTTGAATCCTTCTTATCTTTCTTGAATGGTCAGTTGAGATAATAAATTTCCTCCATAAATATGTCTTTGATATTCCTCCAAAAGTTTATATTTTCTTATTCCTTAATTTCTTATAGTCATCTATTGATCAATATATCTGTCCATCTATCCATCCAACCATCCATGCATCTACCCATCTGTCTGCACATTGTAATTGCCCACTATACATAAATTCCTTGAAAGGAGGAAATTTTATTTGTATTCCAATTTGTATTCTGTATACCAAGAACTTAGCACTGTGCTTAGCACACAGCATGTACTGTGTAAATGTTTCTTTAAATACTGATAGATTATGACATATAGTTGCATAAGGAACCAATTAATTTCTTTCATACTTATATCTTAAGCAGGTGAAGCAGAATGCCTGGGGCCTGAATTGAACAGGTCTAAGAGAACAAGCTAAACTCATTTTTGTAGGTTGCTAAAAGTACCTCCACAAAAGAGGAAAAAAGCTACAAATTCTCTAAGACTACAATAAAAAAAATAAACGTTATTTCTCTAACTTTCTGCTAAAAGAAATTATGACAGTTCTTACCCTTCCTGCATCAGGAAACTATGCAGAACTTTTGATGATTCAAGATCATCCTGCTGTAAAAGTATTTCCTTAAATATTAATATTTTTCTAGACAGTTGATATGGCTGAAAATACTAAATCACTACATCAGAAGATTCAAAATTTCAGACTTCAATTTCAAGAAAAATGAATTTTTTTAATCTTTTTCATCCCTGAAGTCTTTGACACCATCAAATGCTTCATCATCAAAAAGAGATATGGTGTTACCATAGGAAATAACATTAACAAAGATTCATTGCAATCTGCTTTGTCTTTAGCTTAAGGATTATGGGATTTTTTTCAACTGATCTGTAGATGAAATATTTAATGTGAATTATTTCCCACTAGAAAAATGGGAGTTCATTGAAATCATCGGCTCCTTTTTTTTATTTCTATACCTACTATGTGTCATATACTTTGAATATTGTAAAAATTTAATAAATGTTTTTCTCATTCATTCATTGTTATTATCAGGTCAATAAATAGCTGTATCAGTACCCTGGAGCAAGGAATCAGAAATTATAACTACTTTTGTCTTTATCCTTTAACCCTTACAGACTGATGTCTCCTTTACTTTGGGGACTATTCTCTCTTTGGTTCTTTTGGTCATTTGTTCCTTTGTTTTTGTTTTTGCCTCTCTTCATTATCAATGTTTAGAATCATTCCTGGCATATGATAAGTCCATAATAAGAGCTTGTTGACTTTATGATTCTTGAGACAGTAATTCCCTCATTTCTTCTTCTGCATAGAAGATTGGTTTCCATTTGGAATACTTTTTAGTTACTTGAGTATGATAGAAATGCAAACATCACACACTTGATAAAAGTCATTGTACATGTCCTCCATAATGTGAGGATTTCCAGCCTTCTTTCTTTTCTTTTGGGGGGGAGGAATTCTGCAACTGAATCTTGTAAACTAAAACTAAATAAACAAATCAATTTAAAAAAACAAACCTTTTTTTTTAACTTGGCATTTATTTTTATCTTTTATAAAATTTTGAGTTCCAAATTCTCTCCCTCTCTCTAACACCAACCCATTGAGAAGGTAAGGAATATGAAATCAATTGTATAAATGAAATCATGCAGAACATAGTTTGATATTAGCCACTCAGAAAAAAATCAAGAAAAATAAAGCGAAAAAAATATACTTCCATTTGCATTCAAAGTTCATCAGTTTTGTTTTGTTTATTTTTTTCCTCTGGAGATGAATATCATTTTTTTTTATCATGAGTCCTTTGGAATTGTCTTGGATCACTGTATTGGTCAAAGTAGCTGAGTCTTTCATACTTAGATCATCATAACAATATTGCTGTTATGTTGTATAATGATTTTCTGGTTCACTCACTTCATTCTGCATAAATTCATATAGATTTTCCTGAAACCATCCTCCTTGTGATTTCTTAAAGCACAATAGTATTCTATCACAATTATATGCCATGGCTTGTTTAGCCATTTCCCAATTGATGGGTATATGCTCAATTTCTAATTCTTTGCCATAACAAAAAGATCTGCTATAAATATTTTTGGTCATTTTATGTTCTTTTCCTTTTTCTTTGATCTTTTTGAAATACAGGACTAAGAGTGATATTGTTGGGTCAAAGGTATGCACAGTTTGATAGCCCTTTGTGGATGGTTCCAATTGTTCTCTAGAATGGTTAGACCAGCTCACAGTTGCATCAATAGTCCATTAGTGCCCCATTTTTCCACACACTTTCCAGCATTTGTCATTTTCCTTGTTTGTCATGTTATTCAAACTGATAGGTGTAAGGTGGTATCTCAGACTTGTTTTAACTTGTATTTCTCTAATCAATAGTGATTTAGAAGATTTTGTTTGACTTTATACAGTTTTAATATTTTCTTCTAAAAACTGCCTGTTTTTAGAAGACCTTTGACCATTCTTTGACCTTTGATGAAGATTCTTTGACCATTTATCAATTGAGGAATAGAGCTTACTTTTAAAAATTTGTTTTAATCCACGATATATTTTTTTAAAAGATGCCTGTGTCAGAGAAATTTCCTGTAATTTTTTGACTATTCGTTGTCCATTTGACCTTTTAGCAAATTGTTGTCTGTCTATTATCTCTTTTAATTAGATTTATTTTTGTTTTTGCTTTGTCTGAGATCATGATTTTTATCCTTGCCTTTTTATTTTTTACCTCAACTGAATGCATAATATTTTGCTCCAAACCCTTATTTGTTTCTTTTCAGCAAATATTGTTGGATTCTGGCTTCTGCTTTCTATAACTCCATTCACATCCATTGTTATGATTACTTATGGTCAATTTCTTTACATCATATTTTCTTCTATTTATCCTTTTTTCTCTCTTTTTACCTTGACTCTCCTCAAAAGTCTATTTTGTTTCTGACCAGTTTCTCCCCTAATCTATCATTCTTTTTATGACTACCCTCTCTCCTTTTTCTTATCTCCTTCAACTTCTACTTCTTTTTGGATAATACATGTTTCTATACCCAACTGAGTGCGTATATTTGATACACTCTTTCCTCTTTGAATCAGTTCTGATGAGAGCGAGGTTCAAGTTTTGTCTGCCACAACCCACTATGATATTCCATTCAACTGTTTAAAGTTGTTCTTTCCATGCCTCTTTCATGTGAGATTTCCCCCATTCTGCCTCTCCCTTCCCATTGTATACCTCATTCTCACCCTTTCATTTTTTTTAGACCATCCTGATATCATTGACTCATACCTATGGCCTCCTTTTATTTGCCTTAATAATGATACAATTCTTAAGAGTTACACATATCATCTCCATATAAAAATATAAAGAGTTCAAGCTTATTGGATCCCTTATGATTTCTCTTTTATATTTATCTTTTATGCTTCTCTTGAGTCTTGTGTTCAAATGTCAAATTTTCTATTAGTCTCTGGTCTTTTCATCAGGAATGCTGAAAAGCTCTTTGTCATTAAATATCTATTTTTAATCCATTTAATTCCTTTTGTGTCATTAAACATCCATTTAATTATAAAGGACTAATTTTCAATTTTGTTGAGAAGATGATTCTTGGTTATAATCCTACCTCCTTTACTTTCCAGAATATCATATTCCAAACACTGTTTCTTTTAATGTGGAAGCTACTTAATCTATGGCACCATGATATCTGGTTTGTTTCTGGATGCTTGCAATATTTTCTCCTTGGTTTAGGAACTCTTAAATTTGACTATAATATTTCTGGGAGTTTCCCTTTTTGAGATCTCTTTCAGGAGATGATCAGTAGATTCTTCTACTTTGTATTTTACCTTCTGGATCTAAGACATGGGAGTAGTTTTCCTTTAAAATTTCTTGAAATATGATTTTTTTACTATGGCTTTCAGGTAGTCCAATAATCCATAAACAATATCTCCTCAATATTTTCCATATCAGTTATTTTTAAAATTAGATATTTCATACTTTATTTTTTTCATTCTAACTTTGTCTTATTTTTTTTGATGTAATATTGAGTCATTAGCCTCAAAGTGCCCAATCTTGATTTTTAAGGAGTCATTTTTTCAAATTTGGCCAATTCTGCTTTGGGGGTTATTTATTTTGTGTCTATTTTACCATCTGTCGATTTTTTTCATAATTTTCTTACATCATTCTTGTTAATTTTTTCAGTTTTTCCTCTACCACTCACATCTTTCTTTAAGTCTTACAGAAATTCTTATTGGCATATCTCCAAATTGCATGTTTTTAAAATTCTTTCCTTGTACCTGTTTTTAAGTTGCTTTCTTCTTCTGAGTTTGTGTCTTGATTTTCTCTGCCACTAAAGTAGCTTTATATGGTCAGAAACTTTTTGTTGTTGTTATTTGATCATTTTTTCCAGCCTATTGCTTGACTTTGAACTTTATATTAGTGTTCGACTCTGCTCTCCTGGAGATGGGGAATCACTGTCCCATACTTCAGGATTTTTTGTGTTATTTTCAAATCTAGTTCTGGGGGATAGAGGTTTGGAAGTTTTTGGTGCTTTCAAGGTAGTTTTATTCTGGGGGATGTGTGATCATAGCTCTCCTGTTCTGTGCTCTGCCTTTAACGAAGAAAGGCCTCTGATTTCCTGCAATTGCAAGTACTACTGTTCCTTTCTACTCTTGAATTGAGACCAGGACCCTTCTACTTTGTGCCTAACTATAAGTATTAATTTTCAGCCTAGAACTGTGACCCAGAACTGAATATGGGCAATGGAATTGCCAAACAGCATGTATTCCTGCACTCAGTATTAGCTAAGGGTTTCATGTAATTTCTTTCTGACCAGTTGTACAATCTCCTTATCATCTCTGAGCTGAGATTCTGAGGGCTATTGCTCTAGTTGTCACTGCCTTCAAGGCCCACCATTGGTATTGCTTCCATATTCACTCTGGGGTGGTGTCACAGACCCTTCCTACTGACTAAGTCTTCTCGTGCTGGAAAAATGTCACCCTATGATCTTATGCTGGGTACTTCAGAATTCTATTTGACATGTTATTTTAAAGTTTTTTGGGGGGAATATTGGGACATTTGGGCTGGGCAGCTGCCTCCTCTCCACCATCTTGATTGAACTCTATGTTTATTTCTTATTGACACTACTTGTGTATATTTTACTCTTGAATTTTTAAGCTATAAGTTCAGACTTATTAGTTGTGTGACCTTACACAAGTCACTTAAACCTTAAGTGACTTAAACATTTTTGCCTCAAGTTCCTCAATTGTAAAATGTGGGCAGTAATAGTACCCATCTTCCAGGAGTGTTAGGATCAAAGTTCTTAGCACAGTGTAAGGCATATGGTAAGTGCTACAAAAATGTTAGCTATTCCTAGCATTACTCTGCCACCTTGTCCATCACATCAAAACACTCCAGTTTTTCTTTTTCATTGCAATTATTTCTTTTTGTCTTTAGCTCACATATATTCTGGGACATCCTTATCACAACTCCAAGTGCTAGGTTGGGTTCTCAGAGCTCAGTTGCCCAAATCTTCCCATGAGGATTTTAGGGGTACCAAACGAGGGTTATGATATCTTTAACTAATGCCATTGACTTGAGCTTCCACTAGACCTCCCAATATTATCTACTGAGAATCAATTTAATTAGCCAGTCTTAAATAGCATTTTAAAGGGGGAATTAAATAAGGTGTTATAGTAACTGTCCCTCAGATACAGAATCCAAGTGGAAACTGGGTTTAACCTTAGGGAACACATATGGCAAAGGGGGTAATTCACATCTTCTGGTTGCTAGAAGCTTTTTTCTCAGTTTGATGTGATTTCAAAGATGTTCTCCTTAAGTAAGGTGAATATGCACCCATCTCTCTTTGGCTCCCAGTATAGGTGCTGCTGTCAGATGATCCAGTAAAACTGGTAGGACATCAATGGAAGTCAGGAAGCTGTTGCTGTAATGAGTGTATTATGAGATATGATCTCTTCATTGGAATTCTCAGAGAGTCACAAATCCAATCAGTCTTGAAATGCAATGGCTCATACACTACTGGCTACTGATTCAGGGAGGCTCCTTGGGATAACAGTGTGGACATGGGAAGTCTAACATTCTGTGGACCCTTCACAGAAATGGAAGGTGAGGATTCTCTTCTGGGCAAAAGGTTGGGGGAAAGAGATTAGCTGAGACTGTGGCCAAGGCTGAATCTGAAGCTTATACTTCTCCTTTCCCCCTTAGATAATTTCTTCTCAGGAATGTGCAGAAAAACCAGAAGCTCCAATTTCTGCCTTTTCAACTCATACAAAATTATAGATTACCCCTGTCTATATAATCAAGTTTCTTGGCCTCTTGGAATATATTTCCTTTGTAGTATCTTTTCACTTCAACCAATGCTTTTCCCAAGAATTTTCTAACCTATTTTGATTGGCTGATTTATTGAGTAAGATGTTTTCTTAACTAAAGGTGGGGCTGTTTCAACTCTATACTTATTTACGCCTTCAGATTTTCATTCTTGAAAGTTCTCCATCTTTGTTAGACTTGTTCCCTTGCAGAATGAATGGAATTTTAACTATCCTTTCTCTGAAGCCTTTAAAATCTATTATTTTAAAACTAGGATACATTCCATCTTTCAGGGTTAATAAACACAGTAACATAACCTTCAAAAATAAAATTTCTCAGTGATCTCAATACCCAAGTCTTTCATATTTAGTCAGGGAATTATGAAAATGGTGGAGATCAAAGTCCAGAAATCAATTTTTGAATAATAAGTTTATTCTTCAATTGAAGTCCTCATTGTAATAGTTATAAAATAGAAAAGAAACAGAAATATGCAAAATTATATATGATTATATCTAAGTATATATATATATATACATATGTATGAATGTATGTATATATAAATAATTCAAAAATAAAAGACTGTTCAAACATAATTAATTTGACAAATAATATTCAAATATTATTCATTAAATTATCTAACACCTCAAAATATCATTTATATGTATTGGGGCTTGGGGGGAAGTGAAGAAAGGTTATTTCCTCTGACAGTAGGAAAAGGGAACTTTCAGTGAAGAAGCTCCTTTTACCAGTTTAGTTTGGCAACCATTCTCCAACTTTTAATCACTGAGTCAGCTCTTGAACTCAAGGCTTCCTGACTACAAGATCAGTTTCCTGTTCTTCCTATTCAATACACCATATTGCCTCATGTTTAATACTTAAATCTAATACATCTCCACCCCAGTCACTACAATAACCTTAAATATAACCTGTTGTTAAAATATAAACACACACACACAGACACACACTTCTTTCTTTTATACAAGGTCACTTTCCATCTGCTGTGTTTTTCATCTTGAATTTTCTGATTTACATATGTTGCTTTCCCCATTAAAGTATAAGATTCTTGAGAACAGGAGATGTTTTTATTCTGTTTTTTTCTTCTTTGTATCTCCAGTGCTTGAAAATACCTAGCACATAGTAAACTCTTAATAAATGCCGGTGGTTAAAAGTTCTATTCTGAGCTTGGGGAACATTTTTATACCTTGGGAAATCACTGTGTTATAGCATCAAGATTAAATGTGTACCACACTCAGCATTTCCCTTTTCCAATAAGAAAACAAGTTTCCAATGTCATGATGCTGGCCTTAATTGTGTTAACTCTATAGAGCTTCTCAAGTGATAAATGGCTGCACCACTACATATAGCTTAAAGAAATAATTAGCTGGTGGCTAGTCTATAAAATTTTGAGTTAGAAAAAAAGTGCAACCTGACTAGGTGGGTAGAAATAGGCTCCTTTCTTTAACTCAAGATAGATGGAGTAGATAGACCAAAGGATTTTTAGCAGTTGCATCTACATATGGCCCTAATAAATTGATTCAACCTTCTCCTTTCTCTTTCCTCTGCTTCCTCATAAATGAAAAATTGTTATGTGACAACTACAGAGGCAAATGCTGATTTAGATAATGGTGCTCCCAGAGCCTCCATCAACTCTTGAAAAGACTCTTATGTATAAAAAGGTACATATCAAGGATAAATCTTTGCTGATAAAACTCCTCATGAAGGAAGATTTGCTTTCCTCATCTCTCTGCACAAACACATATCATTCTCCAGCTCTCCCAGGCTACTGAATAATGAATGGTAGCTAGCTATCAAGTTGCTTTTCTTTGATTGAGGAGCATAGAGGGGGAGCATAACTCACAAAAAGTGAATCAAAGGTGAAGCAAAATTAATACCCCTTGGTGCCATGTTAAATAAAAATGCATGGGAGATTAGACAGGCATATGACACAGTATGAGATGAGTCGGGCTTGTTGTGAACATATCTTTTTCCTTTATAGTAAAAAATGACACTTCCCAGTGATATTCTGTGTGCAAATATAGCTGAAAAGACAGATTGGATGGGTAGCATTCTTGTCCACATTGATATTTGAAGAATAGGTTTTCATGGTAGTTGTCACTCTTTGTGTGGTCTGTTACGGGTCAAGTGGAAAGTATGGTCAACAAACACCCTTCAGAATGTACCAAGACAAGCAGTCACCACCATTAAGGCATATATATTTGACTGAAAGAAATAACATGCAAAGATACAAGTAGAAATAAAGTATACAAACAAGGAAATCTCATGTTAAGAAACTAGTCATTAAACTATTCTGCCTAGAATTAAATGAGCTTTTCTCACTTTATTGATTTTACTTTCTAGTTTTTTGTGGCACACATTTGAGGAAGGATCCCAGTCTTTTAGAATCCTGTCAACTGGAAATACTGAACTTTCAATAAAAATCTACACTCCATTATTATTCTATATGTTTTCCACTGAAAGATATATGAGCATAGCATATTTTATTCCAGGGGCCATTACTGTACCATCACAGATGACTATAGAAAACAGATTGCCTGGGAGGATTTACAAGCCTGCTGTTTAAAGAACAAAACTAATAATAGTGACCAAGTGAACTTCATAACAACCTGAAGAGAATGATGAACTACAAAATGTATCACTATTTATTTGGGGGTCTACAGCTAATATGGATCAAGTACTTAGATCTGTTGATAGTCACCTGGATTTACAACCAATACAGTGTGGCAGAGGGGAAAACAATCTTGTCTCAGAACCAGGCAGAGCTGTATTCAGGTCTGGTCTGTCATACTTACTTTGTGACCCTGGATAAGTCATCTATCCCCTCAGTCAGCCAGTAACTAAGGCTATAAATTGCTGAGAAGGTGCCAACATGAATTGGTAGAGTGAGTTTCCTCATCTGTGAGGTCCCTATATCAATGAAATCACAGGTCCAGTTCCTGGTCCCCTATCCTATGTCATGACTAATTAGTTAATTAGCATTTGTCAGGTGTCTATTATATGACAGGCATGTGCTAGGTCCTTAGGAAACAAATATGAAAATGAGCATTCCCAACCTCAACAAGATTATATTTAGCTAATGATCCCTGATAGCCTATGTATTAACTAAATTAAGCAGTTCTCTGGTTCTGGTGAGTTCAGGACAATGGCATAAGAATCACTTGAGACAGGCAATAATTTTGATAGAGTATCATTTTGCCCTAGTAATGGTCATACATGTGATTCTAGGGATGTTAGGCTGACTCAGAATATTTGACCTTGATAAGAGGAAAATGGATTGAGTTTATTTCCCCACTTAGTTCTCTTTCAGTCAAATATTGGATTTTTTTTTGTGATATACTCATTTTATAATGTGTGTTTGCTGTTTTGGGGGGGATATCAAATAATATTTTTAAAGAATTGTTATTATTCAATGGAAATGACAAAAGTCCTACATTTCAATGACAGTTAGAGATATTGAAATAGAGATTAGTGTTGGGAAGCTAAGCATGACACATTTCACATAAGAAAGGTAAGTCAGCTTAGCTGAAAAAGCAAGGTATCTTTAGGAAGAGACAAGAAATATGTGCCAGGAAGGTTAAGTACGCACGTGCAACACACACACAGACACAGACACACACACACACTCAAGACACAAAAAATTACTAACATCTTCAAACCATCTTTGCTCAGACCTTGACAGATATAGCCTAGGCCCTGAACTTAAAAGGCAGTAGCAGTGCCTCACAAAATACCAGACCTGCTTCCAGTTCAGTTGGTCCCCTTACCTATTTTTGAGGGGACAAATCATCTTGGAGAGGGAGCACACTTTCTTCATCATCATCATCAATAACTGCTAATCACTGTCACTAGGTTATAGGACCCCTAGGAGTGGCAGTATTTTTCCAGCCCAATACTCCTGCTTCCAGACCAATCTTCATAGTCATTATCAAGAGAAGTCAGTCTTGTGGAGAAGGTGCTAGCCATTCCCACCAACTATCAAACATCAGACAAACCAGGCAGGCACGCCACTCTATCTGAAATAGCAGAGCACCCTAGGCAGAGACAGGAGGCAGTATTCAGCAGGCAAGTCAAACCACTACCACACCACCACCATTTTGAGCTCTATCACTGGTCAGCTGATGGAGACAGCCCAGAATCATGAACCCAAAAGTCTTAAGAGTAATATTGTATGCGGCCCAGTATCTTTAGCTTTCATCCTGGGTGAGAAAAAAATATTACAGAAATACAGCCTGGCAACTTATTCTTCAAGTGCTATAACCAAGTTATGTAGAAATAGAACAAGAAAGAAAAAAATTGTGGTTCTTGCTACCAAAGGCTTTGGATTCAAAAGTTTCAATGTCAAAAATTCCTATGATTTCATCAGTAAAATTACATGAGAAAAAAAGCTTTGAAAATCCACTTTTCTGCTACATGCTAAGGACCATGAGCATTTTCTTTATGAGTTACAGCTGAAAACTTTCAAATGTGTCATCTTCTTGTTTAGAGTGTGAGATTTTTGAGAGCAGAGATAGTCTTCCTTTTCTCTATGTATAATCAGTGATTGTCACAGTCCTTTGGACATAGTAAACACTTATTAAATGCTTCATTCATTCATTCATTCATTCATTCATCCTTAAATATCACATTAAAGCAGCACCAGTCACACCAGAACAGAAAGTAAGGAAGGAAGTGAAACTCAACCGAAGAACTGACAAACTCTTGCTTCAAGTGCTCTCATTAGTCCTCAGAAAAGATAGCCCTTCCGGGACCTACTACTTGGGGGAAGGGGATTGTTATTGATAATTTTCTAGTGAGTGATAGTTTCCCTATAATTGAAAGAAAAGAAGGCCAGTTATTTTAAGCTACTATACATAGTAATGGAGAAAAAAAATTCATCACAGAAAATATAAAAAAAACTGAAGTACTAAAATTTAGAAAAAGTAATTAAACTTTTTTCTTCAAAGGCATATGAAAACCATCATCAAGAGTCTAGGTGAGCTCATAAGATATTGGTACATTTCTTCATCAGACTGCAAAGTGTCTGTTCAAAAATGTTTTGTAGATTTTTTTTGTCTTGTTTTGCTTCAATGAGCCTGAAAGTTCTGTGCCCCTTGAAGAAATAATAGACTTATGTGTGTGTAATAGAGTGATGGGATATAACAGGAACTTCTACCATGCCATGTCATGAAAGGTGAAGAGATTTATCCAAGAGATGGAGATAAACATAATAAGTAACCTGGAAACATAATGATTTAAATTCCCTCAAAAACCTATGGGCTACAGCTTTCAGAATAACAGAAATAAGTACAGCAAGATCCCCTTATTCCCACAAATAATTAAAAAAAACCCTCTTCCATTGATCTATAAAATGCATCAGGGGTGGCTAGGTGGTACAGTGAATAGAGCACAGGTCTGGGAGTCAGGAAGACCTAAGCTCAAATCCAGTCTCAGACACTTAACACTTACTAGCCATGTGACCTTGGGCAAGTCACTTAACCCCAATTGCCCTGCCTTCCCCCTCAAAATAGCAGGAAAAATAATGCATTCTGATGGAGAAAACCAGGAAAAAGTCCCAGTGAGTAATTTTTCCAACCCGGGCCAGCACAGGGAGACAGAGAGGTATGCAGACCTGTCAAGGAAGATCTGCACAGAGCAATCCAGAGGGAGATATGAATTAGGTCAAGAAAAGGAATTAGTACCAACTGACAGCTTTGCTACCTACCATTTAGTTCTGGGACCAAGATCTATGGAAGACTGAGGAGGGTACCTGGACCTGTGGGTCACTTTCTGAATTAAGGTTGATCTGGAAACAGGAGCATTGGGCTAGAAAAATACTGCCACTCCTAGGGGCCCTGTACCCTAGTGACAGTGATTAGCAGTTACTGATGATGATGATGAAAGGTGCTAGGCAAGAGAGAACCAAGTTCAGAAGAAATCAGCTGCCATGTGGCTTAGGTACCAGGAGCAAAACAGGACCTCAACTCCAGGTTCTAGACCAGTCTGATGCCAACAAAGGAATAACCAGAGAAGATGTGCAGGACCAAAAGAGAATCTACAGCTCTGTCACTCAAAACCAGCAAAAAGTTTCAAGCAATTCATAGTGGCCATGTCCAACAGCAGTCTACTGTTGCTCAGACTTAAACCCAGGTCAGGATCTTACAGAGATTATAAAGGAACTTACAGGTCTGGGATAGGGATAAGCAATCAAACTTCATTCTGGATCAGACCATTCTGGCAGCACTGAAAGCTTGCAAAATGATAGTTTGAGCTCTCCCTAGGGTCCTGAAAGGACATTGTAATCCATACCCCAAGAAAACAGAGATAGGATCAGCCCAGGCATTCCACTAAAAAGTCTGTAGATCTTAGTCCTGACATAAAGTGTAAATCAGGAAGTAGAGTGGAAAAATAAATGAATAAAAAAAGAATATCATTATACAAAGCTATTCTGATAACAGAAAATGTTGAAGACACAAACCCATAAGAGAATGACTCCAAAACACCAACAAACAAACCTTCAAGGAAAAACATAGCTTGGGTACAAACTCAAGTAGAATTTATGGAAAAGATGAAGAAAGAGCCAAAAACATGTTTGAAAATATTTTTATAAATAAAATTATAGTGTTCGAGGGAAAATAGAAAATAAATGAATACTATGGAAGAAAGAACTGGCAATAACATTAACAATTTGGCACAAAAATATAAGACCTTGCTCAAGAAACCATCCCTGAATATTAGAAGGAAGCAAATGGAAGCCAAAAACTCCTTGATACAGCAAAAAAATACTAAATCAGCATCAGAAGACTGAAAAAAAAGAAAAAAATATCTCATAGCAAACACCACAGACCTGGAAAACGTATTGAGAAAGCATTTAGAAATCACTTGACTGCCTAAATGTTATGATTTTTAAAAAGGAACATAGAAATCATATTTCAAGAAATCTTGAAAGAAAGCTGTCTAAACCTCTTAGAACCAGAGAACAAAGTAGAGGCAAAAAATTTCTATTGGTTGGTTACCTGTAAGAAACCTCAAAATGAAAACTCCCAGGAATACTGTATTATGCATCCTAATTATGGAACCAAAATATTATAGCCAGAGCTCAGTTCCCTGTTCAAAGAGTAAATATTGCAAATAGCCAAAAAGAAATGAATGCTAAGGAACCATAAAATCAGGATTGCACATAATTTAGCAACCAACATTATAAAGGTGCAAAAAGCATGTAATATGATATTCCAGAAGGCAAAGGATATCGGCTTATTGCCAAGAATAACTTATGTAGAAAAAAGTATAATCATAAAGGGAGAAATGGAATTTTAATGAGAGGATCCAAGCATCCCTGATGAAAAGGCCAGTCCTGTCTAGAAACTCTGAAATTCAAACAGAGGAGTAGATAGATAGACAGACACTCAGACAAACAGACAGACAGATACATAAATAGATACCTACATACATATATACATACGTGCTTTATGTGTGAGTGTGTCTATGTGTGTGTGTAAACATGAGTGAACAATGATAAACAAGAATAGATTGCTTATATCGTAATATGAGGGAATTATAATGTGTTTCTTCTGAATCCAATTACCATTAGGGGTCAGAGAGGGAGTCTAGTAAGTCAAGCCTGGGAGAGTTCTATTAAGGCTTGATGATCTTACAAAAAGATTAGAAAAAGAGGAGAAGAGGAATACACTTGTAGTAAGGAGAAGAGGAAAAGAGAAGTTAGGGAAAATTATCTCACACAATTAGGATGAACAAGCATATATATACATAAACAAAGAGGAAGTGGTGGGTAGCAACAACTAACACCAAAACCTCATTCTTATTTGAACTGGTCAAAGGAAGGAAGACTGTGTACATATACATAGCTGGGTATAGAAATATATTTTGCTCAACAGAGAAATAGGAAGACAAGGTGAAAAGGAGAAGGAGACAATCAGAGGGAGGATAAATTAAAGGAGGGATTAGTCCTACATAAAATAAACTCTAACTAATGATGAGATGGTAAAAATGGGAATCTGAGAGGTTGTCCATAAACTGGAGAATGACTGACTGAGCTATTGTATCTAAATATGATGGTCCTGTAAAAAATGATGAAAGGATAATTTCCAAGAAAATTGGAGAGACTCTTATGAATTGATTCAGAGTAAATAGAACCAAGAAAACTATTGTACAACATCAATAATATGGCAAAGATAAATGACTTTGAAAAAATTAGGAATCTTAATTGGTATAATTACTAAACAAAATTCCAGAGGAGTCATGATAAAAAATGCTATGAGTAGAGAGGGGAAGGACCCAGAGTACAGAATGAGACATACTTTTTGGATGTGACCAGTGTGGAAATGTGCTTTTAAATATTTGTGTTTTTAACAGGGATTTTATTTTTCTTTCATTCTCAATGGTGGGGAATAGGAGGATGTCACCTCTTGCAGAAGGAAATTGCTATCTGAAAAAATGTATAGAATTTTAAAAAAATTTATGGGTTATACTCAAAGCTAGACTTGGAAACTGGGTTATCAAAAGTATGCTTAATATATATGTGGTTTCATGATAAAAGATTAAATGACATTTGTCAAAATATTAAAAAAATCAATGCTAAACTATATAAAATAAATATTGATCAAAAGGAATATATATATATATATATAATATTAAGGCTTAATATATACAAAGTTTTAAAGTTTACTTTGTGTCAATAAACAAAAAAAATATTCTTTGTCACAAGAAATTCCCACAGAATTTACAAGAGTAGTTCTCTGTTTTGACTTTGCTAGGAACTCCTGCTCTTATTTCCACATGTTCCATACTCATTCAAAGCTTAGCTAAAGATTGTCCTTCATAATATTGAAAACAAAGTATTGTTGAATCACAATGAACAGCACATGCAAGTTTGCCATTTATCATGTCCCATTTCTTAGAACAGTGGTTCTCAACCTTCCTAATGCCATGGCCCTTTAATACTGGTATGTGGGTATATCTGCATGTGGGTGGACCTGCCTGGAGACAGATAGAGGAGCGGTGGTTCCTAAGACCATAGGAAATATGTGTTTTCTTATGGTCTTAGGTGACCCCATTCGATCCCCAAAGGGGTCGCAACCGACAGGGTGAGAACCGCTGTCTTAGAAGAAAAGTAAATATCTTTTAACATCATTTATCTCAAATACCATTCATCATTATATTTGAGAAAAACTCTACAACTTTCCAGTATTGTGTTTATAATATGGTAATTACTCTGTGAATTATTATTTTGGCTCTATGGTTTTGTGTCACTTCAAGTACTCTGATGTGTCTGTGAATTCTTCATGTTTCTCATTTCTTATGAATTCTATGGCATAATTACATTCATATTGTAAAATGTATTTAGTTATTTCTCCAATTAGAGGAAACTCATCTTCCTTCTGGTTTTTGCTACTAGAACTGCTGAGTACTTTGGCTTATATGGAACTACTGACCTCCACAGGGCATGTATGTATGGCATGCCTGGATCACAGTGTGTTATTTGGTGATTTTTCCCCATAACTGACCAGGTTTTATTGAAAAAAAAAAAAGAAAACTGGGGTGGCTAGGTGGCTCAGTGAATAGAGTACCAGCCCTAGAGTCAGGAGGACCTGAGATCAAATCCAGCCTCAGACACTTGACACGCTTACTAGCCATGTGACTTTGGACAAGTCACTTAACCTCAATTGCCCTCCAAAAAGCAAAAAAACCCAAAACCCCAAACCTTTAAAAAACGGCTACATTAAG
>CM053601.1:30027832-30052102 GCA_028646575.1 Pseudocheirus occidentalis | reverse complement strand
AAAAAAAAATCTGGACAGTGTATTTCAAGAAATTAAAAAAAATTAACACCTGCTTGAACCAATTTGAATTATAGTGCAATGTGCAAAGTTTTTCCCAAAATAACTATAAACTGGAAACATTAAGAAAAATTATAGTCAAATTCCAGAGTGTCCAAATAAAAAAATGCTGCATTCAGACAAAAAGAAAGTTTAAGTACCAAAAACAAAATCAATTGTTCAATCAATATTTATTAAGTCCTGGTATATTCCAGATACTGTTCTGGATTATAGAACAGCTATAATCCTGCTGCTGCTGCTGCTATCTCAGAAAGTTACATCTTATAATACTTTTTAAAATTTTATTTTTTCATTCCAAAATGCTATGCTATTTCATAAGCAAAAGATAAAGACTTGCATGCAAAAATACTTTACTACATAAAACTTAATTTTGTTATATCAGGAAACAATAGACATTAATTGAATAGAGGGCATTTTTATATTCCTGATGAAAATATCAAAGTTCTGTAGAAACTTTGAAATGCAAACACAGCAATCAAAAGGAAACTGGAAAGGTCAATGCATTTGAGTAATTAAAAAAAAACAGCAACAAAGAATGATGTGCTGCTTACATTCTGACAAGGGAGGAACATTTCAAAGATAGAGAGATAGATTGATCAATCAATTGATCAATAGACAGACACACACACGCACACACAGAGAGACAGAGACGAGAGAAAGACAGACAGACAGAGACAGACAGACAGAGACAGAGAGACAGAGAGAGAGAGAGAGAACAATTTAGAAAGGACTATGAGAGAATACCAAAGATATGTATATATCTCAAATCTCACCTCTTCCATGAAGGAAGTGTTTATTTTCAATCCTGCCTTTGGTGATTAATCATTCTCTCTTCCTATTCACAATACCCCTCAAAAGTTTTCTCAGTCCCTTTTTCTTTCTTTACATGATCATCACTTCTCAATGATTCTTTCCTCCCAGCATATTTGATTTTTCTGAATTTATGTGACAATGATCATACCACTCACATGGCATTTAGCACATGAATTTTGCTTGTCCATGTGTAGCTTCTCATCTAATAGACAGTCTCTATACTTCTCTCTAGGCAGGATCCTTCATGTCCTCACTGTGTACAGGGCTATTATAAATAAGTATGAAGGAAATACTTGTTGGCGATGATAATGTATTTGAGCATTTTTTTTCTTGACTCCTTAAGCTAATTTTTTTTAATCCATTGCTTTTTTTTTTCTCTCGGGAAAATGAAGGTGTATGGTGGCAAGAATATGAGACATGGTGACAGAGGTGACCTGAGATTCACTCTTGCCTCTGACAGTTAATAACTGTGTAAACATTGGCCAACCAGTGGCTATGATTGAGCCTCAGATAAAAGAACGCATGTCAAGCATTTTGCAAACCTTAACATGTTGCATTAATATTGGTGATGGTGATGGTGATAGTGGTGGTGGTGATGGTGATGGTGATGACAATGAGGGTCATTAGGGGAAACAGCAGCCAATGCTCTTATTTTATAGGGTTCTGCAACACTGTAACTAAAATTTCTTAGATAATTTATGTTAAGAAGCAAAAAAAAAATCAAAAGGTAAAGTAGCTATGGAAAGAAAGTTCAATTAAGATTGCAGACGAGCATAACATTTCTTTAATTTACAAAGTACATTTCCTCTAATATGTAATGTGATCCTGAAATGATTATTTAAGGTGGGCAAGACCAGTGTTATTTTTTACCCTTTTACAGAGAAGAAAATAGGGACCCCAAAGGTGAAGAGGTTTGCCAACAATTAAACAGGTAAATTCTTGTGTGACAGTTACACAAGAATTTGAATCTGAATCAATGAGGGTTTCTTTAATGTCTGTATATCTATCCCTGAGCTTTCTCCCAGCCTCAGATATATAGTTGTATCTGCCTATAGGACTTATCAACCTAAATGTCCTTTCAACACTTTGAGCATATTTAAAACTAATATTATCTTGTCACCCAAATCTTCTCCTACTTCAGTGGTGCTGACACCCACCTTGTCATTCACATTTGACACTTTGATATTATCTTTTACTCTCCTGCCTCCCCCACCTCCCACAACTAATCAGTCTTCAAGTCCTGCCAATTTAATCTCTGTAATATTTCTCATGCAATCTATCCTCTCTGAACTATTTTGACATTCTTTGGTGGTAGTATAGTGCAGTAGAAAGACTAACAGATTTGCATTCAGAGGCCTAGGTATGAGACCCAGACACTTAATTCTGTGATTTTGAACACATTTCTTAACCTTCCCAACCCTCAGATTTTTCATGTATAAAATGAGACTGTGCCTTTTTTTCCTCATTCTAATTCTCATTACTACTCACCTAGACAATTGTATAGGCCTCTTTAATAGATTTAGCCAGACTCCTCTTTCTGGCAAATCTGAAAGCACTCCAAGATACAAGGAACACCCTGGGTCAGTATGGCTTCTGAATTTCCACCAACTTTTCTTTACCAGACTAATCACAGGACCTGTCAATTGAAAGCAACAGCATTAGGTGCATTGGGTTTCAGTTTTAGATCTATTCTGGGATCCTATACACGCACACGCACACACATGTGCATATAGATAAAGATACACTCATAAGACCATGAAGATAGATATTGGATAATCTCTTTATTTTGAGGTATTTGCTAACTGTTGGAGAACAATACTAAACCTGTGTCTGTGTTTGTCCCAGGATAGTTAATACCATTTCCAGATGTCGTAGGTGACCTTTGTTACCTTGAAGACTAGAAAGCTAAAGAAAGTATTAACCAACAAAGGAGGAGACTGAATTTTCCCCCTTTGTACTGTCTGAGTCGTAGTCCAACTTAGCATGAAGCAATCATGTGTAATCTACTGACTCCTCACAAGGTCCCAACATGCAGTTTCTTTGTCATATGAATAACTACCCAGTTCCTTTCCCTGTGAGCCATCATTTGGCTCTAATAGTCCTCTTGCAATAGGTGGATGAACACTTCTTGGAGCCTGCTTAGGAGAATTTCAATGTGTTGCTTTTTCCTTCATTGTCCTAACATTAATCAAACAAATTCCCTTGTGGGCAACAGATGGTTGTGATGTATAATTTTTCCTGTGCCCCAGCCTTTTTGTGAGCTTGTTCTGCTATGACTCATCTGAGAAATACTACTGACATATGAATTTGTACCTGTAGAAGTAGAATTAAGACGAACCAAGCCCATGCATGAAATTAGATGCATTTAGCACTTGGTATATATTTAAAGTACAAGTGCAACAACCATTTTGAGAGCCCCCTTTCCTTTACTATTGTATTATAACCCTAAGTTTTAATAGTTTTCTTTGAGGTATAGTCATATGCAACCATATAGATTACACACTAAAAGGTCAGTTGAATTGACCTTTTTGAACATCTCTTGTATGCACTCCCTTGTTTCATCTGACATTGCCACCACTTAGTTGCAGGCCCTCCTCTTGGACTGGTGAATCTACCCACCATGGATCTCTCCCTACTCTAGTCAATCATTCATTCAACTATCAAACTGAATTTTTCAAAAATTTAGGTTTAACCATGCCACCCAAAAAATTCCAGTGGCTCCCTATAACATCCATGATCAATAAAGTTCTGTTTGCCATTCAAAGCCATTTTTTACCTGCCCTCTCCACCTACATCCTACATCATCCCACATACTTTTCAGTCCAGTGACATTGGCTTCCTTGGTATACCTTAAGCTTCTTCAGACTCTGGGAAGTTTTACTTGGCCCCATGACTAGAATTCTCTCCTTTCTCCTCTCCACCTCCTGACTTCCCTGGCTTCCTTCAAGTCTCTGCTGAAATCTGGATTTATACAGGAAATACTTCCCCATCTGTCTTCATTTTAGAGTTTTCCTTCTATTGGTTATGTCCCATTTATTTGAGCATATCTTGTCATTTACACATTGCGTCTTCCATTAGGCGGAGAGGTGGCCAAGAACAATTGTCCTTTGCTTTCCTTTGTCTCTCCAGTGCTTAGCACAGTGCCTGGAAGGTGCTTAATAATTGTTTACTAACCGAATGTCTAAAAATTCAATGTTTTCTTCTCTTTGTGAGTTTTGTATGAAGTTTCATGTAGCTGTTCTTTCTATTTCCCTCTCCTGTGAGATAAAAATAGCTTCTTCCAAGTTCATTCTTGGAAAATTCTTTGGAATCAAACTCCAAAGACTGGCCACCTTAAGGTAACAGCTGCATGCAAAAGTTACAGATATTCATTATGCTAATTATGGAAACTTCCTAGTAGAAACCCTCCCCATAAAAGCACCTATTTCTGAGGCCAATGGAGATCTTGAATAGAGGGCAAACTAGTTAACTATAAGATCAGAAAGACCACTTCTAGCAAATATATTCTGGGCATTTTGCATTCCCAAATCCTCAGTTCATTATTTTTTTTTAAGTGAGACATCATTGAGTGATTTATATTTGCTGTGGATTTCTTTTTCCTATAGACGAGCAAGGCAAACTCAGCCTTAAACTACACTGTGTCAAAGTGCACAAGGCTGTGGAAGGATCCTGCTGCTGTAGTCCATGGCCTAGGCCCCCTCACTGCCTCTCTCCCTGTTGACAAGGGACGTGAACATTCATCAAATGTGGGAAGTAGCTATGTTCTAGCACTCACCTCCAACATCCTGGGATCTGGTGGGCCTTGCTGCATCCTTAAGTAGACTTCACTTAAATATATCCCATGCATTATATTCAGTTTTTTCCCCCTTTTTAATTGCATAATGGTAACTATTCCTGCCACCATCTGTCCATTCCCTCCTAGTCTAAAGCTGCTAGACAGAATTGGAAGAAGACTCACAGCTGTGCTGACTGGATGTTTTATAATTTCATGTTATTCGAATTCATTTGGGTTCTCCTCCTCCACTCTGCTTCTGCTGCCCTGCCTAGTTTTTTTTTTAATTCCAGGGAACATTCCCCTCCCAGATGAAGTTCATCACCTCCAATCTCATCAGCATGCTGTAACTCCAGTCTTGTCTGAAACCACCTCCATCAGCCTCCCCTGTCCTCTGGTTGGAGGGTAAGTGTAACTTCCTCCCAATGCCTTCCTTTATAGAGGACAGAAAATGGTTTATCTGGCTTATTCCACTCTGCATCTACTGCCCTACTTGTTTTTTGGTTTTTTTTAACTACTCCAAGGAAGAAGATGTCCTCTGTCTGGTACTCCCTAGTGTCTCCTCTCTTAATCACACCCAATTTTCTTTTCTTTGTGTTGCCCCTCCACCAATTGCACCTTGAGGGCAAGGTTTGTCTTCATTTTTATTAATAATATCCCCAAGGCTTAGTAAATAGATGCTTAATAAATATTTATTAGATTGGACTGAAGCTAGGCAGTCTTCATTCAACCCTAACTAACTTACTATCTCATTTTTCACAGAGGCAACTGCAAATCTCTCCTTACTCATCCTTCACCCATTTTTTTTTCATCTCAAAACTCTTGCATCATTCGTCTCTCACTCGCTCTCTTGTTGCCCCCCCCCCAGTCTGTCTCTGACAAAAAGGTGGACCTTCTACTTTCAATGTTAATTCTTCTACGTGTATGATTGATCACAATCTCCCTCATCTTCTTCAGGAGCATTGCCTTTCTCTCAAATCTTCAATTTCTTCCTTAAATGTTTTTGTTCCTACCAACTTCATACATTTTAAAATCATACCCATTCTTAAGAACCCTTAAGGAGATCCTACTATCTCTTCTGTGGTGCCTTTCTCAACCAAACTCCTTAAAAAAGCAGTCCATATTCTGCCTCCATTTTCTGTTACTCATTTCTCAGCCCTTTGAAATCTGCCTTCCAACGTCATTACAGAGAGTCTTGCATCCAAAGTCATCAATAATTTTTTTAATTGCCAAATATGGTGGTCTTTTCTTAGTCTTCGTTCTTTTAATCCTATGTGTTATATTTGACTCCATTAAGCACTTTCTCATTCTGGAGGCTCTTATCTGTTTCAGTCATGCCACTATCTCTGGAACTTTCTTCTCTGAAGATTAATTCTCATTCATTTTTGCTGACTCATCACTCATAGCATGTGGCCAACATGTGAGCATTCCTTAAAATTCTGCGTTTATCATTTCCCACAGATTTAACTATAGTCTCTATGCAAATAACTTGCAAATCTATGTATTCATCCCCAGTCTCTCCCATGATGTTTAGTACCACTTCATCAATTGCCTATTGAATATAAGAAAGACATTTTGAATTCAATACGAACAATGTTGATCTTATTATCTTCCTCCCCCTCAACTCTCCCATCTCCCAAATTTCACGGCTCCTCACATTCAGTATTGCCTTTTTTATCTCCATGGCCATTCCCCCATCCATGAAATGCTATCTCCAACCATTTCTTCCTAGAGTCTCTCTCGTCATTCAAAATAGAGTCAAACATGCTAGAACATCATTATTTCTAGGAAGAGGACTATAGATGTGATCTTTAATTCCTTAAATGCTGCAACTAATTCAGGACAGATAGACTGAAGTCATGAACAGCCCTCCTACCTTTGATAGCAGTAAAAGACAATAAGTGGTTAAATGGAGGATTTCACAGCTCATATATTTAAGAATACATTGGCTAATCTGTATTGATACATACACACAGGCATATACGTATACACACACACACACACATACACATATATATAGTGAATATAGCAAAGGGGTTTTTTTTTGCTTTTCTTTTTAGTTTTTCTATGCCCAAAGAATTTCTAAATTCATATATGCTAAGGAATCCTACAAAGATATCACTAATCACTAATTACGGTGTTTAGGAAGAAACAAAGTCATTTTTCTGGCACAAAATAATTAGATAGGAGATGGATTGATAGAATATTGGATAAATATATAGAGTGAGCATTTATTACTTACTATGTACCAGACACAGTGGGGAAAAGTGACTAAAACAGTTTGTACCCTTAAAAGAACTTACATTCTACTAAGGGAACATGACACAGAAAAGAGAACTGGTGGGAAGAGGAGGAGGAGAGAGGAGATTATAACTAGTAGTATGGTGGGGAATTAGTCTGAAAATGCTTTGGAAGCCTCTAGGCCAGTTTGCCAAGACTGTCAAAATAGAACATAAGCATAAGAATTGGTCAAAAAGGTGTGTGAGTGTGGGACTGGTTGGTGAATGAGTGTTTGAATTCTCTAACAGATACTTCATCATCTAACTGAGGGATGCTAGGCTGGCAGCAGCCCAGAAAATGTTTCCACTGTGATCTTCCCTCTACAGGGACAATTGTGCACTAAGGGATATTTAATCTTGCTCCTTGATTCTTTTGGAAGGTCTTGAAAAAGAGGCACAGATGTGACTAGAAGCATAACCACTTAATATAAAAATCTGCTCAAATTGAATTGACTCATTGAGTGAAATTGAATTCTCTTACTTTATCCTTTTGATAGATAAGTTATAGATAAATATAAACAGATAAAAACAAAGGTGAAATGTTTTCTTTCCTTATAAATTCTTTTCTTTTAAGACCTAGACTTAATTTATTTTTTTAATGACCTAGGCTTATTGTGATATATATCTGCTAGCTTGTAAACTAATTAAAGTTAAATTTATTCCTGAGGGGTTTAAATCTGGATTTTAAAAAGTCTGTGAATTCACATGAAATCCCACATAATCCTGAACAGGATTAAGGTGGGTGTATACATTTAGCAAAAGACTGGAGAATCTTTTAGGCCTATAATAAGGGATATCTTGATAGAGACACATTTGCTGCAGGCAGTAATGGAAACAGCAGCTTTGAAAAGTAACATGCTTAGCATTTTTAGATGCTCTAAGCACTGAAAGCTTTTCATGTGTGATCTTCACACAAAATTTATGTTCAGATTTCCTGGGTCCACATGAACAAAGGCAGAGAGAGATAGTGCATTCGAAAAAAACCTTCTAGCACTCCCAAATTGATGCTTTTTGTGAATATTTTGCATAAAATGCATTGAAAATGCATTCTGAATTGGACAGGCAACTATTTAAATTGTGGTGGTTTATCTTTCAATGATTGCAGTATTCCAATGTTTTATTTTAATTCATAATATAGATAGAATATGTACAAAGACAATTCAATTATTACTTCTCCGTCTCCCATTCCCCCAAGGGATGGATTAGACCTAAGAGAAGTTGCCTGAATTTTGAAAAATATGCAATACACTGAATTTTAACTTCTTGACTCTGAACTATAAATCTAAACCTGTGAATGAGAGGTTGGTATATAAGAAGAGTGATTAAAATAATGAGCCTGACGTCTATAATTCAAATATCTTTTAAACGATTTAATTCCTTTATTGTTATATTCTGTCTTTTAAAACCAGAAAATATTTCCTTTTATAACTGCATAGCACAGAAAATAAAAATAGAAATCATCTCTTTTCATTATGAAGGCAGATATTTCAAATTTTTAAAAAGCAGAATTATAAGCAGTAAGCAAAGGTTCATTACCATTCATGAGAACCATTCAACTGACCCACAAATGCTTCCAGTGTTGTAGAGGATGCACCCACACCCACGTTCCCAAGGAGAAGTACTGCCAAGAACAGAATTGGTCATTTTCAAAGAAAAAAAAATTCATTTACATGGGAAAGTAATGGGGGAAGGGTAGATAAAGGACAGAAGTCTTACTTTATGTAACTACCATAAAATAACAGTTGCATAAAAAGTAACAAAAATAATATAGGCATCATTTAATATTGAGATAAATACATTCCTATAATGTTGGTGAAGGCAGTTTTTGTCAATCAACTTAATTACTTTACATTTGATTTCAATTATTAAACACACTCCGCACAAAATGTTTGTGTCCAAACATAGCAAGATATAAGATTGCAGAAATGATTTTATAGTCATAAAACTTATATACTCATAAAATATTTATTCATTTATTTTAAAGGATAGAGCCTTTTTTCATTTTTTATTTCTTTAGTATCTATCTCCTTCTTCTACCCCCTACCCCACCCAATAAAAAGGCATGAAAAAAAAACTTATTACAAATATGTATAGTGATGTGAAGTAAATCTCCACTTTAGCCAAGTTACAAGAAAAAACAATAAAAAGAAAGAAAGAAGGGTGGCTAGGTGGCAAAGTGAATAGAGCACCAGCCTTGGAGTCAGGAGGTCCCGAGTTCAAATCCGGCCTCACACACACAAACAAAACCACCTACCTGTGTGACCTTGGCAAGTCACTTAACTCCAGATTGCCCTCCAAAAAGCAAAAAAGTAAAAAGAAAAAATTTTTTAAAATAAAAAGGAAAAAAATTTAAAAAAAAAAGAAAAGAGGGAAAATAGGTTTCATCTGTGCTCTGAGTTTATCAGTTCTCTCTCTGGAGGCTAGCTTTATGAGTCATTTGAATTGTGGTAGGTCACTGTGTTGATCAGTTATTAAGTCTTATCATTGATTATATTTACAATATAGCTCTTACTGTGTAGATTGTTCTCCTGATTCTACCCTTATAACTTTGCACAATTAATACCGGTATTCCCAAGTTTTTTATGACACTATTGCTTTCATCCTTTCTCACTGAACAATAATATTTTATCATATTCATGTGTCATAACTTGTCCAGCCATTCCTCAATTTATAGGCATCCCCTCTATTTCTAATTCTTTGCCATCATAAAAAGAGCTGCTACATATAGTTTAGTATATATGGGTCATTTTTGTCTTTCTCCTTTGAGTATTGCCCTAGTAGTAATTTTGCTGGGCATAGTGCCAAATTGCTCTCTAGAATGGTTGGACTAGTTCACAGCTCTACCAGCAGTGAATTACTGTGCCTGTTTTCCCACATCCCTAGCATTTGTCATTTTCCTCTTTGTCATCTTAACAAATCTAATGAGTGTGAGATCATACATGAGTTGTTATAATTTGCATTTCCTCTAATTATTAGTAATTTGGATCATGCTTTCATATGACTATTAATAGCTTGAATTTCTTCTGAAAACTGCCCGGTCATTTATTGGTTGAATGGCTCATTTTTTGTTTTTGTAAATTTGACTCAGTTTTGCATACATTTTTAAAATGAGACATCAAAAAAAAGTTAGTTTTTTTTTCTATTTATGCTTTTCTTCCAATTTTAGCTACATTGGTATAGTTACTTCAAAAAGTTTAAAAAAAATTCATGATCAAAATGATCTATTTTCCCTCTAATGAACCTCTCCATTTCTGATTTAGTCATGAAGACTTCTTCCATCCATAGATCTGACAGGTAGCATCTTCCCTGTTATACAAACTTGCTTACCGCAGCAACCTTTCCCCCCCCCCCCCCAAATTGTGTACCTATTTTGAGCTTATCTTGGTATATTCTGTGAATTGTTTGAGTATGCCTAGTCTGTCAGACTATTTTCTAGTTTTGCAAATAATTTTGTCAAAGACTGAATTCTTTCCACAATTACTGAGGTTCTTTGGATTTGTTAAATGATAGGATACTTGCTTCTAATCTGCTCTTATTGTATCCAATCTGTTCCAATGATCAACCTCTTTATTTCTTACCTGGTACCAAATTGTTCTGATGATTACAGTTTTATATTATAGTTTGAATTTTAGTACCACCAGGCCCCCTTCCTTCCTATTTTTTTTCATTAATTTCCTTAATATTCTTGATACTTGTTCTTTCAGATGAATTTTGTAATTTTTTCTAGCTCTGTAAAACATTTCTTTGGTAGTCTGGCATGGTAGTGAATAAGAAAATTAATTTATATATATTTTATAAATTATATAACATATAATTTATTTATTTATATATTTTATATTTATATATAATATAAATATATTATAAATATAATATATTTATTATAAAAATAGTCATTTTTATTATGTTGATTCAGCCTGCTTATGAACAATTAATATTCCTCAGTTCTGTCTTTATTTGTGTGAAGAGTGCTTCATGGTTATGTTCATAATTCTTGTGTGTGTCTTGCCAGGTAGACTCCCAAATATTTCTATTGTCTCTACTTATGTTAAATTGGATTTCTCTTTGCATCACTTTCTGGTGCAATTAATTGGTAATATACCTAAATGCTGTTGATCTGTGCGGGTTTATTTTATAGACTATAACATTGCTTAAGTTAATTGTTTTAATTTGGGTTTTTTTTTCATTTTCTTTTTTAATTGACACAGGTTTTCAGTATGAACCATTATATTATCTGAAAAAATGATGACAGTTTTATTTCTTCTTTGTCTAAACTTATTCCTTCCATTTCTATTACTTGTCTTACTACTACTAGTATTCCTAATACAGTATCAAATAGTAATGGTCATAATGGGCATTTTTGCTTCACCTTTGATCTTACTGTAAAGGCTTTGGATTTATTGCCATTTCAAACAATGTTTGCTCTTGGTTTTAGATAGATGGTACTTAGGATTTTAAGGAAAGTCCCACTTATTGCTGTGCTTTCTAGAATATTATTTTTCTTGTTTTTATTATTTATATGAGTTAATCATGCTTATATAGTTTTTTTAATATTGAACTGCTCTGCATTCTTGGTATAAATCCTTTCTGGTTATAGTATCTGGTCTTTGTGGTATATAACTGTAATGTCCTTATATTTGTATTAGCAATGCAGCATTCACAATGCCTACAGTAAGTATGCTGATATGGTTATTAATCAGAAAATGTAACAGGCTCCCTACATGAGAAATATAGTCAGAGCATTTACTCAAATACCAGAAGACTGAGTCCCAAAACCAAAAGGTCAAGGCCATCACAGTAGTTATGAATTTGACACATGTAGTTAAAATAGTAAATACCCACATTCTCAAGCCTTCAAAACAGAGCAGGAGACCTCAGGCAAAGATCCTACTCTCTTCACTCACAGCAACTGCTCAGCATCCAGGCTACTTGCTCCCCACAGCTCTGGCCCCTCTGCAGTTCTCATCCCTGGCAGTCCTCAGCAGGAGTCCTTAGCAGAGATTCTGGGTGTCTCAAAGAAAAAGGAGTTCACGCCTCTGCCACCCACCACTGCTGCTGCCACTGCTTCCAGCCACTAGCACAGACTCTATCTTGGTTCCGGCTCTTTCTTCCTTCACCCCTTCCTGCTACATCAGCAAGTTCAAGGGGCATGGAAGATCTTCAAATCTCAGTATCATTACAATATTGTTATTAAATTTTTGTGGATCAGTATTCATTAGGGACAATGGTCTCTAGTTTTCTTTCTGTTTGGACGCTCTTTGACTTAAATATCAAGACCATGCATGTGTAGTAAGAGGAATTTAGTATGGTGTCTTCATTACCTCTTTTTTTTTCAAACAGTTTCTGAGGAATCAATTATTATTTAAATTTTTGTTTGAATTTGTGTGTAAATCCATCTGCTTCTGCCTCCATTTAGGGTTTGTATAATTTCTTTTTCTAAAATACTTAATAATTCTATTTACCAATCTGTTGATCTGCACATTTTCTTTTTCTAAATATTCATCTATTTTATTTAGATTTATAGTCTAATTAGCATATGGCTGGATAAAATAGCTCCTAATAATTGCTTTTATTTCATTTTCATTGATTGTAAATTCATCTTTTTTCATTTTTTGTTTTCTTCTTTTTCTAATCAAATAAGCCAAATATTTGTCTAGTTTAGTGTTTTTAAAATTGTATTTATTTAATTTTATTTATTAGTTCAATATTTTTCTTTGAATTTTGTTACCCTCTCTTTGATTTTCAGTATTTCTATTTGGGGTTTAATTTAATAGGGGTTAATTTGTAGTTTTTTCATGTTTTTTTTTAGTTGCATTCCCAGCTAATTGGTTTGTACTTTTTCTGAAGTGTTTAGAGATATGAATTTTCCCCTAAGTACCACCATGGCTGTACTCCATCAACATGGTGTATTGCTCATTGTTGACATTATCTTTAACAAAATACTGATTGCTTCTATGATTTGTTTTTTGACCAATTCATGTTTTAAGATCAGGTAAAGTAGTTTCCAATTAATTTCATTCTATGCTTCAAAGGCCTTTTAAGTGAATATTATTTTAATTGTATTTTGGTCATAACAAGATCCATTTACTATTTCTGCCATTCTGCATTTGTTTGCAAGTTTTTTATGCCTTAATACATAGTCAGTTTTTGTGAACGGGTCATAAATGTTTGAAAGTATGTGTATACACACATATGTATATATTTACATTTATACATGTATATACATATACGTGCACATACATACATACTTATATATTTATAATAAGCATGTATATATATTTTATTTATCTATCTCTATTTCCTTTCTAGTTTCTTGTAAACAACATATTGTTGGATTCTTGTTTCTAATCCATTCCACTATCCTATTCCATTTTATAGGTGACTTCATTTAATTTACATTTGCAGTTATACTTTACATTTAATAATTATTATTAGTTATAATGACTAAATTGTATGTTTTCCTCCATTCCATTTATACACACACACTCACACACACACACACACACACACACACACTTTTTTTTAACCATGACTTCTCCTTGAGTCTATTTTACTTTTAACAACTGCTTGCCTTAATCTATGCTTCTATTTATCCTAACCCCATTTCTTTGAACCCCTTTCCCTCCTGTAGGAATAGGAAAGATATGCATCATTCTTCCCATTTTACAAATGGAGGAACTAATGTTCAGTGAAATTAGGGAGATTAAGGTTTTTGCCTAAGGCTTCACAACTATTGTAATAAAACCCAGACCAGATTCAGGAATTTTAGAAACCCTACTTTGCTTCCCACTTGCTTTGAGCTTATTTTTTTCTTTTTTTAAAAAAATTCTTGATAATCTCTAAAATGCAAAGATAAATGTATATGTAATGCTTGGGACACATTTTTAGCCTACTTACCATTACCCATGCTAACTATTACAATGGAGGCATTAATAAAATTTACCCTTCTCAATGCATGCACTTTATTAATCAGCATGTGTAAACAATACAAACAGTAGCTCTCTCTATGAACAAATGATTAGTCCGAGTCTTAATGGTGTATGTAAAATGACTTCCGTACTGCTATTCATGATTTATCTACCCAACTGAGGCCACATGTCTTTTTCTGAGGTGATCATCCAGTCAGTCTCCATCAATCAGTACTGTCTTCAAGCAAGCATGGGTTGCTTGAGTCTCAACTACCAGCAATGTAGAAGCCTGTCCTAGTGGCAGCCTTGGATCAGACTAGTCTTTGATGGGTTTCTTATAGTTCTAGTCATTGTTCTTCACCACATGATTTGACTGGTAATTTATTATATATACTACTGATAAAGTTGTTTGAAATGTAATATAATATTGGGATTCTGTTCCATTCCACTATGGTTATCCGTTATTTAAGTACACATATATGTTGCCTACTATCTCATAGCACAGAAGTACTTGTACTTATTTTATCACTGAGTAAATAACTGATAGAAAAACAGTTTATTTGGGGCAGCTAGGTGGTGCAGTGAATAGAGCACCGGCCCTGGAATCAGGAGTACCTGAGTTCAAATCCGGCCTCAGACACTTAACACAAAAAACTAGCCGTGTGACCTTGGGCAAGTCACTTAACCCCAACTGCCCTCCAAAAAGCAAAAAAAAAAAAAAAAGAAAAACAGTTTATTTGAAATAAGTCACAAAATGAAGGCATAAAACAAAAAGGAGACAAAAAAGAATTAGTTATGCTAAGATGACAAACTTATTCCTACTATTTCATTAAAGTAATAACATTTATTCTATGTGTGTTGATTTGAAAGAACCTTTGTTAAAGAGTTATTATGCAATCATAAGAGAGACAGTGAGTCAAAGGGGAGAGAAAGATAGAAGGAGGTGGAGGAGGAAGAGGAAGAGGACAAAAGTTGGTCTTGGAAGTCAGGAAGTCCCTGGTTTAAGTCTTATCTCAGACTTTTAAGAATTGTGCGACCACGTACAAGTCATTTACTCCTTCAGTGTCAAAGGAATTCTCTGTTTGTTGCAGATGAGTTGCTGAGGGGAATTTTGACCAGAGGAAAAGACAAAAAAATCCTTCCCTTAATCATGCTATGTTACATAGGAGATGTAACCATGGACTTTGAAGCCAGGAAGACTTCATTTGAATCCTTCAACCACTAACTGGTTATGTAACCCTGGGCAAGTCACTCTACCTCATTGTTCCTCTTTTCTCATGAACATGAGGGAATCAGACTCACTGGCTTCTTAGATCATTCCCAGTTCTAAATCTGTGATGCTGTAGCCCTATGGTGAGTCTATGCTTTGCCTTCAAGCCTAGTTTTGCAATTAGTCTACATTTGGTGACAGTATAGCTAAATTAATTCCTTTTCATTCATTCATTCATTCATTCATTCTTCAGTCTCCTTTGGTCTGACTTCAGTCCTCATTCATTTACTGAATATATTCTTTCTATGGTCACCAATGACTTTAGTTGCCCTAATCAGTGGCTACTCTCAGTCCTCATTCTCCTTGATTGATCCTTAGTATTTGTCTCCTTTTTCTTAATCCTATGTTCCATTTGCTCTTCCATGACACTTTCCCTTCTGGTTGTCTTCTGATCTGACTAGTCCTTTTGAAATCCCTTCGATTCTTTATCTTACTTCAGTGATGAGTAAGGGTCTACTTATATCACTCTTCTACTCAATAAATTCCATGTTTTTCTTGTTAAGTCCAGGATCAAAATTAAATGCCTTTATTTGGCATTTATAGCCTTGACAAATTAGTGACAACTTGCCTTTCTGGCCTCAGTATGCATTATTCCCCTTTCTAGCATTCTATACTCCCATCAAAGTAGCCTTGATGTTCTTCACAGATGACATTCTATTTTCCATCACTATGCTCTTGACTAGTTGTTCTCTATGGCTATAGCATACAGTAGGAGTGTATGGGGTGTTCAGGGAGAATTATTACATCAGGTGTAAGGATTCCTGAGCCGTTTTCAGGGCTGCTTATCCACCTTTGATATGCACCTTCATCCAACACCTCTGTGGCTCCAAGAAGTTGTAGCATTTGCAGCAGCCACACCCCAGCAAGACTGTCTTGTCAGAAAGACTAAACCATATTAAGGATAACCCACAGACCTCAAACCTGTTGATAAATTAAGAGGTGTCTATGATAAACATGTGAAGACATCCATTGGTGGAATGTGTAGATGAGAAAAATTCATTTCAACAGCTATGTAGGCATCTAAAACCACTTAGTCAGACAGGAAAGACTCCAGAGTCATCAGTCACATCTGGAGCCATCATCAGTTGTCCTGACTTTTGTTTTGCCGATGGCCTTTGATGACTCTAGAAGTGAGAATGAGGCTGATGATTTTTTCAACTCTATATCATTTAAATCAAATTGATGTATGAATCAAGACATTACCCTCTGATGTCATTGTTCCTCTTAGAAATGAAGGAAAAACAACAACTTGCAGTTATTCACTTCTTATTCTTCTAAGAATAGTAAATATATATCTACACACACATATTTAAACACATATACAGTATGTTTGTGTATGTGTATATATACACACACTCATACACACATACATATATATACATACACACAGACACACACATATGTACATATCTTAGCTACTATGTGTGACACGCCCCTCAAAAGGCAAATATTTGTGTATTTCTTTTTGAGTATAATGAGAGGGAGTATGACATAAAAAGAGAAACAAAAACAGGTACAGAGATGTAAATTATTCAGACTTAACACAATATGCAAACTGATTCAAGGTTGACATTTGCTGTCTTTAGAAGAGACACAAACATATTGAAGTATCTCATTAGAAGAGTTCACATTGTCTGGATATGAACACTTAGTTTGAAGAGTTGGCTTAAATAATTCTTAAATAATCAATCTTTTCCTTCTATATTAATTTCTGAGGAATGATCTACATCGGACACTCAATTGGCTTGGACACTCAGTTGATATAGAATCAAATTGATGCAATGGGGCTGATTTTGAGAGCTAAGTCTTACTGATACAATAGAGTAATAGGGACAGCTAGGTGGCACAGTGGATGCAGCATGGGACCTGAAGTGAGGAAGACTCATCTTCCTAAGTTCAAATCTTACCTCAGATAGTTACTACTTGTATGACTCTAGGCAAGTCACTTAACCTTGTTTACCTCAGTTCCTCATCTGTAAAATGAACTGGAGAAGGAAGTGACAAACCACTCCAGTACCTTTGCCAAGAAAACCTCAAATGGGGTCATAAAGAGTCAGACAGGACTGAAAAGGATTGAACAACAAAAATAGTCACATGTTTAATATTAATATAATAAAATGAACATCTATAAAAATAACTCATTGGGAGTAACATTTATTGAATAAGATCAAATCAGTAGGGCGGCTAGGTGGCGCAGTGAATAGAGCACCGGCCCTGGAGTCAGGAGTACCTGAGTTCAAATCCGGCCTCAGACACTTAACACAAAAAAACTAGCTGTGTGACCTTGGGCAAGTCACTTAACCCCAACTGCCCTCCAAAAAGCAAAAAAAAAAAAAAGATCAAATCAGTAGCAATCATAATATACTATTTGGGAATTGCAAAAAAAAAAAAATGGAATGCAACAGATTTAGAATATATCCTTAAAAGAACCTGCAACAATATTTATGAAATCTAGTGCAGCTATTATTTCTTCACTAAAAATGAGAATATTGATAGAATTATTTTAAAGCACATGATAATCATGTTAAAGTCTAGAGAAAGGCATTTAGAGGAATCAGACTTCATTTCACCGCAACACTAAAGAAGGATAATCAGTATACACCATTATATTCTACAAGTATAGCTGAGATCAATTACATTTTGTACAAAGCCTTTGAAATGGATGTGATTCAAGAGTACAATCAAAAAGTCGTCTGTTTTGGCGTTAGCAAACTAGCTGAGGTTCATATATGTAGATAAACAAACATTACATAAATGTTTGAGTAGCAGTTCGTGAAAATGAAAGACTTTTTTATGGCAAACCAGGACCAAGTCATTATCAAAAAGTATAACAAAGGGCGTGCTTAGCATGGATTTGGTGATTGATGAAGATAATTTAATAGAAGAAATTTCGTAGTACTTCATTTTTGCATGCAAATATTTGTCACCCACTGGATGTTCATTCCTCTGATGAAAACGTGATGTAATGGTGAGGGAATTTGAAGATCTTCCCTCCTCCTTAATGGGCCTCTCACTTGGAGACCAACAAGAGAACCTTTTTAGGGGAGGCTTGTTTTTCAGGAAGGCATATACCTTTTCTTATTTTATAATTAGGCAGTGGGTCACAAGGGTTGTAATGTTCTCTGACTCTGGAGAAAGCTATATATACTCCATGAGGTGAGGTTTTGCTTTGGGGTTCATACATGGGAAGAATTGTATGATTTGGCCAGATGATACTCTGGGCTGCTGTTGAGCCCACCCCACCATCCACCACCCACCACCCACCACCCACCACCCAGCCTTGAAAACCCAGGTGTTGCTTCTCTATCTGGTAACTAGCACTGTATGCGTATAATGGCCAGAAAGCTAGAAGCCCTGCCTTTTGTTGAATTGTGTTATTTTCCCTATCTGTATTTTTGTGTCTGCCTGTAATTTCTGTTTGTATTTTCTGAACATCAGGGTTCTGACTTTTCCCCCAGAACTAAGTGAATATGTGAGTGTATGTGTGTGTATGTGTATGTGTGTGTTTGATTACAGTTGTATTGTTAACCCCTTTTGAGTTGCTTTCTTTTAAAAAAAAAAAAGCAGATCAAAGAACCCATTCCAGCAGTAATCCTGGTTATGCTAAAATGCTTGCAGTTACACATGATGTAGTGTCTAAAATTATTTATCAGAAGCTTGCTATCTCTTTTATGGACAGACAGATAAATCCTCATACTACAAAATCCAGCTGCATAGTATTTTGTACTAAACTGTACTCTTACTAATGCATTATCACAGAATGACTTGTTGACAGCAGTCTTCTGGAAATAACATAGATTCATAAAAATGTAGCACAATTATAAAATTAATATCATTATAACATTCATTATATACTGAAATTCATGTAATATAAATGTAAATGTAAGAAAAATTAATCATCATAATAAATGCTCATAATATCAAATCCAAATGAAACCAAAAATTTGGAAACCATTTTTGAATGCAGTACCTATAATCCCTGTCATCTTATTCCCTATGAGAACTGTAAAAAGCATGCTTGTTTGGAGTCTGTACAGGATGACCAAAAATCCTAGTATTTTTATTCAACTACAAAAAGAAGTTGTTTTACCCAAGTCCACACAACATAAAATCCATTGAATATAGAATAATAACAGATAATAAATTATCCTAGGAGCATTTTATCTGAAGTCCATTGAACAAAATGGAAAATATTTTCAAAGCTGCTCCTGCTGATTTTGATGACAATGGCTGACATTTACAGGATGTTTTAAAGTGTGTAAAGCACTTTTCAGATATTCCTTCATTTGCTCTTCACAGTAACCAGGCGAGATGTGTTTTACTGAGAAAAATAATATGGAGAAGTCAGGCTATGTACTAAATCTTAACAAAAGAAATACCAAAGAAAACGTGGAGAAAAGAATAGAGCAGTTCTTATGGCAAAGGTTTCTAAAAGGGAGTAATAAAATTCCTTTAATTGAGAACTTTTTAAAGAAGGTAACTCAAACAATTAAACTCTGTATATTCCCAAGAAGAGTCATACTTGCAAAGAACCCAATGAAAACTGAAGAATGTAAGTGAGGACCTTAGATTTTATAGCAATTCAAGCAGAAGATGGAAGGAGGGGAATTATGACTCCATAGAATATGAGTTTTATGGCAACATATGAAGGGTATCAGGGTAAATTCAGAACAATTTGAGCCTCATTAAGTGCTTGGTACAGTGCCTTGAACATAGTAGGTATTCTATGAAAGTATGTTGAATAAACACTATGGACAAAATGGTCTTTTCAGGCTATGTTAAAAGTCTGGAAACAAACAAGGAAAGGAGATTAATATTGCTTACGGGCAGATGGAGTAATTTGCTGAGAGAGAGAAACTAGAAGTAGTTATTTCTTAATTTCAAGGAGCATAATATTCTGAGTGGAAAAGTATAAAGTAAACATAATTGAGAGAAAATTAAATCCCAAGATATGTGTCTCACTATTGTAACTGAGCTCAGATCTTGGGTTCATAGGAATTATAGCCTGGAGAACATAAGTAATTTATAGATGTGATTATAGAACTACTACCAGTAATATTTGAGAACTCTCAATGAAAGGTTGAAGTTTTAAGACACTAGAGTTTGGCAAATCCATCAATTTCTGAAAAGTAGCAAAGAAGAGAATCCAAAAATGATGCACCACTCATAGATCTCTAATATATGTTATATAAAAAGGATAAAAGCACGTAAATGGGGGAAAAAAAGACAACATGAACATATCACACAAAATTAACTCTATTTTCTTTCTTCTTTCCCACGAAGTAACCTGGTAAAGTAAGAGAATGGTCTATTTTAAATCAAATGTGTGATTTCATTACTATTGGGAGCTTCAGATTAGGAAACCCCTTCATCCAATGCAGGGAAGCACCTACTTTGCAATTAATAGTATTAGGAAGTTACCTTACGGGGTGAGAGATTAGGTGACAAACCTGTAATATGTCTGAAGCAGGATTTTAATCATGGAAATTATTTTTGACTGCAAAGCTGGACATTACCATGCCAACTTCAGTACTTATACTGAATTTCTTTGCAAGTAAGACATTTAGCAATGTTTCTTTCATTATCTTTTATGGACAGTGATTGCTCAGTCAGGCACTTTCATAATGAGTTGAAACCTTAGGGTGTTAAGAATTGATGTCAATTGATAGGGAGATCTTCAGTATAAGCCTCAATTCTGTTCATAATTTTATCCAACAATTTGGATGAACATGAAGAAGATATGCTTAGGTAGTTTACTAATCATACTGAGTGAGGCACGGTGTTCCTGTATTAGATGGTGATGAAGTTAAGGTCTGAAAAAAAAAGTTTGTCTCAAAATCACCTTTAGGAATATATGTAAAGTCTTACAGTTCAGTTAAAAAACATAGTGATATACTTAAGGGAGAGGAGGAATCTAGCTTCATAAATCCATGTGAAAATGTAAAAACCATCAAACTCTTCAGACTGCATTGACCGTACATGATTTTAAGTCTTGAGCAAGATGGGACCTGTTAGGCTGTCTAGTCCATGCTCCTGTGATTTTAATGGGATATAAGATCTTCCCTGTCCATTAAAAGGCCTCTTTTGGAGCCCATTAAAGAAAGCTTGCTTAGGAGAGGCTTGCCTGTAGGAAGGCTTTTACACCTTTTGTTAATTTCTAATTAGGCACTGAATCAGGAGGGTTGTGATGCCCTTTGGCTCTAAAAAGGATATATATACTCTGAGGTTAGCATTTTATTTTGGGGCTCACTCAATGGACCAGTGTTCTTGTGATTTGACCAGATGAGATTCTGGGTAGCTGCTAAGGAGCCCTCCCTCCCAACCCCAGCTTTGAAAAACACAGATGTGCTTTGTTGTCTGGCATCTATATATGTATTGATCAGACAGTTGGATCTGTCTATTAATCCATGCTAACAGAAGCCCTGTCTGCTGGTCTTTAGTTCTCTGCTTGTAATTGTCTGGATTTTCTCTGAAGTTCATGGTGCTGATTTCCTCCCTGAACTAATGAATGTAATTTAAAAAGATTGTTGACCACATGAACAACTATCTTTCCTAGTAAAGCAGATCTAAGAACCTCTGCTAGAAGCCATCCTGAGTATATCAATGTGGTTGCTGCTACAACTCCACATTTTGGAAATGAAAGATGTGTGGTTGGGTGTACATGCATAACTGACCTGTTTAAATTCACATCAGTGATAATTGGTAGAAGCAAGATTTGAAACCTGCTATTCTGACTGCAGATCCATTGTCCTTTTTTTATTGTCTCACACAAAGAAGATGACAAATTGTAGTCAGTGTTTGAAAAAAAAGAATGAAAGAAAGAAGGGGGGAAAAGAAAAAGTAATGCAGTTTTTTTCCATATTTATGGAAAATCCAGAATACAGAATTTGTTAGTCTAATTGTACATTGGTCAAAACATAAATAGATGTGAAATCCAATTCTGCCCACATTGTTTGAAAGGATGTAGAAAATCCAGAAAGGAATATAGAAAAGGGTAATCAGGATATTGATTAGAGATATGCTAAGACATTTGTAAATTTTGTCATGATTTTTCAGTGACCCAGAATTTAAAGTAATTTCATGCTAATAGAAATGCATGGTTGTTTAATAGCATGTTTGAAAAAAAAATGAAAAGGTTTTATTTGGAGTATGGAAGGACGTAGCTAGGTGGTACCTAGTGTCTGAAATGCTGGACCTGAAGTCAGGAAGACTCCTTTTCTGAGTTAAGACCTGGCTTCATATACTTTCTGTTTGCCTCAATTCCTCATCTGTAAAATGAGCTGAAGAAGGAAATGGCAAACCACTCTAGAACCTCTGCCAAGGAAACCACAAATGACCCATGTGATAATAGTCCTCCATTCATCTTGCTTAATGCAGGCTTCTTGAGGGCAGGGAGTGTTTCATTTTTGTCATTGTTGCTTTCTTTAACAACTAGCAGAATGTCATTATCATTGGTGGTTGACAAATTTTTGTTGAATTATCTTTAACCATTCTAAGAAAGAAGTAGACTTTTTCTATGTTGATTCATAGGACAGATCTAGGACCATCAGGTGGAAGTTTCATGCAGGCATGCATTTGTTGACCTAAAAAAAAGAGAGCAAGGTCCTCATTACCAGAGGTATTCAAGAGGAAGATGGATTAACTTGTGTTATGGAAGGTCAACAAAAAAAAAGTTGAACAGGGTAAAAACATTTTTTTTTCTGTTCTGACTCTAGCAGGGGAAATGGGCATAATTAAGTTGTGGAAGTTCTTGGTCTTAAAAAATTTCATTCAACATTACAAAACCAAAATATCTGTAGCCTATGTATATTCCTTTATCCCAATTCACATTGACCAGACAGATTTCCAGGGTTTGCCTCTATTCTCCCCTTTGGACATCAGAGCATGTGTGAATATTTTGTTGCTATCAATTCAGCACCAATGTATTCTCCCCAAGTTGTTATCTATTCAATATCAATAAATCAGTTTTCATTAATTAATCTTTACAAAGGGATATTTACCAAGTATATCCCCTTAAATTGTAGACCTATTTTCTACCATTCAGTCACTGGGGAGAGAGGGCTTCATCCTTGAAAAGATTGCTACAAATTATTCATCCCACCAAGTTCCCTTACAATTGTGGTATAGTCGATGGGCAAGTCATTGTTTTTTATGTAGGACATGTCTCTCTGCTGCCTGTACAATCCACTCACTGGGGGCTTGATTAAGGCTGCAGATCAATAATTAATGGTAAACTCTAGAGGTGCCCCCAGTGCTTCAAAGTTTAACAATAATTGTGTCTCTCCTTATTCACTTAAGAACCGCAAAGAATAAGACCCAATAGGCCTAGAAACAATATGAGTACCATATATTTCAGGACACAGGGCAAAAGGTCCTCACCTACCCCGAAGACCCACAACACTTCTTGTTCCAGTGAAGAGAGGTAAATTTGGTTCATAAGTGCCATTTACATATATACACAATTTTGACTCGGCAGTCAAACAAAAGGCTTTTCTTACACACATAGTAATCAGACAGAAAGTAATATAGAATACCTGCTCGTGTTTTTAAGTGATATACCTTCCATTCTGCATTGTTACCTCTAGAAAAAACTCACAAGACGCTCCTGTGGGAGCCAGCAGGCAGAGCCTACTCTCAAACCTTGGCTCTCATTGATCACCACCCCCTCCATTTTCTTATGTATCTAATTACTTTTATAAATTGTGAGGAAATTGGGGAAATGTGTAAGTAATATATTATCCTATTGAAATGCAAAAAAAGCATTTACATTTTTGGAAAGAAGCATTTTTCCAAACGGTGTCTTTGGAGAAATGCAATAATGATAATAAAAATTCAACTCAAGCAAAAAAAAACCTTCAATTTTACCTTTGGTATGAAAATGAGGTATTTTAAGAGAAGACATTTAGATGGGTAAGATAAGAATATGTATTGTAGAAAACCCAGAAGGAGGTGAAATCAGTTCCAAATTGAATCCAGAGGCAAACAGTCACCCAGTGCAAGATGCACAATAGTTAAAGGTTTTGTAATATAAAGTAAGTAAAATGGATTTTATGGAAATTTCAAAGAGGGTATTTTATTCCCAGATACCAATATAATACCTGAATCATATTGAAACAATTTGAGATTTGATTCAAGACTTTCATTTTATGCTATTGAATGAAAGACTATTTTTTT
>CM053601.1:30011638-30027332 GCA_028646575.1 Pseudocheirus occidentalis | reverse complement strand
CCAGTTCATATTTTTCTTGAAAGTTTTTGTTACAGGAGTTCTTACTTTGTTTTTATAAGTATTTGATGTGGTTATGGAGGGAGCTCATGGAGTTTTCCTGCTTCTACACTGACATCTTGGCTCCACCCCCTCTGTGGTATATAATTGTGATGGAATACTGCTATTATATAAAAATTATGAGCTCAGTTATCTCAGAAAAACATAGAAAGACTTGTATGAAATAATTAATTAAAATCAGCAGAACCAAGAGAACATTGTATATAATAACAGCAATATTGTTTTAATAACAGTGTGAATAAAATATTTTGACTATTATAAATATCTAAATTAAATATAAAGGACATATTTTCTCCATATTTCATCCATAAGATGCCATCTGCATAAAATACCTACCTACATACACACACTTTTGATGGTGACCATCTCTAGGGTGGGGGGGGGGAGAGGTTGAGAAAAAAAGAAAGACATTTACACGATAACTTTGTTGTATATTTAAAAGGAATAGCAAGTTATACATAGAAGATTTGCAGTCTCATGTGTAATAATCTTTTCTATTATACTGCATTATGGAAATGCTTGCTTTATTCCATAAATTAAAAAGGGAATAAATTGAAAAATAAAAAGATGAGATTTTAAAATGCATAAAAATGCTTCTAAAAATTCAGAGCAATACATTTATATATTGACTATTTTCTAGCTAACATGAGTTTATAAAAACTTTTTCATTCACAGTAATAGTTATTTTTATCACTTTATCATTCTCAAATATTTTAAATGATCCAGATTATTTTTTATGCTGTCTACTTATAATATTTTTGAACAAACATTTACATAGGTGAAAAATGCCACCAAAACACCTCTTAAAGGGGTTTTAGCTAGAAAATATATATATTTTTTGTACCTGAAAACTGATTTCATTGGTATACAGGGGAAAGCTTTGAGGAAACTCTCCCTACCAATGCAGGTTAGTATTAGATCTAACACTTAAAATCTCAGAGAGGTGTCTGGGGCACTGAAGGGTAGCCCAGTGTCACATAGCCAGTATGTGTCAAAGGCAAGATTTAGACCCAGGTCTTCCTGATTCTGATCTCATCTCTGAATCCTTAATACAGAGCTGTTTCACTGAGCTGACAGATTTTTAAAACTTATTCTTTAAAATAACTGGTTTTTAAAGCATTCTGTGATATTTGCTGATTTTACACTTTACCCCCTTCCACACATTCTTTATCTACTCATAGTAGCTTCCTTTCAGTTCCTCACATTTCTATAAACCTTTTCTCTGTACATTTTCATTTCCTGGAATGCTTACCCTTCCCAGCTTCAGCCCTTAGAATTCCTAATTTCCTTCAGGACTCAGTTCAGACACTACCTTACGCAGGAGGCCTTTCCTGGTTCCCTTAGTTGCTAGTATCTTCCCTTTAATGTTGCTTTTTATCTTCTGTGTATGCATGCATTGTGTGTGTGTGTGTGTGTGTGTGTGTTTGAGATGTTTAGATACATAGAGATATATGTATTTATGTATATGCGTATATTTATATATACACATATGTTTATGTATGTGTGTGTTATGTTGCATATATGGGTGTGGGGGGAGGAGGTTGTATCATATCCCTCCCACTGGCAAGTGAGCTGTTTGAGGTCAGGTACCCTTTTTGCTTTTCCTTGTATCCGCAGTGCATAGCACAAAGCCTGGCATGTAGTAAGCTTAATAAAATGGTTGTTCATTAATTGATTAGCTGATAGATTAATTGACACTGAAAGTTATACACAGGGACAGCTGGTGGATGCAGCCAGAAGGAACTCACCATCTAATGAGGGAGACCACGTGCAAACAAATACATACAAGTAATCTATATACAAAATAAATAGAAAATAATGCAAAGGGAAGGCACTAGGATTAGGAGGGATTGGGAAAGACATCCTGAAGAATATAGAATTTTAATTGGGATTTGAAGGAAACCAGGGAAGCCAGGGGATGGAAATGAGTAGGAAAAGCATTCAAAGCTTGGGAAACAGTCAGAGAAAACACCCCAAACTGAGAAATGAACTATCCTGTTTAGGAAACAAAGAGGAGACCATTGGCACTGTACCAACCAGCATCTGGGGTATATGATATAAGACTAAAACAGTAGGGAGAGGGAGGTTAGGTTAAGAGGAGTTTTAATGCCACATATAGTATTTTGTATTTTGTCCTGGGGAATTGTATAGGGATAGGATAATGTGATAGGACAGCGGATGATTTGGGGTTTTATTGATTGAGGGGTAATGTGATTAGACCTGCAGTTTAGAAAAATCATTTTGGTGGCTGAATGGAGGATTGGAGTAGGGAGAGATTTGTGGCAGGCACGTTGTCCAGCAGACTTTTGAAACAGGCCAGGCCTGACATGATGAAAGCCTGCTACAGGGTGGTGGCAGTATTAGAAAAGATAAGGGGGTATGTTTGATAGATGTTGCAAAGGTAAAAATCAATAAGGGTTGGCAACAGATTGGATATGGAGAATGAGTGATAATGAGGAGTGAGGGATGACATCTAAGTTGCAAGTCTGGGGGACTGGGAGGATCATAGTACCCTTGAAAGTAATAGAAAAGTTAGGAGAGGGGAGAATTTAGGAGGAAAGACAATGAGCTCAGTTTTTTATGTGTTGAGTTTAAGACATCTACTAGATATCTAGTTCAAGATGTCTGAAAGGAATTTAGAAATGTAAGACTGGAGATCAGCTGGGTAAGTAGATTTAAGAAGCATCAGTAGAAAGATGATAATTAAATATGTGTGGACCAATGAGATCCCCCAGTGAAATATATAGAAGGAAAAGAAAAGAAGACCCAGGAGAGATCCCTGCAGGACACCTACAGTTAATGAGCATGACATTCTGATTGAAAATCCATGAGAAGAGATTTGAGAAGGAGCAGACAGATATGTAGGAAGAGAACCAGGAGAGGGTGGTGTCCCAAAACCCTACAGAATAAAAGAGTATCAAGGAAAAAAGGGTGTTCAAAAGTGTCAAAGGCTACAGAAAGGTCAGGAAGGATGATGAGTAAGAAAAAGATTATTGAATTTGGTAATTAAGAGAGCATTAGTGTCTTTGGAGAGAACACTTTTGACTGAAAGATGAATTTAGAAGCTATATTGTGAAGATTTAAGAAGAGAGTGAGAGGAAAAGAAGTAGAGCCATCCATTTGTATCAATAATGAGATATTCACAACACCCATGAGGGTTATGAATATGCTGGTATAGTTTTGGATCACAAAATGTAGCAAACTCTCCACATGGAAGGCAGAACCAAGGTCTTTATTCAGAAACCTAACACTGGCAAAATCATAGAAGGGCTGAAAAATCAAGAGAAAAGGCATGATGCAGATGTCTACAGGCTATAGCTACAAGGACTTTGAGTGATACAGATGAAGTGGATAAACCTCAAAGGAAAGACTACTTTACTTATTGATGGAGATAGGAAAGAAATTGAAAGTGGAAGCATGGAACAAGGAGTATATCAATTCCCCCACCTTAACTAGTGAGCAGATGGGAATGAGTAAAGGTGCAGTTAGTACTAAAAAGGGTGGTCAGGGAGGCTGCGTTATCAAGGGGGATTAAAGTTTCAATGTTACCTTAAAAAATAGAAGCAGTAAAAGAGGAAAAAAATAAGATAAAGGAAGTTTGCTGTTGATGGAGCAGGCATTCCAAAAAGTACAGTGTAAGAGAAGGACAATGCTTGGTTGGAACTCTAGATGGTAGAGTTGATAGGGTCAAAAGTAAGGAATTGGATGGCAGAGGATGGGCAGTTGGGTTTAGATGATGACCAACAGGGGTTAAAAATCATTGTCATATATAACGGAAGGCCAAGTTGGAGACTATTCATCTTTGGAAGGTACCATTTCCCTTTCCAAAGGAGGCTATAGATCAGACTAGAGACATGCAGCATAAGATGGAAAACACAGTCAAATGATCACATGGGGGTTCTATTTCACTGTTCCTCTTCCCTCTGAAATCTGGAGATAAGGCAAAAAATTGCACAACATAAGATAGAAGTTAAACCTGCCCAGTCGGAGAAGCAAGTCCCTATCAACTTCATTATTTCTCTTCCCTCAAGGGACAGACAGAGCAGAGACAAAGGTCTGAAGTCAAAGAGAAGGTTGTTTCTCTGAACCAGAAGTTCTCTTCATTGCTCTTGGGAGATCAGGCTGGTAAGAGAAGATAGGAGTTGCCTAGGGCTGGCTCAGATGAAAGTTGGCCAGCCTGGTTCCTTACTACCTTTTTTCTCAGATACAACAGAAGATGAGAACCAGAGTCACCTGTGGTTGCATATCAAGTGGCAGAGTCAGGAAGTGGTAGTCTCCAGGCTAACACAGAAGCCATTTGGTTCTAAATGTGTTCCTTGTCCAGTATGCAAACCAGGATTGGTGAGAACTCCTTATTCTGAAGTGCCATCCCTAGATTCAGATGCCCTTCTTAGTCAACCCTGGATCTGTGATCACAATTAGATGGTGAGTGACAGAGTGGTCAATTGACACATAGAATCCCCTCCCAAAGTTGAGGTATCATGGTAGGAGTCAGGGATCTCATCTTCCCCTTAAGTACAAACCTTCATCTTCTTTCACTGTTCATTGGAATACTTCATATATGGTATTCCTGGATAGACCTATCCCTGGTGTCCACAGAACTTACTATATTTTCTCCCTACGATATCCTGGGCTGGGAAAATGACTCATAATTTTTTCCCTTGGATTTTCTGATCAGGACTCAGTATGGGATGTTTTCTAGGTTTTTGTTGAGGAGAATGAAGTTGTTTTTCTTCCTGCTATTCTATCTTTTAATTAGCTTTGTAAAATAATAGAATCCCTGTATTATTTTTCTTCAATTAACTGTCATTATTTCTCTCCTGCTTCATTCTCCAAAGAGACAAGGAAAATGAAACCCCTATAACAAATATTCAGACTGACAAAATTAATACCAACTTTGGCCATATTCAAAAATCTGTCTCACTTGGTATCCATAATCAATAACTTCTTTGTAAGAATGTAAAGAGCATTCTACATCATGGTCTGTCATTTTATTGAGCATAACTTTTAAGTCTTTCAAAATTGTTTATTGTTAAAATATTTTAGTTACATTATATTCTTTAGGCACTGTTCATATCACTCTATCACTTGGTACAAAGTCTTTCCAGGTTCCTCTGAAACAATCTTTTTCATCTTATTGTAATATACAATAGTATTCTATTTCACATAATTTATTCAGTCACTTTCCAATTTATGCTCAACTTTTTAATTTCTAGTTCTTTACCACAGCAATAACAATGAAATGCCTCTGTAACTATATTTATACATCTTTTTTTCTCTTTCTTTGTTCTTAAGATATAGGCTTAGGAACAGTATTTCTGGGTCAAAACACACAGTTTAGTATCTTTGGGGGCATTGATCCAAATTGTTTTCCAGAAAGTGAACCAGTTCATGGCTTCATTAATAGAGCATTAATTTGCCCATTTCCCAAAGCCCCTGTAGCTTTCTCACTTGTCAGTGTTTTTTTTAACTTTTCTGATCTAAAAGGTATGAGATAGAACCTCAAAGTTGGCTTAATTTGATTTTCTCTATTTAGTAATGAGTTAGAGCATTTTTTTTCTTGTGGCTATTAGTTGTTTAGATTTCTTTCTTAGCCTATATGTGTCCTTTCACCATTTATATCAATCAGGAAATGGTTTTTATTCTTATGAATTTGAAGTACTTTCCTATGTATCATGGAAATGAGATCTTTGTCAGAGAAACTGGCTGCAAAGAGCTTTCCTTTTCTAATTTTACCTACATTGTTTTTGTTTATATGTGCAGAAGTTTTAAAATTTATGCGGCTAAAATTATTCATTTTATCTTTTGTGATCCTGTCTATCCCTTGTTAGGGATTGAACTCTTCCCCCATACATGTTTCTGAAAGAGAATTTCTTGTTTTCTATTTCTAATTTGTATATGGTGTGAGTTTTGTATCTAAGTGAAGTCTTTAGGTAAAGTGCTTTGCAAATCTTAAAATACTCTATAGAAAAGAGTTGGTATTATTTTTCTTGTTGATGAGTGTTATATATTTGGATCAGGAACTACAAATGATGAATGAGTTGGTTGCACAATTGATCAAGAAGGGCAAACAGGGGGGCGGCTAGGTGGCACAGTGAGTAGAGCACCGGCCCTGGAGTCAGGAGAACCTGAGTTCAAATCCGGCCTCAGACACTTGACACACTAACTAGCCATATGACTTTGGGCAAGTCACTTAACCCCACCTGCCCTCCAAAAAGCAAAAAAAAAAAGGGGGGGGCGAAACAGGTTGGAAAATGTACTAGTATAGTTGTTCTTCCATAGACCCATCAACATTGCCATTTTCCTTATCTGCCACCTTTACCAATCTGACAAGGGTGAGGTGAACTTCAGAGTTATCTTATTTGGCCTTTCTCTTATTATCAGTGGTGTGGAGTATGTGTACATATGATCATTCATAATTTGCAATTCTTCTTTTGAAAATTGTGTCTTTGTGTCAGTTATCCATTGGAAAATAGAGTTTGGTCTTATATATTGTGTCAGTTCTTTATGAATCTTGAATATCAGAGTTTTACTCATATGAAAACTTTACTATTTTATGCAAATACATTTATTTCTTTTGTCTTTTATGATCATCTCCAATCCCTGTAAAGAATTTTCTCACCAGTCACCACTGTGAATATTTCATTCCATACTCTATTTAAAAAAAATAATGTAACTTTTTTATATTCATGAAAGCTTCATGAAGTTTAATAAGTTCAGGCACTGAGGTTTAAAATGCCAAACAAAAAGAAAATAACTTGGAAGACTGTCAGCATGAAAATAAAAAATATAAAACAATCCATAAATTCAGGGGGAAACCAGTTAAATCATTTAGCATCAGAAAGGACAGATTGCATTTTCTATCCCCTATGGTTTCTGTTTTAGGTTGTTTTTTTTTTTAATTTTGCAGTGTAATAGTTAACACTTATTAAAATGAGCTAACTAGTCTGTAGCTGGATTAGGTACCATCATCAATTTGAATTTCAAATCTGTGAAGAAAGGTGGCCTAAACTCTGTAAAGGTCTAAGCCTCCCTCAGGAAGTCGTTGATTCATTAGAGTTTTTGTATTTTAAAAAAAAAATCAACCAGGCAAATAGATTTGTGAATAAAGTATCACATAAATTATTTGTATTATTTGTTTATTGTTTCTATATATAATTTATGATTTATATTACAAAAATCCTTCAAATAGAGTTTTATTTAAACTTTAAATCCAATTTACAGTCTGATAATTAGACTTAAGCTTATGAAAGGAAGAGTATTTAGAAAAGACCTGTGTGCTGCTTTAATTACCCCTCTAAGGACCTCCATATTCTCAGACAGATATTCCCTCAGTTGAAGTTGGACATTTTCGGAGACACATTAGCACCTTTGAATGTCAAGCGTATAATTTGTCAAATTACTCCTCAGTTGCACTAAGTGGTGCTCTGATCGAGTTTGAAAGTGAAAATGCACCTCCAAAACCACTCCAATTCCACTCTGGAAGCAACTAGATCATTGGTAAGGTTCTGGAGCACTAATGTACTACTGGAATTCAACTCCCTCTTGAGAGGCTGGAGTCAGTCAAGCAAACAACCATGACACATAGTTGAAAAGTAGAAGAAATGAAAAAGTAATCTAAGAAAAGTAAGGCAAAAGTAGAGCCCTTCAGAAGGTACTCCTTGGGGTCTTTAATATTCAGCCACAGTAGAAAGAGTTTTGACTTTTAAGGTGTCATTATACTCTCTCTCCACTGTCAACTGTGTGGTAATTTATGCAACCTAAAAACAAAAAAGGCCGTCACACTTTGAATTAGAACTATGCTTGCACATGTCTTGATATTTAAACTTTTCCCAGCTAGGAATTCCTCATTCTCTGTAGTGATGAAAAGTGGTACAGGAGATTTCCTTTTTTAATTTCCTGACTTCTGCAAGTTTCAATCACATCATTATTATACATGTTTCCTTTCTCCCTCCTCACTGGCATTGTGATTTTAAATGTTGTTTTAGTGATTGATAGTGAGAAGATTTCTGTAATAAGAAAATGAAATATTAAATTAATTTTATCCTTTGATCCTTACAAAATGAATGCTATTTTTCACTTAAAATAACAAGCTAGTAAATTGTTCCTAGTTAAATGTAATCCCTGAAACTCTGGCCAGTACAGCACTTAAAAAATGAAGTATTAGGGATTAAATATTCTCTCAACTCTTGGGAGAATAAAGAGCTAAGTGATTAACATTTGAAATAATGACTTTAGCTTTTTAAAAAGTCAAGGAGAGAAGGTAAGCAAGTAACCAAAAAGACAATCTGATAGCTTGCTTTTGTTTTATGGCTTCTTTCTTGGGGAGTAACCTCAAGACTCAAGATGACCCAAAAGATGAAATGTGTGAGTTTTCCATTTGAGAGCACACTTGTAATATTTGGTGGTAGATAGCAGTAATAAAAAATCTTGCCCAGTATTTACCTCTTGCCATTCCTAAGATTCTGTTCAATCCAAATGTATAGTTTAATGTACCTACAAACTGTGTTTATGTTTCAAGGATTGACTTTAGACTAAGCATAACATTTTATTATGCCATAAATTATGACAGTATGTTTATATTTTAGCGGTATTTCTTATTTCAGTGGTGTTCCATTTAGTAAATTTGGTATGCTATATCCCTTTGGTTTAACAAAATATAAAGAGGAATCACAAGTCAATTTGATATGTTTATGAATTTTAATTACTGCTATAATTAGATACTCTCACTGCCCTCTGGAGCACAGAAGACTGCATCCGTAACTTCAAAATTGAAGCTTCCTCACATCTGATTAATCCCTACAGATCTGTTTTCAACTCTTAACTTTCTATTCTCTTCTCTATTTCTGTTCAGCCTGCTATGTAGGAGGCCTTTTTCCTGTGAATATCCCACTGAGTCTTGTAATAAAATCAAAAGAGAAAAGGTACATCAGTCAGAAAGCAATCATCTCACTAGAAATAGAAAACCTGTCACCTTATTCTTAAAGACCTTAGATCATTTGAACCAACAAGCAACCAGAGAGAACCTCTATTGTGTTGTGCCTTGCTTTTGTGTCTAACCACTCTTACCTTGGCAGAGGTAGAAAATCCATGAGAGAAAAAGGTAGGATAGATTTCTTAGCCCCTGAAAATGGTACAGGAGAGAGAATATAGAATCTGAGTCATGGGGACTGAGTTGTTTTTGTTTTGTTTTGTTTTTTAATTCTAGTTTGGTATGTACAGCACTGTCTGTGCTACCTTGACCAACTTACTTAATCTCTCTGGCTCTCAATTTCTTCTTCTATAAGGGAGTTAGACTAGATAAGCTCTAAGGTCCATAGTACCTACAAATCTGTGGCTTAAAGCTTAAGGCTTTAACTCCAAATCAAAGCCTGTTCCGAATCTTTCCATGGGGAATCCTAGATATCTATGGTGACATATGTCAAGCTTATGTTTCTCATTTTAGCTTGTGGAAAGGACTATTTTCTTCTCAAAAAGAATCTTTGAGCATAAAACTTATTGTGCTTATCAATTCATGTTACTAATGTAGTATTCATTGACTTGAACATTTTTATTCTTCTAGTAGATAAGAGATAAACAGTGTATGTATGGTTTTAAATAATTTGTTAAGAAATAAAAATAATTTTTAAAATAGGATATAGCATCATAATGTTTCAATACAGTGCCAATGATAGTTGTAGATATAAGAATTTATTCTCTTATTTAAAAAAATAATCAAATAGGAGTTTCTGTGTGGTAAAGTGAATAGACCAATTGCCCTGGAGTCAGGAAGACTTGAGTTCAAGTCTAGCTTTAGATACCAGCTGTGTGACCCTGGGTGACTCACTTAACCCCAGTTGTCTCCCACCAAACCTCAGCAATTAAAATATTCACATTTTTCATTTCAGCATTATATGTAATTTTAAAAAAGAAAAAGTAAAATAACATCAAACAATAGGGAAGTGGTCATTACACTAATGTAAAATTAACATAATATGGAATGATGGGATGATAGAATATTGTAAGACCAACAAGTACTAGGAATGTCAAGAAATTTGTAAAGACCTTCCTGATATGGTCAGAGAGTCATGAAGAACTGAACAAAACTGAGCAGCAACAATAAATTGTGCTCACTACTGTTTTCAATAAAATGTTATTTTTCAGAAGTTATAACTCACATGTATAAAACAATAAGGCAATAATAACGTGTATATAAAATACATGATTTCAGGGAAAGGTCTTGTCACTAGATGTCCCTCAGAAGACTTAGATTGGTTGAATTCTATATCTTCTGCAATGTTTAGTCATGTGACAAATTCTCCCTGAAGGCTGTTTTGAATTGGAAGCTCCTGATATAGACCATAGGAAATAACTGTCATAGATTTCAATGATAAATATCTTCATATTAGTGTGAGCATAATGTAATGATCATAATGATTTATATCTTCAACAACCAGAAGCATGATGTATATTGCATCCCTTAATAATTGTCTATGACTATAAGTTTAGAGGTGACAGTTTGCAATGGAAGAGGTAGTTTCCTCATTTGAGAGCTTTCTATACCAATGAAGTCAAAGTTTCAAGTCCATGTCCCCTGTGAATAGATATTAATCACAGAGATAGATGATAGGAACCGAACCTGTGATGTTATATTGATATCAAGAACTCCTGGAAAGGGAACCTACTCTGCAAGTGCAGGTACGAATTTTCTCTGAAATTTAGAGATTTAGATGTTGTCTAGAATTCTGATGTGCTCTCCTTGCCCAGCACATAGCCAGTATGTAGCAAAGGATTCAAGACTAGCTCTTGGCCCACCATGCTATACTTTTTCTTTGCATCCTAGACTTAACATATTTAAAATGAAATAGTGATTTGACCATTATTTTGGAGAAATAGCGTAAGATTAGTTTGTCCAATGAAATCCATTAAGAATACAGAACTTATTGTATCTAGTACTTTATCTTTTTTTTTTTGTTTCCTGATCAGAACTCCTACCTGAATTGATGACAAGCAGAGCATTAATGCATTGTTTTTCTCTCTTTTCCCAAACATTAATTGAAGGAAATATATTGAGAAATTTCTTTTTTCTTTCAATTAATTTATTTCATTTTAGTTTTCACGATTCATTTCCATAAGCTTGTGAGTTTTACATTTTCTCTATCTGCCTCCCCTCACCCCTTCTCAAGACTCATGCAATCTGATAAAGGCTCTACATGTACTTATTTATTAAACATCTTTTCACAAAAGTCATGTTGTAAAGAAGAATCAGAATGAATGGTAGAAACCATGTGAAAGAAAAAACTAAACTAAACAAAAAAAGAGAAAGAGAAAGCAAATAGTATGCTTCCATCTGCATTCAGACTCCATAGTTCTTTCTCTGGATGTGGATAGCATTTTCCATTATGAATCCTTTGGAGTTGTCTTAGGTTCTTGCACTGTTGAGAAGATCTAAGTCTGTCAAAGGTAGTCATCACACAATGTGCCTGTTACTGTGTACAGTGTCCTCTTATTTCTGCTCATTTCACTCAGCATCAGCTCATATCAGTGCTTCTAGATTTTTCTGAAGTACACTTTTTCATCATTTTTTATAGTACAATAGTATTCCAATATGTTCATATACCACAACTTGTTCAGTCATTCCCCAATTAATGGGCATCCCCTCAGTTTCCAATTCTTTGCCACCACAAAAAAGAGGTGCTATAAATATTTAGTACATATGGGTCCTTTTCCCATTGTATGATCTCTTTGGGCTACAGTGTGAGAAGTAGTATTGCTGGTTTTTAGAGCCTTTAAGCATAGTTTCAAATTTCTTTCCAGAATGGTTTTATCAGTTCATAACCCCATCAACAATGTGTTAGTGTTCAAATTTTCCCACATCTTCTCCATCATTTATAATTTTCCTATTTTGTCATGTTACTCAATCTGATAGGTGTGATGCGGTACCTAAAAGTTGTTTTGATTTGCATCAATCAATAGAGATTTAGAGTATTTTTTCATATGATTATAAATAGCTTTAATGTCTTCCTCTGAACACTGTCTGTTCATATCCTTTGGTCATTTATCAATTGATGAATGATTTGTATTCTTATAAATTTAATTCAGTTCTCTATATATTTTAGAATTGAGGTCTTTAGCAGAGACACTGGTTGCAAAATTCTTTCCCAGCTTTCTGCTTCCCTCCTAATCTTGGTTCCACTGGCTTTGTGCAAAAACTTTTCTCTGTAATTTAATTAAAATTATCCATTTTGTATTTCATAATGTTCTCTACTTCTTGTTTGACCATAAATTCTTCCATTCTCCATAAATCTGATAGGTAAATTATTCCTTGCTCTCCCAGTTTGCTTATAGTATCAGCATTTAGATCTAAATCACGTACCCATTTGGACTTTGTTTTGGTAAACAGTTGTAATGTCAATGGGATATAAGATCTTCCTGGTCCACTAACAGGCCTCATGTGGAGCCCATTAAGGGAAGCTTGCTTAGGAGAGGCTTGCTTGTTGGAAGGCTTTTCCCAAATTGTTCATTTCTAATTAAGCACTGAGTCATAAGGATTGTGATGCCCTCTGGCTCTGAGATGTATCCAAAGTGTGTGTGTGTGTGTGTGTGTGTGTGTGTGTGTTTGTGTGTGTCCATGTCCATATGTGTGTACATATATACATATACACACAAATGCACACACTTTTTGCTTTGGGGCTAATTCATTAGAAGAGTATTCTTGTGATTTGACCAGATGAGACTCTGGGTAGCCATTAAGGAGTCCCACAGCTTTGAAAAACCTAGATGTTGGTGCTTCTCTGTCTGGTAACTATATATGTAATACCATGGTCATACAGTTGGATCTGTCTGTTGATCTGTGCTAATTTCTCAGACACTTAGAAAACCTGAATGATTTATAAATAAATATATATAAATAAATATATAAATAAATGCATATAAATAAATCTATTTCTCTGCCTGTACTTACTCTGAAGTTCAGTGTGCTGACTTTTCCCCTAAACTAGTGAATATAATTTAAAAAGATTGTTGACCCCGTAGGAGTTATCTCTCCTAAAGAAACTATGCTAGCAGCCACCCTGGATATGCCAGTGTGGTTGCTGTTACAATGGTGTAAGATGTTGGTCTGTGCCCGGTTTCTGCCATCCTATTTTCAGTTTTTCCCAGACAGTTTTGTCAAATAGAGTTCTTATCCCAAAACTGGAGTCTTTGGGTTTATTAAACAATAGATTGCTATAGTAATTGACTACTTAGTCTTGTGCACCTAACCTATTCCACTAATACACCACTCTAATTCTTTAGCCAGTGCAAAGTAGTTATGATGAGTGCTGCTTTATAATACAATTTAAGATCTGGTATGGCTAGGCCACCTTCCCTAACATTACTTTTCATTAATTCCTTTGATATTTTGGATTTCTTGTTCCTCTAGATGAATTTTGTTGCTGTTTTTTCTAATTCTATAAAATAATTTTTGGTAGTTTGATTGATATGACACTATAAGCAATTTAGGTAGAATTGTTGTTTTAATTCTATTCTGTTGGCCTATCCATGAGCAACTGATTTTTTTCCCATTTATTTAGATATAACTTTATTTGTGTGAAAAGTGTTTTGCAATTGTGTTCATATAGTTCCTGGGTTTATTTTGGCGGGTAGGCTCCCGAATATTTTATAATGTGTACAGTAAATTCAGATGGCATTTCTCTTTCTCTATCTTGCTGTTGGATTTTGTTGTATATATACATACATATATATATGCAGATGATTTTGTGGGTTTATTTTATATCCTGCAACTTGGCTAAAGTTTATTATTTCACATAGGATAAATTTCTAAAATTAAGCTATACGGAGAAAGAAAAATGCAAAGTACAGATAAATCACGTTAACTAATCATAAGACAACTGAATTTGAATAAAACACTATTTTTATTAATATTTAGGATAGGACTTTTAACATGAATGTCATAATTGTATAAGTATCTATAACTAAAGATTCATTTTCAGACATTATAAATATATGCACATATATGCCCATATGTATCACATTTGAGTTGTTGTTAAAGATATTTGTCTATTTTAATTTAATCTGAATTGAAGATTGGCATTTTAATAATAGCTTTCATATTTTTCTGATTACCAATTTTTTTTGCTTTTGTTCATATCAATGAATATCCATTGAGCCTTTCCTATATGCTGTGGAGAGTACACAAATAAATAAGACACCATCCCTGTTCTGATATAGTTTATTATCAACAATAATAGGAAAAATATTCAAAAAGAAAAAAGTTCATTTATGCTTTCCAAATTTGCTGTTCACTGAATATTCTATTTACATTCTGTAACAAAGAATTTAAGAGAGAGAATCTTTAATGGATAGTTAAGGAAGATAATGTCCTCGAACTAGTATTGAACATCTTTGAGAAATGTGCTCTCCTACTTGAAATCTTGAATTCCCATAATAAAACTGATGTAATAAAAAATCCATATATGTGCAAGCAAGGGCACATAAAATCACATACCCTCTAAATAGTGAAGAGCACTGCCTATGCAAACTACAAACTTGGAAGACTTCCTTTCTTCTTACTTCCCATCCCATATTCCCTCGCTGCTATTATATGGTATAATACTTATTATTAAAATCTATTTTAATGGGATATGTGGGGGAGGGGTGTGTGCATGGAAGAAAAATAACTACATTAACTAAATACTTACGGCCTCCCTGGAGATAACATCATTTGTGTGAATGTATTCCCATACTTAGGATTTTCCAGTTTTAAAGTGTTAGTGTGATGGCCTCCCTTGATCTTTATAGATAGTAGGTACTTTTAATATTAATTGTCATTTAGTGAATGTCCATGGGATAAATATCAAACACACCATCTTTCTCACTGAGAGCACCTGTTGTTTCTAACAGGCCACTGCTTCCTAGCACAGACTTTAAAGAGACACTGTCCTTCTAAGTCCCCTTTTCTCATGTTCTTCTTGTAGACCTCATGATTTTTAATGTGACCATCTTTCCCTTCAAGCTACAATCTGCCATCTCTCAAGTCATGTTTTTGATATCTCATCTTGAATGCAGACATGAATTTGGGGAAATCTCTTAGGATTCATTCTTTCCTGAATAATAAGAACACACAATTGCCCTATGTTCTCATCAAAAAAGTAATCTCAGAAATTTATTCTGTGTGTGAATTAAAGAGCTTCTAGACCCCTGAAAAATATTCCCAACCTTCTCCTATGGAAGACCCCAGGAAAGAAAATTCAAATGTTCCTTTTACATTTCTGACTCCTTATTTTATTCATTTCATTTATCTTACTCAAAAAGAAAAATAATTGGGGTAGGGGAGGTTTGTTGGTTCCCCCATATTTACTTTTGGCTGTTACCAGTCCACTTTTTCTCATTTTTTCTTTTTCACTAATCCCATTATGATACAAATATCATAGTTTGATATCACTGTCAGAAATCAGACATCTCATTTATCTAAACCTGTTTCCTTTGAGTCGATCTTACTAGTTCCGAAAATATATTTCAATTAAAAGATTTGTTTTACGTGTAAAGGTTAATAAAATAGAGGCATCTGGAATAATTTTTACTTTAAGAAAGTTAAGTGAATATTTGCAAATACTCTACGTACCCTTTATAACAAATAGTTATTGTGTGGCAAATT
>CM053601.1:30001032-30011138 GCA_028646575.1 Pseudocheirus occidentalis | reverse complement strand
TCTTTCACAGCTATCATTCATGTATTTTTATAAATGCCCAGCAAGAGCTCCAGCTTCTGGGGCATGGCAGGGGGCAGGGTTGGCCTTTCTGTAGATCTTGTGACTCTATGTGGTAGCCTGTGGTGCACCAGGATCTCTAACTCTCTCTACATGAGAGACATCCAATTTCTTTTCTGATCAGGCATCTCTATGTAGCCTCTTTTGCTTCTCTCCAGCACAATTATTTGTGGGTGATTTATTGTTCTCTACTCACACTAACAATACACCTCTCCACCACTCTCTGTGTGACCCAGAACTATTAGTTCCTCAAAAACTCTGGCATTCCAGTATTTATAAACATACAGATTCAGTGGAAGAAACACCGAATTCATATGACTATTTTAATTAAAATCCAAAGTCAGAGAAAGATATGAGTCTAGGAATATGCTGGTGGATTATAGACATTATGACAATAATTCATATTAAGCATTTAAAAATTCTCTGCAGCTCCCTGACTATGACTGTAAACAGAAATTCTGGGTTGCTTCCTTTGAAATAGAATACTTAGCAGTAGTAGAGGGAGGCTTTGAGAATATTTTCCTGGACAACTACAACATATCCAAAGCACAAATGGATATTTATTATTTCATTATACAACTAACATAATATTTTTGGTTGTTTTATTTTTCCCTTTGGAAATAAAGAAACAAATCAACATTTCAATACAGTGAAGGCAAAACATCAGTGATAGAGTTGAACCTTAAATTTCTTAATGGCTTAATTCCCACCCTTGTCAGGAGACGAAGAAGATAAAGAAAAAGCAATTTTGGATGATTTGGAGTAGTCTCTATGCATTTAGTATAAAGCACAATGGATTGATTTATCTCGTGTATTAACAACAGAAAGTTCTTTCAAGAAATAGAAAGTATCTAAAGAGGAAAAAAAAAAATGGTTCTTGTTTCTAAGACATCCTGGCTCAATAATAGTAATTTAGTGGCCATTCAAATGAATGGTGGATGCATTTCACTGCCATTATGTTTTATTTAGAGGCTGTTATTTTTTTCAGGAAAAAAAATCAGCATCAGCAATACAAAATTAAAAAAAAATATTGATTGGCCTATGAAAAATTATTTTAAAAATTTTTAGATTTTGCAGAAAAAAATTAATTTCCTCTTCTTTATATTTTAATAAAGTCCTTTGTTATTGTTGTTGCTGTTGTTGTATGTTTTTAAGAAATAATACATTTTTGTGTAGACTGCTACCCAATGGTGATAACTAATCATCATTCTTTGGCTCAATTTCAAGGCTATTTCTCTTTTCTTCACAGTATCAAGGGAGAAAATAAGTTTTAGAGCATTGTTCTGATATAATATTGGCAATATAAAAATACTTTGAGTCATTCTATTGGAATTTGAACTGTGAATCTGAAAAAAAAAGTTGAATCTTACCTCATGATAGTACTACCATAGTAGATTTTGGAATTCAGAAAACAAAAAATACATTACATTTGGTATGTGCAAAAATTTACTCACCAGGGTATAGAAGTATATTTTTAGTGGTGTGTTTGTAGACTGAATCCCTTGGTATCTTGGCTTGAAATACAAAAATAGAGACAGATTCCTGGGTTAAGGTAGTATGCTGGCTTAAAAAAAAGTCTTTGGAAAACATAAAGTATTGCTTTGTTATCAATCCCTTTCTTATCACAGTTTGAATTACTGAATCAGATCACTTTACTTGGAATAGCCACCTGCAAATAGGAAATTATGGTAAGGAATAAAGGTAAAAAAAATTATAATAATTTTGAAGCATACAATGATGCCCAAAGAATGAAAACCTGGTTAGGAAATTTTGGGAGAGCAGGGAGCATCATGAAGAGCCTGTGGGCCTGGCACAGGAAGGCATAAAGGAAGAAAGGAACAGAAAGGGGTTGTGGGAGGTTCCAAAATACAAGTTATTTTTTCCTCTTTTACAGGTTTGCCTATAGCTAACTCTTGCTAATACTATCTTAGTGCTCATCAGTCGGTCAATAAGCTGTTATGAAATCCTTATGAAATTCCAGAGATTGGGTGAGGCTCTGGAGGTACAAACATTATTGACCTGAAGAAGCTTTCATTCTATACAGGGAAATAACCTGTACACAGATAGAGAAATGCAGAATACATACAAAGTTTAAGTGTGAAGCAATTTCAAGTGAAGCATTGGTATTTGACCATATCAGCAAAGACACCAAGAAGGGACATTTGAGCCAAATTCTAGAGCAGTATTTCTCATCCTGTGGGCTGTGACCCCTTTGGGGGTTAAACAATCCCTTTGACAGGGGTCACAGGGGTCGCCTAAGACCATCAGAAAACACATATTTCTGATGGTCTTAGGAACTGAGACACTGCTCCTCTCTCCATCTCCAGGTGGGTCTGCCCACATGCAGATATACCTGCATATGAATATTAAAGGGTTTCAATATTAGGAAGGTTGAGAACCACTGGCGTAGAGGGACCTCTGGCTTTTCACAGGTTGTGTACCCTCCAAGTTTGTGTCTGGACAAAGATATAGATGTAGGAACAGAGCATTGAGTAAATGGAATGAGGCACATTGGATCAAACGATAGATTGGTAGAAGAGGAGTCATGTGTAATAATTCTAGGAAAGTAGCTTGGAGCCAGATTGTGAAAGACTAAATGCCAAACAGAAGAGTTTGCATTTTACCCTACAGGCAACATGGAGATTTGGAGCTTTATAAGCAGACAGGGAATGTAGTTAAACCTTTGTGAACTGTGTGGAGATGGAATTAAAGGAGAAACATTAATTAGAAGCCCATCATGATACCATAGTCCAGGTAATAGGTAATGAAAGCCTGTCCTAGGCTACATGAACAGAGAGGAGACAGAAATGTAAGAGGGGTTTCAGAATAAAAGCTATTAAGATTTACCAAGTAAATGTGGTAGATGGAATTCACTTCAGTTGAATCCAGCCATTTATTTTGTTACATACTGTATCAGCTGTTATCAGGTGTTACATACTGTAATCATACTGTATCAGAGATGAAAGACAGAAAAAAACATTTCTTCCTTCAAAGTGCTTATTTTCTCCTGGGGAAATACATGTGAACACAGATCATTGTAGTACAAGAAAGACAGAAGAAAGGAGAGAAGAGTAATAGTTAAGGAATAGGAAGGAAATCTGGGAAGGTTTATTAGAGGAGGTGGCATCCACATTGATCCTTGAGGGCAAACAAGTATCTTGAGAGAGAGGACTGAGGAGAAATTCATTTCAGGCATGAGTAATGACTTCTGTGATTGTACTTTTGTGGACATGGTGTAACATGGTCAGAGGCAGGTCTGTATCCAATGTTGTTGGAGCAAATATTTATTGAAATCAATATAATATTGAATCAATATGATAATAATTATTATTATAATTATAATCAATATAATATAATATATAAAAATATTGAAAGCAATATAATATTGAAATCAATATAAAGGGAGGTGAGAATAAGTCTGCATAAACTGAAATGCCAGACCAGTGAATGAATACATTTCTAGGGAGTGGTAAGGGTGGAGGGTGGGGGTACAAAATGAATTTAAAAACATCCTTTTATTATAATAGTTTCATTCTATGTAGTTATGGTATTTTTGGTAATGCTGACAGTCCTGATATACTATTTCCTAAAATATAATGTTGTGTTTTGTCCAATATATATGTATTAGGGTAAATCAAGTTTAGAGTCAAGAACAATATTTTTCCACTACAATATAAAGGAAATTAGGGGCAGCTAGGCGGCACAGTGAATAGAGCACTGGCCCTGGAGTCAGGAGGACCAGAGTTCAAATCCATCCTCAGACACTTGACACAATTACTAGCCATGTGACCTTGGGCAAGTGACTTAACCCCCATTGCCCTGACCTCCAAAATGTTAAAAAATATATAAAGGAAATCAGACCAAACACCTTTCTTAAAATCTAGATGATAGTGTCCTCCTACAATTTTCATCATTTTTTCTAAATGCTCTGAGACTATTTGGCCTAAAATTCTGTTAACGATTGGGGGATATGGTAATAATTCAGCTATAATTCTACTTCCTGTTTCATTAAGTAAATTTATATAAAATCAAATACATAAATATTAAAATATATGCATCCATAATGTTCCATAATTGGGGAAAAACTAACTGTGATTATCAGTTGATTTTCAAATCTAATGGGGCTTTTTTTTCCTGGTAAAAATCAATTGTGAATTTTTTTTTTAAATCAAAGTTAGCAAAATGCATTTCAAATATTTTGTCAGGTTATGCTAAATTCTTCTTAATAGGAGAAACTGCTAAGATAATTTCATTAGTCATAATTAGGTGCCAATAATCCTAATACAAGATTTGGGAATATTTCATGTAGTAATTGTAAAGAAAAGAAAATTGTGAAATGTACAGATAATATATGCAATTTTCTCTGATGGTTTTAATTTGTTTCTACGATTTCTTGAAATTTTGCTCCAGAACTGTGACTGAAATAGCCTCTGGATGTAACTACAATAAAACATTGTTAAGTAAAACTTCACAAAGCAAGTGTCAAAATTATAGCTTAAATCAGATGGTGGAGTACCAAAATATTGCACCCAAAGGAGCATTAAATGTCTGACTGCTTTCCATTGTGGCTTCTGAATAAGTGAAACTCAGAAAATGCAAAGATTTATTCTTGATCATATAATCTATCCAATATACAGCATCAGTGTATGAGATTCTGAGTCACTCAATGCAGAATATTATGAATTTTAGAACTATCTGCTACCTAAAGATATTCTGAAGCACATCTTGCTATTCCCTAGCTTCTCTGGGCATTCCTCAACTATAGGTTCAGGCTTTTGGGTCCAAGTAGGTTGAATTTCCAAGGGCTGTTTATGTATGAATCACAGATATTGGGGAGAGAGATGATGAACTTCAATGAAGAGTCCCCAGTTTCCCCCAAGAGCTGCTTCTGATATGGCCAGGCATATACCAGAGGACTTGTCCATACTCTCTATAGAGAGTTGATCTAAAAAGTCCCAAAGGAAGGTTTATCAGTCCAATAGGGGAACTCCATTGAACAACTGTATGTTAGTGTCATCTGATTACAAAACACCATTGGGCTATGAGATAAGATGAAGATTTCTGGGGTCAATTTTATAACCAGTTTAGAATCATTGATTTAAGTCAGAAAAGGACATTAGGAGTTATCAGATGTAGCTCTCTCATTGTACAGGTGAGGAAACTGAGACCCACTGATATTAAATGGCTGGCAAATATTTATACAAATGGTAAGTAGGAAAGCTAGTATTTGAATACAAATCTTCTACTTCTTTATCCAGCCTTCCTTTTACCACCCTACATGGATTCTCTATGCCAAGGTATAGTCATAAAATATAATTTGGTTTAAAATGTATAATTAGTGTTTGATGACTTAATGGGACCCTGGAATTTGCATTCTGGTAATTCAAAATTTCCTCACATCCTAGATAGTAATTTGTGAGTATTGTGGCTTTTGAACCAGATGGCAAATTTTAACATGTGACTTGAAAGTGATTAAAAATCTGTATACAGTATGTAAAAAGTTACCAAAAATGTTTTAGGAAGCTCAGTAGATGAGCTGTAGAAGGTGTTTTTCTCCCCCAACCCTGTCTGGGATTTAAGGAATCAGAGTCCAAATGGATTCTGGGAAAAAAAGTGGAGTTGGTCAGAAATTCCAGGCTCTCCAAATTTCCTCCACAGATAAAACACTGCCACAAAATGAATGTAGAATAACAAAAATGAAGGGGTAAAGCAGTTGTCAAAAGACCTAAGGAAAGACATGACCTCCAGGGGCTGAAGTATGAATGGAGTGAATTACAAAAACCTCCAGGCTGACTTCCCTGAAGAAACAAACAACAGGCCTTGCAGGCAACTGGGTTGGGAAGCAGCCTAGGCCTCAGGAACTTTCACCTCACAAACTTTCATCTGATGAACAGCAAAGCTGAGTAGTGGAATATTGAAGGACCCTTTCCTAATTCCAGATACCAAGCACAATCCTAGGCTGTGGTTGTGGGCAAGAAGAAGGAAGCACACTCTTGGTGACGGTGATACCACAGGGATCAAAAATATTTTTTAGACAGTGTGGCTGGGAACCCTAGACGTGGCTTAGGACAGGAGAGCAGTACCTGATGTTGAACATGGGGACAGAGGTCAGAAAATAACAGTAAGAAGGATCTAAGACCAACATTACCCACAACTCAGGATTAAAACCTGATTGCAATAATAAGCTACTAGAAATAAAATAAAACAAAATAAAAATTAAAAAAATGAGTTAGCAAAGAAGAAAGAACCTGACCATAGATAGCTACTATGATGTAAAAGAAGATCTGGGTTCATATTCAGAGGAAGATAGGGGAGTGAAAAAGTCACTTCTACCACAAAGAACAACATCAAATGGTCACAAGCCCAAAAAGAGTTCTTGAAAGAACTTTAAAAGAGCTCTATAACGAAAATAGGAGTTTTGGACGAACTTTAAAAGGACTTTGGAAATGGAATAAGAAAAATAGAGGAAAAAATAAGATACAAGAAAAAATTTTAAAGTGTTTTTGAAAAGTGAACCACTTGGGAAAAAAGATCCAAAACCTTGTGGAAGAAAGTAACTCCTTGACAACCAGAACTTGGCAAGGGGAAGTGAATGATGCTATAAGACACCAAGAAATAATAAAACAAGGCCAAAAGAATGGGGGGAAAAATAGAAGATTGAGGAGAGGAATTATTGGACTACCTCAAAGTTAAGATAAAAAAAGAATCTTGATATAATATTATAAAAATTATTAAGGAAAATTGCCCTGAAATTCAGAAAGGGGTAAAATAGGAATAGGAAAAAAAAATCCATCAATCACTACCAAAAATAAATACCAGGAAAAAATCTGCAGGTTTTTTGACTTGCACAGTCAAGTTTCAAAGCTTCCCGGTTAAGGAGAAAATATTACAATCAACAAAGGGGAAAAAAGTAAATGCTGTGGAGCTACAGTCAGGATTTGACAAGACCCAACAGTTTCTACATTAAAAGACCATAGATCTTGGATCATTCTATTTTGAAGAGCAAAATAGCTCAGGTTGAGACCAAAAATAATCAAGTCGCAAAGTTAAGTATAATACTGAATGGGGAAAAAAATGGACATTTGACAAGTTTAAACCAGGTATTTATGACAAAAAGAAGAGAACAAAAAGAAAAATTATATAATATAAGATCCAGAAGAAATGTAAGGAAAACAACAAAGGCCATTTATAAGGGATGTCAAACTCTTTACTTCTTATATGTGAAAATGTTATCAGTATTCTTAACATTGTCATCATTTCTTAGGTAGTTGGAAAGAAAGTTTAGGACTGAGCTGTAAGTATGGTGGGGTGATTCTAAAAATAAAACAAAATTGTATAGGAAATGGTAAAATGGAACAGTAATCTCACAAAAATTAAGTATGAAAGGAAGAACTGATACTAAGGAAACAAGTAGGAGTAGAGGACTTGTAGTACTAGAATCTTATTCTCATCATGTTTAAAGAAGAAACAACATACATCTAAAAGTGTGTAAATATCTCCTAAAAAAAGAAATAAGAGTACCAGACAGGTTAATGAAGGAACTTTTAGGAGAGTGTATAGATTGAGATTTAGGAGAGAGGGGGGAGAAGATAATAGAAAAGATCTTAAAGGAGTGGGTAGAGTAAGGAACAGGAGGGTAAAGGGAAAGGATAAGGAAGGGATTCTTTAAAAGGGTGTGGAATAGGGAGATAGAAGTTAGAAGTAAACTAGAAGTGTGAGGAGAAATAGGGTAAAAAGAAAGGACAATAATGAGGAAAAATAGAAGGGAGAGAAATATACAAATAATAATTGTTAACTTTGACTGTGAATGGTATGAACTCACCCATTAATTGGGGAGAGTAGAATGGATTAAAAATCAGAATTGACAATATTTTTTCTTTACAAGAAGCACATTTAAATATAAGGGATACACAAAGAGTTCAAATAAAGGGCTGGAGTAGAATTTATTATGCTTCAGCTGATGTAAAAAGATGGGGTTAGCAATCATGATCTCAGACAAAGTTAAAGCTGAAATAGGTTTAGTTAAAAGCTGTAATCAGAATAATTTTGATAAAAGATACTCAAAGACAAGAAGCAATATCAATACTAAATCTCTATGAACTAAATACTATATCATCTAAATTTGTAAAGGAAAAGTTAAATGAATTACAGGTTGAAATAGAAAGTAGTAGTATTATAGTGGGGTACTTAAATCTTCCTGTCTCAGAACTAGATAAACCTAACCCAAAAAATAAGAAGAAAGAAGTCCAGGAAGTGAATAGAATTTTAAATAACCTAGACATGATAGTTATCTAGAGAGAAATGAATGGAAATAGAAGGGGATTATCATATATTAGAGCATACAAATTTTAAGGTTAATAACAGAAAAGCATAAATATTAAAGACATTCTTTTCAGATCTTACTACAATGGAATTATATTTAATACAGGACCATGCAAGCATAGATTAAAAATAGAGACTAAACCTAATCTTAAAGAATGAGTGGGTTGAATAACAAGTAACAGAAACAATCAATAATTTCATTAAAGAGATTTACAATAATGAGGCATTTTGAAACCTATGGGGTACACAAAAAAATGACCAAAGGAAAATTTACATTGCTAAATGCTTATATCAATAAAATAGAGCAAAAGCAGGTCAACGAATTGGGTGTGCTATTGAAAAAAAAAAACCCTAGAAAAAGAACAAACTAAAAATCCCCACTTAAATACTAAATTAGAAATCCTAAAAATGAAAGGTGAGATCAATACAATTGAATTTAAGAAAATAATTGAATTAAAAAATAAAAATAGAAGTTGGTTTTATGAGGAAGCCAATTAGAAATATAAACCACTGGTTGATGTGATTTTAAAAGAGAGAGGAAAACCAATTCACTAGTATTAAAAATTAAAAAAAGTAAATATACCACTAAAGAAAATGAAATCAAAGTGATTATAAGGAGTTATTTTGCCAAATTATTTGCCTATAAATTTAATAATTAAATAAAATGGAAGAATATTCACAAAAATGTAAATTGCCTAGATTAGCAAAAGAAGATATAGAATATCTAAGTAGTCCTATTTTAGAAAAAGAAATTGACCAGAATATCAAGTGAATTGATGAAAAGAAATGCAAGGGAAGGTAGGCTAGCTATACCAAATCTTAAATTGTATTATAAATTACCAATCATCAAAACTACTTGGTATTGCCTAAAAAGTAGAGTTTTGTGGGTCAGTGGAATAGGTTAACTACCCAAAGAACAATAGTCAATGACTATAGCATTCATTATTAATAAACACAAAGACTCTAACTTCTCAGATAAAAACTCACTATTTGACAAAAACTACTGGGAAAACTGGAAAATAGTATGGCAGAAAGTGGGAAGTTTTTAGATGATGAAATTAAAGAGTCATATAAAAAATGCTCTAAATCACTATTTTTTAGAGAAATATGAATCAAAACAACTCTGCGGTACCACACCATATCTATCAGATTGGCTAACATGACAAAACAGGAAAATGATAAATGCTGGAGAAGATATAGGAAAATTGGAAGACTAATGCAATGTCGGTGGCATTTTGAACCAACCTAAACATTCTGGAGAACAATTTGGGACTATGGCCAAAGAGTTATAAAACTGTACACACCCTTTGACCCAGCAATACCACTTTCAGGACTGTATCCCAAAGAGATCATGAAAATGGGGAAAGGACACACATGTACAAAAATATTTATAGCAGCTCTTTTTGTGGTGGCTAAGAACTGGAAATTGAGGGAATGTCCACTAACTGATGAATAGCTGAACAAATTAGGGTACACGAATTTAATGAAATCCTATTGTGTTATAAGAAATGATGAGCAGGCAGACACATTGTCTGATGACTGACTTTGATAGAATTAGCTCTTCTCAGCATAGCAAGGATCTAAGAAAACTCCCAAAGACTCAAGATGAAAAATACTATCCATTCTAGAAGAACTATGGAGTCTGAATGCAGATCGTAGAATACTATTTGCGCTCTCTCTCTCTCTCTCTCTCTCTCTCTCTCTCTCTCTCTCTCTCTCTCTCTCTC
>CM053601.1:29973426-30000932 GCA_028646575.1 Pseudocheirus occidentalis | reverse complement strand
CAAATTAAGACCTCAGAATCTTACAGAAGTGAATGTTCAAAATTAAAAATAAATTAATTAATTTAAAAAGAAAAGAAATTGGAGAGGCCACAAAAAAACCTTCCTAAGAAAAATGCACCAGGGGCATTTTATTTAGGATTTTTGCAGCCATATTAATTAGTGAAACTGCTCTATAATTTTTTCTCTATTTTTACTCTTCCTGGTTTATGAATCAGTAACATTTGTTACATTAAAAAGGAGTTGGGTAGGACCTCTTCTTTGCCTATTAATCAAAATCATTTAGTTTCCAATCAAAATTGGAAAAGAAGGGGATGCCCATCAATTGGGAAATGGCTGAACAAGTTGTGGTATATGAATGTAATGGAATACTACTGTGCAATAAGAAATGAAGAGAAGACAAACTTCATAATAACCTGGAGAGACTTATATAAACTGATGCTGAGTGAGAAGAACATAAGGAGATGCTCTTGTACACAGTCACAGACACAATATATGTGTGATGACTAAGTTCAATAGATTGGGTTCCTCTCAGTAATACAAAGTTATAGGACAGCTCCAAAAGACTCATGATTGAAGGAGATATCCACGTCCAGAGAAGGAGATGTGGAGTCTGAATGCAGATTGAAACCAACTACTTGTTCTGTTTCTCTTTCTTGTTTTGTTTCTTCTTTCCCACTGATCATCCCATCAGTTACAATACTTCTTTACAACCTGACTAATGATTAATGGGAAGATATTTGTAGATCCTGTATCTGAGTACATGCATGACTGGGGGGAGGGAGGGATGGAGGAGGAGAAAATCTGAAACTCAAGGGACTGTGGAACTGAATGTTGTAAACTAAAAGTAAATAAGCCAATTTAATTATTTTTTAAGTAAACATTTGAAAAAGAAAAAAAGAAAAATGCACCAGGACAAGAAGGATCTACAAGTGAATTATATCAAACATTTACAGACCAATTAATTTTAATATTAAATGATTTTGATTAATAGGCAAAGAAGAGGTCCTACCCAACTCCTTTTTAATGTAACAAATGTTACTGATTCATAAACCAGGAAGAGTAAAAATAGAGAAAAAATTATAGAGCAGTTTCACTAATTAATATGGCTGCAAAAATCCTAAATAAAACACTAATTAAAAGATTACAATAGAAATATTGCAAAGATTATATATTACGAACAAGCAGGATTTATGCCAGGAATTCAGGGATAGGTTAACATAAGGAAACAATTAATTTAATCAATTGTATCTATAATAAAAATAAAAATCTGATTATATAAATAGTTGCAGAAGCAACCTTTGATAAAATACAACACTTTGATAAAATATAACGATTAAAAATACTTGAAAATATAGGTATAAATAGATTTTTCCTTAAAATAATAAAAATCATTTACTTAAAGCCATGAGCTTTCCAAGTAAGATGAGATATGAAACAAAGATAACTATATCATATATATTATTCAGTATTGTATTGGAAATCCTAGCAATAGCAATTAGAAGAAAAATTAAAAATCAAAAGAATCAGAATAGGAAATCAAATAATTAAACTATCTCTTTTTGCAGATGACATGACAGCAAATTCCAGACTCAACTAAAAATAGAAACCACACTTTAAAAAAAAATTGGAAAGACCACAAAACTCCAGACAGTATAAAATGCCCATGAGTACATCTGTTAAAACAAACCCAAGAATTATTGAATAATATTGTAAAAAAAATCTTATTATACAAATAAAATCAGCTTAAAATAATTAGAGAGATATTAATTGTTCACACGTAGGCAGGACCGATATAATGAAATGACAATTTTTACCTAAACTATTATATATATTCAAAACTATCCCTTATTATGTTACTAAAAAATAGTGATTTAGAAAAAAATAATAAAATTCATTTGGAAGAACAAAAGCTCATGAATATAAAAGTAAATAATGAAAAAAGTGTAAAGGCAGGAAGGTTAGCAGTACCAGATCTTTCACTAAATTATAAGTTGCTGATCATCAAAACTATCTGGAATTGACTAAGAAATAGAAAGATCAGTGGAACCCAGTAGACATACAATTCATACTAGCAAATATACATAATAACTTTGCACTTGACAAGTGTAAAAACTTAAATTTGGGGATAAGAATTAATTATTTGGTAAAAATATTATTGGAAAAGCTGGAAAGCAATCTGGTAGGAACTGGGCATAGATCATTATCTTATACTATTTACCAAGGTAAGATGAAAATAGACACGTGACCAGGATGTAGAGATATTACAAGAAAAATTGAAGAGCATGGAACATATTACCTATCAGACTTATAGATAGGTGAGTAATTTGTAAATAAACAAGGCATAGAGATAGAGAGCAGTGTGAGGTATAAAATGATTTCAATTATGTTAAAAAGGTTTTGTACACATAAAACAAATGTAGCCATGATCAAAAGGAAAGCAGAAAATTGGATTTAAAAATATTTATGTACCATATCTCAGAAAAAAGGTCTTATATCTCAAATATATAAAGAACTTTGTCAAATCTATAAGAATATGAGTCATTCCCCAATTGACAAATGGTTAAAGGATATGAACAGGCAGTTTTCCAGGAATCAAAACAATTTACAGCCATATGAAAAAGTGCTCTAAATCATTATTGATTAGAGAGATGCAAATTAAAACAACCACGAGTCATCATTTTACACCTATCAGATTGGCTAAAATGATTGAAGGGGAAAGTGATAAATGTTGAAGGGGATGTGGAAAAATTGGAACTCTAATTCACTGTTGGTGGAACTGTGAATTGATCCCACCATTTGGAGAATAATCTGGAATTATGCCCAAAGAGTTATGAAACTGCCTATACCCTTTGTCCTGGAGGGCAATAACTAGAAACAGAAACTGACAGGAAGGCTGAGCTGTGATTTAGTAGGCAGAGACCAGGATGCCTCTACAGGTATCTCAGAGCAGAAGACTTAGACTAAAGCTAACAGCTCTACCCAGATCCACAAAAGCTAAGGGAACTGCTGAGAAAAGGTCTGCTTTTTCCCATCTCTCTTTTCCCTGTAATCATTCTTCATTCCTTCTTTTATCATAAACATGAGAATCAGAAATTATTAAGTGATAGAAAACATCATCATCATTATAATAACCTCCATCTTTAAACTTTAAAATTTGCAAAGCACTTTCCAAGTATTATTCATATAATATTAATATTATTGATAATAATAATAAACAGATTATGTAACATACTACTATATTTCTTTACTGTAACCTTTCTGGTAGGCTAAAGTCTTGCCTCAAATATAAAGAGGACCATGGTTAGCAACAGATAAACATCACTTTAGTTCAGGGAAGAGAGTCAAGCTTCTGTCTAATGTGAAAAGCTTTCACATTGTAAGGGTTATATAAAAATACTTTATATATGTATTATATAAAAATATAAGGGTTCTAAATTGCTGTGATTAAACCTTATATTTTTGTTTAATATAAACTCCAGGAAGCAACAAAGAATGGAATTGTGTAGAATTGAGGGACAATAGATTAAACTGACCCTTTGGTGGAAAACAAATAAGCTAATTGTTTTAATGGGGTATGCCTGTTTAAATCCTAGAGACAAAGGGTATAAGGAAGGAGAATGATACTGAGTATTGGCTGGTTAATAGTATGTGATACCTACAAACAACAGCATTCCATGATATACTTAAATTTCAGTTGTTGAATTTTTAAATAAATCAGACCCCCCTATGTTATTTTTAGGTGATACCCTTCTGTTATTTCTTGATCCTTTTGTTTTAAGCTAAAAGGAAAATTTTGGAAATTTTTGTATTTTGTTTCTCTGTGCTATCCCCCAGGAATAATAACCCAGTTATAAGATGAAACCTGGTGAATGGCAAGCATGGTACAGTGAGTGGACAGAGTGCTATGAAATCTGGGACCTGGGTTTCCCTCTCCTGGGAACTTTCTCATGATTTTAAATATGTCACTTCTCTCTAGGCCTCCCTTTCTTCGTCCAGGAGGAATGAGAATATGCAACGACTTGTCCTCAAACTAAGGTCACTTTCAGTTTCAAATCTAATCAATATTAGGAATTAAATTAATGAAGAAAAAGGAATCTTCCATTGTTAAATGCTAAGAAGAAAATCATTTTCCTTTCATGCTTTTTTCCAAGGGTAGAAATTTGAGGGCAGTTTGGTAAAGTGTCAAGAACACTGGATTTGTAATTGGGAGAAGCCAGTATTCATAAGCTGTCTTCAACCTCATTAGTATTGTGGTAATAAGAAGCAAATTAACTTATCTGAGCCTTATTTTCTTCATCTGTAAAGCAAGGTTAATAAGACCTTTAACACAGACCTCAGACAGCTCCATAAATGTCAACTCTTATATGGCCCTTAATTGGGCTGAAATATTGCTGCCATTTATTTATATTTCTGTCCAAAATGGTTTTGAGGGTATTTGTGCCCAAACGTTGTTAATGCAGTTATTTTGTATTCTGGTCCCTAAACTAGAGAGTGTAGATCTTATGGTAACATAAGAGAAATTGGGGGGGGACAAGTCACCCCATTCAAAGTTATCAGCATCACTCTGTTGTTACCAACATGGCTGCAGATGACCTTACACCCTACTTGCTCCAGCTTTTCTATATTTAGTATCTGTTGGAGAGAAGCCTGCTTAAGTGATGAATATCTCCTCATACAAGAATCCAATCTCTTGGCAGCATTCTGTTTGATAGGCCTCCAGAGGATTGCATTAAGGAAGCTGATGTGCTGCATACAGATGTGTGCAGCATCCTAGGCTTTCAAGCAATTTTGTTGAGAGTGGTGGCGAATTTTACTGGAGGTTAACCATCCCTATAACCATTGTTAATTCCTTCTTTTATCGTAAACATGAGAATTAGAAATCAATAAGGAGTAGAAAACATCACCATGCTTTCATTAATAAAACACTAACATTTGTAAAATTTTACAAATATTATTTCATTTAATATTAACAATAACTAACATTTGTATTTGGCCTACTATGTGCTGGGCACTGTGCTAAGTGCTTTGTGAATATTACCTAAATGGATCCCCACAAAGACTCTGGGAGATAAGTACTATCATTTTAGAGATGAGGAAACTGAAGCAGACAGAAGTTAAGTGACTTGCCCAGGGTCACACAGTTAGTATCTGATGCCATATTTAAACTCTATTTTCTTGTCTAGCCCTCTTCTGACTATGCTACCTACTTTGTCTTAACAAAAAAAAAAACAAAAACTCACTTTTTCTGAGGCCAATTTCTAAAGTCATAGATATTTTGGAATAAGATATACTCTCTTACACACACACACTCTCTCTGTCTCTCTGTCTCTGTCTCTCTGTCTCTGTCTCTGTCTCTCTGTCTCTCTCTCTCTCTCTCTCTCCAGAACTGAACCATAACTTATTCCAAAAAAAAGTATTTAAGTACAACCAAGCCAGTGAGTGGTTCTGACAATGTATGCAACCTTCTTTCCCATAGTGCCCTCTCCGCTGCTTTGCTGAATGTAAAGAGGTATAGATTCTTCACTATGAAGATAAGTTATTACATTTTCTCAGAGCTCAACTTTCCTCCAATTCCTTCTTTTTATAAAGTGATTTGCTTTCCAGTTCTCTCATTACAGAGTAGTCTTAGAATCACATGGAAAAGAATACTCCATCTAATTGGTAAAAATGAGAATTTTGTAAATTTCTGAATATTCTATCTATGCACTTTTAAAAATTGCATTATTTTGGTTAACAAATAGTTGGGTACAATGGCAAACTTGACAAAGAGGCTTGTGAAGGTAAGACCCTCCTCAAATGACTGAGTCAACAATACATAGGTTATAGAGTACTGGTGTCAGAGGCAGGAACAGTCTGCTTCTAACATACTGAATATGTGACAATGGCCAGGTTAAACTGACCTCTTGGTGCTCTGGGCAGCTCCTTAATACCATAAGTTACTAAGTTATTATTTATCTGCATTGATTTAAGAAATTTGTCAGGAATACCAAAAGAAATTTTTTTTGAATATTCAAAAATCTGAAATCACAGGTGTAGTCAAAGTGCATGCACATGCACACACACACACACACACACACACTTTTTTTTTATTGTTGTCATTTTATAGTCATGTCCTACTCCTCTTCACCCCTTTAGGGGTTTTCTTGGCAAAGATACTAGAGTGGTTTGCCACTTCCTTCTTCAGTTCGTTTGACAGATGAGGAAACTGAGGCAAACAATGACTTACCCAGGATCATGCAGCTAATAAGTGTTTGAGGCCACATTTGAACTCAGGAAGACAAATCTTCATGACTCTAAGCCCAATACTTAATCCACTAAATCACCTAGCTGCTCACATATACACATATATGTGTATATATGTATACATATACCTTTATATGTATATATGTACATGCATGCATTACTTACTTTCTTTTGGAATTGAATGAGACTACTGAAAACCATTTCTATCAGTTCTTTGAATTCAGCTGAAATGATTGATTTTTGAGCAAAATTGATTTGTACTGTGTACTCCAAAGGAATTTTAATTTGTAGGAGCCATAGACCCCTCAGAGAGTTAAGCATGGATTATAATACCATCTCTGAATGATATTATCTGTTGTTGTAATAAGGATGTTAAGATTCTCCCCATAGCATAACTATACTTAACTTTACCATGACAAAATGAATTTTAAAGACGTTTTATCTTCTATGTGGTACAGAAACTTGGGGAATTTCATATTTTTATTTCTCCCAGAATTTACTCTGAAATAAATTAGACCCTATCAGAAGTGGTATAGACTAATTCAGACCACTTACATGGCCTTAGAATAAATTAGTTCCCAGGGGCCTTAAAAAAGACACACCACTTCCAAACCCTAATCCTATCTAGAAGATTCTACAGTGTGATATCTCACGGCAGAAGAGCATTAATTCCTACACCATGCAGCACCCCAAGTTTAAATTTTTATGCTTAGGTTTCATTGTTCATTATTCTTGCACTAACATTCATTTTTTTCACATCCAGTTTGATTTTCATGTCCTTGTGAGATGAAGGATTTTCATTTCCCCCCTATTTTCTTACTGGCAGTTACTTGTCTCCTTTGATTAATGTTTGAATCTTTAATTTACTCCTCTGCTATGAGAATACCATGAAAATTTGCATCATGTAAAAAATAAACCCATACAATTTTTTTCTCTATTTTAACATTTAACTTTTCTCAATTCATATGAAATTATTAGATCACATTAGAACAAAAAAGATGGCAGTTACAGCCCCCTAGACATACCTAATATTTCATTATTTGGGAAAAAAACTAGTGGAAACACAGATTGTGGCCAAATGTTTGCTTCTTCTTTGGTCCAAATGCTGATTTACATGTAGATGGGGAAGATATTTGTTTACTGGACTTTGATACATTGAACTATGTGGATATTACCCATAAAAGTAATAGAGCTATCATCTAAAAAGTCCACCATAGGTTGTTCCAGTAGTGGCAGGGCACAAATAAGATGCCATTACATAAAACTGAGAATCTAGCTCTTTTAACTTTTCATTATCATAAGCTATAATTTGAATTTTTCTGACAAGTTTATTGACAGAGTCGTAGGTTGGCGTGAGACTGAATTTGTCTCCAGAGGCCTTGGGCTTGAATGTGAACTCTGCTACTTACTGCCATGAAATCTGAGGCAACCTTCTCAGTCTTTCTTTGCCTCAATTTTTATCTGTAATTAAAATGAGGGCATGGACTGCATTTGGAAGGAGACTTCTAGCCTCAAGGTCTATAAATTACTTCTTTTGTTAATATTTGATAGTTATATTTCATGAAAACTAAAAAGAAAAGATCTTGGAAATGGAAACATGAGGACCTGTGCTCGAGGAAAGGTTGAAGAGAGACACTCTGTTTATATAGTTTTGTTTTGTTTTGTTTTTCCATCAGTTTATAAAAAGAGATTACAGAGTTTATGTTTTCTAAGTCCTGTGTATGATTCCTTGTTTCTCAATTATTAGAATAGGGGAGAGATGCTTCTATCATTTAGAGGGCTTGATCCCAGGAATAAGTAATGTAGTACAAGTAAAAACATTGAGGAACATCAGATATTATTTTTTAAACCAGAAATGTGACATTATTATAGTAAACCTCAATGATAAAACTGCCAATTCATGTGCCCCCTGCTCAGCAACTCATCATCTGAGAGTTAAATGAGCCACTAAGAGACTGAATGCCTGGGTCTGACCATCTCACCATCTCTTACTCAGGTTTCCTCATGATGTAATCTACATGGCAACATTGAGACTTTCTGAACTTCTCTTCCCAAAATAAATAAATGAATATTCATATTATTGCCCACATTTCTTATTAGACTTTAAAAGTGTTATCAGATGTCTATTCTTATACCATCATACAATTAAAAACTGGGAGAAAAAATCCCTTCACTAAAGTCCAAATTCTTAATTTTACTCATTCAGAATTGTAGGCCCAGGAAGGAGAAGAATTAGACCACACAGTGAGTAAAGGACAGATCTAGAACTCTAAAGGAGGTGCCACCTCTCCTTTATTTGAAGCCTGCAAAACCTAAGTGATACCTATTCCAGAGAATTTTCACATCTTAGTCAAGCAGAGCTTTAATTTAGATTTAACTAATTAAAATGATTTACCTTATGCAATTATAAAACAAGTACATAGGATTATTTGTGTCTTTTCTATTTAAAAAAAAAGTATACAGGAAAAAATCCAAGGTGTTAAAAGGTTTGAGCCCTGAGGTAGTAAATGGAATTTTGTGGAACACAACCTTATTCTTTCTGTAGGAAATCACACTGAATAATTGACATTGCAAATTCCACTCTACATTTTTTAGCATATGAAGTCATAAGGAAATCAGTGGTTATGTATAGCTTTAATTCTACATTTACTGTTTTATGGCATGGTTTTGAGTGAAAGAAAATGAAGATTATGTCCATGAATCATAACCAGATTTAGGACTTAACTGATAAAATGCTAGTTTTTGAAATTCTCTTTTAAAAAATTAGCAAAATCATCACAGCAATGCACACAGAGAAATCTGAACTCTACAAAGTGCAGTCTGTTTAAACAAACATTCAATGTGATGAGAAAATTGCAAATCAAGTTAGAGACTCACAGTGTATTTCTTCCCATTGCTTTAGGAATAGATTGTATAATTTGGTAATCAAGGCAATTTATGTTGACTTGAAATAAAAATCTGTGCCCTGTATTGTGCCTATATGTATGAAATACTTTCTAAAACCTAGCAGGATAATGAGTTTTATTGTATCCAATTTATTTTATGTTAAGGCTTGTATATGGATTAGATCTTAATGTAGCTTCTGAAATTTCAATGACATGAAAAAATAATTTATGCCTAAATGTGTCTAAATTTCAAAGAAGCAAAACAAATATCAGAAAAAAGGTCATTTTTTTCCTCTCTGGTGAGAATAAATCCTTGATTTTGCAGAATTACTACAGTAAGTTGTGATTTATGTGCAAAATAAACAGAACAGAGCTGTTGTTTAAGCAGAGGGCTTGAATAGGTCAAGATAATGGAAGTTTTAATCATAATGCCAGATCTGAACTGCAACCCTCTGTTTATAAGTCAAGGTCACCAGAATTTTGAATTGAAAATCATGAATGAGTCCCAGAACAGAAAGCCACACATCTGTTGATTGGGCTTGACTAAAAAGCTGCTTATGAATGTACATAACAGAATGAAAATGGTACTGTGGGTCAAATGCCTATCTTGGTCTATTAGCTTTACTCTATAACAATACCAGGAGCTTGGAATTGGGCTGAAAGACTTCTAACAAACTTTACAAGTCTAAGATCAAGTGAATTTTATGATTGTCATAACCCTGGTTAGCCATCTCACAGCTGTGTAGCATTACTCAGGAGGCGGTGTTGGCAAGAAATTAGGCAAGTTAGTAAAATCCCATCACCACTGGCAGCACAACAAATACAGTGAAGTGGTGACTGATCATTTGTTTCTTCTTCCTAAACAAAGACTACATTTTACTCTCAGGAAATGACCTAGTATACTTTGAAAGAGTGCCATTTTAGAATGAGACTATCAGTAAAAGAAGGAGCTAAATTTTCCTTTTAGCAGGGGTGGTAGACAATATAACATCTAGAAGATAGTATGAGTGATGAGTTCTTAATTTTTGGTAGTACTGGTGATAATGAAGGTAAGATACTTCATAACTTCAGAAAAGAACATAAAGGGACATATTTAGTAGAATAGGAAAGTATGTAAAATGAATTAATTGCTTTAATTTGGGCAACATGATCCTAAACAATTTTAAATAAATTGTCAGTCATCTTGTTTTCCATTATATACATATGTATGTGAAAATACACACACACACACATATGCATTTATATTTAGTGTGAATACTCTCTTGTCCTGTGAAATAACTGCATCACTAAGGCAATGCTTCATGATGCTGGCTGGCCTGGGCTACATGTGTTACAGCTCTTTGAGGTGCTAGAGAAGAAATAGATATAGCTCTTCAGGGTTGGCAAAGAGCTCCAAACATTATATTTTTAATTCCAAATAATTATCCTATGATGCTCAAGAATGAAAGTCATCATGTCTATCCAATGTAGTTTTAGAGGATTAAATGACTTGCTTATAGTCACATGACTTTACTACCATTATCCTGATAGACATCAATAATTATATTGTTGATCCTTCTAATAATGTATGCATTTGTATGTCACATAGGAACGTCTATGCATTGTGCTGTGAAACACACCAAATAGCTTTACATATGAAACATGTGACTTGACAAGTTATGCATATTTGAGGCTATCTTCCATATTTTTTCTTTAGTTGAGGCTGTAGATGGTAAGTCATAATTTTGGATCCTAGGGATACTCATTACTAAATAAAATAGGCATCACTTCTAGGGAAAAAAATCTAATACAGGTGATTTTTGTTTATTTGATAAAGTGAATTTCTGGCTAAAGCTAGCTACCCCTTCATCTATGACTTCCTCTCTTCTCCATACTTCAACAAAAGAGTAAGAAATATAGCAAATTAGATATAGATCAAGTCAGTAATATGCCATAAAAACTGAAGATTTAAATGTAATAATTGTGGTAGATAAAGTGTATCAATCAGATACACATACACAGTGTGTGTGTGTGTGCAAATGTGTGTGTGTGTGTGTGTGTGTGTGTGTGTGTGATAGGACTAGGGTATTTCATTTCCCCTTAATAAAGATTAATTTCCCCTAAAAGACAAAAGAGTTGTCTCTGGGACTTAATTTACCCCTGCCTCTCTTGAAGTAGCCTCTTAATCACCTAAGGGCACAAAATTCTCACTCACATGGGATCAGATCTGCAGACTAGGAAGACCCTTGGCAATTCACTTAAACCTGTTTGTCTCAGTTTCCTCATATGTAAAATGAGCTGGAGAAGGAAATTACAAACTACTTCAGTGTGTTTGCCAAGCAAACCCAAATGGGGTCACAAAGACATGGAAATGATTGGAAGCAACTGAACAACAACAAAAAAAACCCCTCCTTGCCAAGACCATTAGCAAATTTGGGGGATACAGAGAAATACCAAACTGTCAAAAAAAAGATGAGAAGATGGAAGTTCCAATGAGTGTAGAAGAAAATTTTAAAACAAATTGTCATCAAGTCAGTAATATGTCCTAAAACTGAAGATTTAAACGTTAGAATAGAGGTTAACCATTCCATCTAAAATAAGGAGTAAGATACTAAGTCTTGATAAGTTTATGATATGGGATCCCAAACATACTTGAATCCATCACATCAGAGGTGTGAACAGGGCTTAAAATTTCTGTTAAATCTAAGAAGTAAAATATTTTGGGTTAAATGTGAAAAGTCTTATATGCTTATTTTTATTTGAGTATATAGTGTAAGTTCAGTTGTCCTGAGCTTAGATTCTGCTAAAGTATTACCTGTGGTTTGATATTCTTTCTTGGGACCTCCTAAGGTATATACTTCTGTAACTGAATCTCTCTCTAAGATGAATTAGTTCATTTGGATGTTTGGGATCATGGAATCTACTGATACAAGCTTTCTTTACTGATGGTCTATAGAAGAAAGCTGACAGATCTGTTCAGAAAACAAAAACAAAACACACAGACAAATCAGTAACAGTGTTACCACCCACCAATTTTGTCATGTATAAAATTTGAAAGCTTTTAATTTATTTTTTAAAACAAATTATTAATAAAAATGTTCATAAGAACAGTTAAAGGCACAGATGTCTGGAACTACCCATTAAAGTCTCTAAATTTGCAATAACTCATTAATGACAATTTGTAAAGACTTGTCATTCATCCAACTCTTTGTGATTGTATCATTGTTCATATCTCTCCCCCTTGTCCTTAATAATAACATGAGTTTTTTTAAAATCCTTTTTCCATAGTAACTCTGTCACCATCCAAGAAAAAATGAAATTTCTTTAGCATAACTTTTATTGATTAAGCAATGCTCCCTGTTTGTGATAATAGTTTTGTTTTAGGTCTTAATAAAACTTTCCCTTTAATAAACCATTCTAGGATTTTGCAAAGATCAAGAATGCCTCCAGTATTTAACATGCTCCTTACCATTAGTAAAGCAGTCTTCACTTGGTTCTCTTTCTACTTCTTTAATCATTCTTTGCCTCCTTATTGTTGTCATCATCCTGAATCTGTCTTTCTCTCCAGCACCTAATTCCTTAGCTATCTCATACATTCACTTCCATCCCACTACTTCTATGCAAAATCCAGAAATCTATTATCCATTTATTATCTCTGCACTTCACAATCTTTTTCTGAACTCCAGGATGTGAAATATCTCTGGATATCCATTCTATTCATATCTCAATCTCAACTTATTTAAAACTGAACTTATCTTTCTCTTTAAATCTACTCCTGGGGGAGAGGGGAAAGGGGAGGGGGAGAATGGAGGTGGTACAGTGTATAGAGCACCAGCCCTGGAGTCAGGAGGACCTGAATTCAAATTCACCCTCAGACACTTAACACTTACTAGCCATGTGACCTTGGGCAAGTCTTTTAATCCCAATTGCCTTCCTTTCCTCCCCTCCAAAAAGCCAAAAAAAAAAAAAATACTCCTTATTATTTCACTCTTTTTCTTTCTGCTAGTACCATGTTGTCATCTCTTCAGGTAGATGAGTCATAGGTTTGTTGTTTTTCCTCTATCTAGTCAAAAAGTAGATTTGTGAATGTAAGGAATGCACTCTCGATATGTTAAAGTCATAGGATCGCAACTCTAGAGCAGGAAAGGAATATTTTAGTATTATTTAGAATATTAATGTATTTAGTATTATATATTTAACAACAAATGTATTATGTAATATGTTATTTTATATTTTATATAATTTTATATTTAATTTTTAAAATGTCTTATTTATCACCTATTATTTATTTGAATGACTAATATATTACTTTATATCTTATGTAATGTATTACTATATATTTTGTAATAAATATATAATATATTGCTATAAATATATAATGTTTAGTTATATAGTATATATTAAGTGTTTGTAGTTAATGTTATAAATATATTAGTATTCAGTCTATTTAGTCCAAACTCTTCATTTTACAAAGATGTTACTAGCGATGCTAATTTCACACAACAGAGGATGTACATTTAGGATAAATAAGGATTCCAGAGGTCAGATATTCCAGCCTATTCATTTTATAAGTGGGGAAAATTGAGGCCTATGGAGAGTAGGTGACTTTTCCATCATCCCATTAAGGGCACAAAATGAGAAATGACACCAGGTATTCTGATTCAGAACAGTGATCTTTCTATTATAAGATCCTGGCTACCTGAAGGTTTGGTTTTTTTTTAATGTTTCAAGATACTTAAAAGATACACAAAGAAGAATTTTCTTATCGTATAGTAATTTTTAGATTTTTTTAATAGAAAAAACAAGGCCATAAAATATCTAGAAATTCTGCTACTGGACTTGTTTCATTAAAGAGCTCTATGATATGCTAATGACACTGTTCAGTTGACTATGCAGGAAGGCCATGCTTTCAATGATTCTCAATTACAGGAGAGCCCAAAGGTCACAGTAATAATTAATTGTGGTCTTAAAAAAAAGCTAGGTACAAAAAAATAAGTATAAAGTGTCGTTTTTTAAAGTTTGAGCTATTGGAATTTCTGAGAAATCAGAATGGAGAGCTCTCATTTCAGAGGTTTGCAAACCCAGTCACTTTATGTTTGAAGGAGTGCTCAGCTTCTGAGAGTAATATACTTGTATGCCCTAGGCAAATTTCTATCTGTAAAGGGACTTCAGCATGTAATGGTTATATAACTTGACTCAAAATAAGAAAGATCTGAATTCAAGTTCCATCTCTGGCATATACTGACTTTGTGACCCTGGGCAAGTCACTTAAACACTCAGTGTTATGGATCACTCTCTAATTGCAGAGAACATATTGACCTATATTGATAAAGGGATTCCAGTCATCCAGGAAGTTCTCTTTACCAAGGAAACAAGTCCTATCCCTATTCCTAAGCCACTCTCCCCACAATAGATAGTCAGAAGGCACAATTTATACCTAAGAATTTCTCTATCTTTTAAATCAAATAGATTCTTAATTTTATTATGTGATTAAATATTTAGTTAATATTTTTATTTCTTTCCAAATAAATTTGCTGGACTGTGTGCTAGTTGCACTGGAAATCAAATAATGAGTCAAGGTGAAATGTGTTCTGGAAATACTGGCCTCAGCTCAATATGTATTATCAAATCTACAGCCATAGTATCACAAATGGAGACTCTATTGAACAGAACTTGAAAACTAATATTATAGTTATTGTTAAATATTTAGGTAAGAATTATATTTTAAAATTATGTTTTTAGAGATATAAGGAGTAAGCTAAAGACATAAATGAAGGATTGCTGTTTGATCTCAGGTTTCATTTACATACACAAAGAACAAATGATATGCCAGTGGAAGTCTTCAGAGGTTTTTCTTTTCTGTTTGGCTTTGAGATTCAGGTTGTGGATTTTATATTTGCTTTCATAATGAATTTGATATGCTAAGACATCATCAGTTATCATCTTAGAAGAACCTGCAGGGAAATTGAAAAATCATGTTGCCACTGAAAATTGTCATTTCTTCTTTGTTGAGCTATATTTTAAAAATATTATTGTTGTCTCAAATTGCAATTAGTCATTACACAAATGCACAGATTAATAAACTCAGATGGTCAGCCTGTTGATGGGGGAAAATTGACTGTGTCCTTATTAGGAGAATTTTTACAATGTCAGGTCCAAATTTAACATTTAAAAGATTTATCATCTGAAGAGAAAGACAACTAAAACCTGTTCTAATATTAGGAGTACTGACTATATATCCAAGACTAAATTGACCAAGGGAAGTCTGGGTAAAGGAAGTTCATCTGTAAATGCAGGTCAGCTTGCAGCCTTACAAAGATGCTAAGATCATAGACAAATTGTATGTGTGTGTATGTGTGTGTGTGTACCATACTGACTCTTTGCTCTAATATATAAAATTGAATTCATGGATTTATAGCAGGGGTCACCCAACAATGTTTTCAAGATAATGGTTGTTGCTTATCAAATATTCTCCACTTTGGAGCTGTAGCTCTCTTTGGTTTCAATTCCATGGCAAGCCCCTTCATATCCTCTTTCCTCCCCACTGCTTTCAAACCACAACCATTGTGTGGTCTTCTCCATTAGACTGTAAGCTCTTTGAAGTTAAGGACAACCTTTCTTTTTCCTTATTTATATTGCCAGTGTTATCTATAATGCTTGGCACATAGTAGGCACTTAATAAATGTTTAGTGTATTGTATTATATTAACAACCACTTTTTAAATTTAAATTTATTTTTGTTTTCTATTCCACAATCTCTCTCTCTCCATTAACCTCCTCTATCTATCATGCAAATACATTTCATCTTTAGCCATATCCCACTCCACCCCCCCCCCCCAAGTAAAGCAAGAAAAATGAAGGGAAAAATGTTTCAATCTGGACTCTGAGTTCATTAATTCTCTATTTGAAGATGAACAAAACTGTATTTTTTGTGCCATTGGAATTGTGGTGGATCGTTGTATTGATCAGAGTTACTAAGTCATTCACAGTTGGTTTCCCTTAAGATATTGTTGTTTCCATATAGATTGTTCAACATGTTCTGCCCCCTTTACTTTGTATCTGTTTATATAGGTCTTCCAACATCTTTCTGAAACCTCCACTGTCATCATTTTTATAGCACAATATTATTATATCACAGTCATATGCCGCAGCCTGTTCAATCATTTCTCAGTTAATGGGCATCTCCTCAGTTTCTAATTCTTTGCCATTATAAAAAAAAGCTGCAATAAATACTTTTGCACATAGGGGTCCTTTCCATTTTTCTTTGGTCCCCTTGAGGTACAGAATTGGTAGTTGTACTGCTGCTTTAATGGATGTGAGCAGTTTTATAATCTTTTGATCATATTTTGAGATCATTCTTTAGGATGGTAAGACCATCCTAACAATACATTAGTGTGTTGATTTTCCCACATCCTTTCCAGAATTTGGCAACACAGAGATTAAAAAAGAAGAAAAAACATTTTGGTAGCATTTTCTGTTAAAATTTGTGACTTTTGCCTATGCAAGACTTGGTTTCCATCAGCCTTTATTACCTTTATCCCATCTCATGCCACAGTAAATGTCACTAAACCATGTGAATACTCTTCATTAGTAGAGCTTTCTCAGTTGAATGCCACTGAAATGAACTAGTTTTCCAAGGTTTTAATTTATAAATGGCCTTCTCTCAGTCTATTCTTCATGGTCAACTACAATACTTTGGGTTTTTGTCATTAAGAGCTTATGACACCATTCACCAAATGATTTCAGGCTATCATCAGAGTTCTCCAAGGAGATACATCACATTTAGCAAAGTAGTGAAGCCCAAAAGAATAAATAGAGAGACAATTAATAATAGATTCAAATTTGGAAAGCCATAAGCAACTTGACTCAGAAGTAGGGTAATATGAAGAAGGCAATGAAGAGTCACTGAATTGATCAGCATACTGAGATATAGAACTAGACTGTAGGAAAATTTTAAAAGGCAAATAAAATATTTTCTAAGGCCTTGCAAAAAGTTTCATTGGAACCAGTCATGTCACTAAAATACCTTTTCTCCCCAGTACTGAGCCCTCTTCTGTAACAAATAAAAACATCTAAAAAAAACCTAAACAGATAGCATGTCCTCATCTGACAGCATGCTTTCTCTCTCTCTCTCTCTCTCTCTCTCTCTCTCTCTCTCTCTCTCTCTCTCTCTCTCTCTCTCTCTCCATATATATATATGTATGTATATGTAAAGCCCTTGACTTCTTACAGAGGAAGAAATTGTTTTAGCATCAGTTTTGTGGGACTGACATTGATTATTCCAATCAATCAATATTAAACCACTTCTCATGTTTTCATAAGAATTATGCATGTTATTGTTTGGTATAGTATACTTATTCCATTGTTGTTGTTGTTGTTTTACTCTGAGTTCATGTGAGACTCCCTCTATTTATACATCATATATTAATAAATTATTGTTTCTTCAGACGTGACTTAATTGATGGACACCTAGTTTAATTTCAAGTTTGTTAGGGTGTTTTTTTCCTAACATAAGAAAAAGTTATGGTGTAAATATTTTGATATATTATGGGCTTTCCTAATTATCCTTATGACCTTTGCCAAGTCAAAGGGTAGTTACAGTTCAACAGTGGGTTTTTTTGCATCGTTCTAAATTATTTTTCAGAACTGTTGAACCAATTAGTCATTTTCTCAATAGTAGATGATGAATAGGTTTGTCTTTTCACAGCCCATGTAACCTGGACTGTTTCCACGATATTATCTTTGCCATTTCAATGGATAAAAGGTAAGTATATGTCTATACATATATACACAAAAATATATATGCATGTATGAAAACACATACATATGTATGTATGTGTATAGACAAATGTGTATATATGTGTGTATATATGTATATACATATATCACTAAATTGTAATCATCTTTCATATAATTGTTTATTCTTACCAACTCTTCTTTTAAAATGTATTTGTTCAGTCTTTATACACTTATCTATTGGGTTCAGTATCTTTGTGTAAATCCCTTATATATCTCAGTCACTTTTTGAAAAGATGAATTTTTATCATCAGAATTCTAGAAATGTTAGATATGAAGATTTTTCTCATTGAACCATTTTTCTTATTGTTTGAGCTGCATTAATTTTGAATTTGCCAAAACGAAACCTTGTAATTTAATGTAAAAATATTTATTCTATCTTTTATCATTTTCTCTATCCCTTTTTAGAGCAAAAAGATGATTTCAAAGTCAGGAAGACTTAGATTCAAATCCTACCTTTGTTACCTTCTGGATTTCTCAATACTCTAAGACTATATGTTGCAAAAAGTTGCCAATCTTCATTAATAGAAGGAGCTTCCTCATCTGAGAGTTCCTTATTCCAATGCAAATTCTGGTCCAGCCCCCATTCCTATCCATTGTTAAGTTTTAGCCATATATGTAAAAGCTATCTTTTGTGATAATGTAACCTTTTTGTATCTAGGTTGATTATTCAATAGGAGCTTATTTTGGCATATGACATAAGGTTGACCCACACAACTTGGCAGGAGTAGGCAAAATATGCTTATAGATATCTTTAATTTCTTCCTCTGAAAACAGTCTGTTCCTATCCTTTGACCAATTATCAGTTGGGGAATGACTTATATTCTTATAGATTTGATTCAATTTTCTGTATATTTTAGAAATGAGGCCCCTAACAGAGAGACACTGGTTATAAAAATTCTTTCCCAATTTTTCACTTCCCTTATAATCTTGCTTACATTGGCTTTATTTGTACAGAAACTTTTCAATTTAATGCAATCAGAATTATCAATTTTGCATTTCATAAGGCTCTCTAACTCTTGTCTGGTCATAAAATCTTTCCTTCTCTATAAATCTGATAGGTAAACTATTCCCTGTTCTCCCACATTGCTTGCAGTATCAGCCTTTAAATCCAGATCGTGTACCCATTTAGACTTAATTTTGGGATATGTTGTAAAATATTGGTCTATTCCCAGTTTCTGCCATACAGCGTTCCAGTTTTCCCAGGAGTTTTTGTCAAACAATGAGTTATTATCCCCAAAACTGAGGTCTTTGAGTTTATCAAACAGTAGATTACTATAGTCATTGACTGCTGTGTCATGTGTACCTAATCTATCTATTCCACTGATCCACTACTTTATTCCTCAACCAGTACCAAGAAGTTTTAATGACTGCTGCTTTATAATACAGATTAAAATCTGGTATGCCTTGGCCACCTTCTCTAGCATTTCTTTCCATTAATTCCCTTGATATTCTGGACCTTTTGTTCTCCCAAATGAATTTTGTTACAATTTTTTTCTAGCTCTCTAAAATACATTTTTGGTAGATTGATTGGTATGAAACTAAATATGTATTTTAATTTACATATAATTGTAATTTTTATTATATTAGCTCAATCTAGGCACAAGCAATTGATGTTTTTCCAATTAGTTACATCTGATTTTATTTGTGTGAAATGTGTTTTGTGCTCATATAGGTCCTGGGTTTGTTTTGGCAGGTAGATTCCCAAATATTTTATAATGTCTATGGTAACTAAAGTGGAATTTCTCTTTCTATCTCTTGCTGTTGAATTTCATTAGATATGTATATATATATATATAGGAATGCTGAGGATTGATGTGTTTTTTTTAATATCCCGCAACTTTGCTAAATTTATCTCAAGTAGTTTTTTACTTGATTCTCTAGGATTCTCTAAGTATATCATCATATCATCTTCAAAGATACCTTAGTCTGTTCTTCACCTAATTTGATTCCTTCAATTTCTTTTTCTTCTCTTAGTGCTACTGCTAACATTTCTAGTACCAAATTGAATAAGAGAAGTGATAGTGGACATCCTTGTTTCACGCCGATCTTATTGGAAATGCTTCTAGCTTATCCCCATTACATATAATACTTGCTGTTGGTTTGATTGTTATTTGATGCTGCTTGTTATTTTAAGAAGACTCCATTCATTCCTATACTTTCTAGTGTTTTTAATAGAAATGTGTATTGTATTTTGTCAAAAGCCATTTCTGCACCTATTGAAATAATCATATGGTTTTTGCTAGTTTTGTTGTTGATACAATTATACTGATAGTTTTCCTAATATTGAACCATGCTTGCGTTCCTAGAATTGACCCTACCTGATCAAAGTGTATTAATCTCATGATAAATTGCTGTAGTCTTTTTGATAATATTTTATTTAAAATTTTTGCATCTATATTCATGAGGGAAATTTGTCTATAATTTTCTTTCTCTGTTCTCTCTTCCCAACTTAGGTATCGGTACCATATTTGTGTCATAAAAAGAATTTAATAGGACTCCTTCTTCTCCAAGTTTCCTTAACAGTTTGTAACATTGAAATCAATTGTTCTTTAAAGTTTTGATAGAATTTACTAGTAAATCCATCTTGCCCTGGAGATTTTTTCCTAGGGAGTTCATTGATGATTTGTTCAATTTCTTTTTCTGAAATTTCTTTTATTTAAGTAATTTACATCTGCTTCAATTAATCAGTGCAACTTATATTTTTGTAAATATTCATCCAGTTGACTATGATTGTCAAATTTATGTGCATATATTGGACAAAATAGTTCCTAATTATTGTTTTAATTTAGTCCTCATTGGAGGTAGATCCACCTTTTTCATTTTTGATACTCATAATATAGTTTTCTTTCTTTTTTATATACTATTCACTAATGCTCTGTGAATTTTGTTTTTTCATAAAACCAACTCTTAGTTTTATTTATTAATTCTATAGTTTTTAAAATTTCAATTTTATGAATATCTCCTTTGGTTTTCAGTATTTCTGCTTTAGTATTTAATTGGAGATATTCAGTTTGTTTGTTTTTAGCTTTTTCAGTCATATGCCCAATTCATTGACCTCCGTTTTCTCTATTTTATTCATGTATGCATTCAGAGATATAAAACTTCCCCTAAGAATTGCTTTTGCTGAATCCCACAAGTTTTGGTATGTTGTTTAATTGTTGTCATTCACTTGAAGTTACTGATTGTTTCTATAATTTTTTGTTTGACCTACTCATTCTTTAGGATTGAATTATTTAGTTTCCAATTAGTTTTTAGTCTGTCTTTTCATGGCCTTTTATTACATATAATTTTTATTGCATCATGATCTGAGAAGGATGCATTTAATATTTCTGCCTTTCTGCACTTAATTGTGAGGTTCTTATGCCCTAGTTCATGGTCAGTTTTTGTGTATGTGTCATGTACCACTGAGAAGAAGGTGTATTCCTTTTTATCCCCATTCAGTTTTCTCCAGAGGTCTATCATATCTCTCCTTTATAAAATTCTGTTAAGCTCCTTAACTTCTTTCTTGTTTATTTTGAGTTTTGATTTGGCAAGTTCAGAGAGTGAGAGATTGAGGTCCCCCCCACAGTATAGTTTTGCTATCTATTTCTTCCTCTAATTCCCTTAACTTCTCCTCTAGGAATCTGGATGCTGTACTGCTTGGTGCATATATGTTTAGTAATGATATTGTGTCATTCTTGATGGTGCCTTTTAACTGGGTAAAGTTTCCTTCCTTTATCTTTTAATTAGTTCTATTTTTGCTTTTGCTTTACCTGAGATAAGGCTTTATACCCCCTCTTTTTTTTTTTTACTTTAGCTGAAGCATAATATATTCTACTCCAGCCTTTTAACTTTACCCTGTGTGTATCCCTGTTTCAAATATGTTTGAATATACTGTAGACAGTATATTGTAGAATTATGGTTTTCAATCCATTCTGATATCCACTTCCATTTCATGGGAAAATTCATCCCATTCATATTCACAGTTATGATTACTATCTGTGTCTTTCCCTCCATCCTATTCTCTCCCCTATTTATGCTTTTATTTCTTCCTTCCCATCCTTAAGAGTTTACCTTTTCACCATCACTTCCCTCAGTATTTCCTTCCTATATACCTTCTGCCCTTTATCTATCCTTCACCTTTACTACTTCTTCCCTCCCTTCTAACCACCCCCCATTTTCCCCTTTCCTCTCCTCCTGCCTGTAGTGCACAATAGGTTTTTTTACTTAACAAAGTATGTTATTCCCTCCTTGAACCCAAACTGATGAGAATGAATTTCATACAGTGCTCCTCTCCCTCCCTTCTTTCCCTCTACTATAATGAGTTTTTGTATCTTTTCAAGTTACAATCCTAACCTTACCTGATTTTGTTAATCCCTCCTTGAACCAAAACCAATGAGAGTAAAGTTCATATATAATCTCCCTCCCTTCTTTCCCTCTACTATAGCATGTTTTTGTGGGGCATAATTTACCCTTTTCTGCCTCATCCTTTCCTTTTCTCCCTGTATAATCCCTATGCACCCATTAATAAATTTTTAAATATCTGATTAGTTTATTTATACCCACACTAATGCCACAATAATCATACAATTCTCAATATTGACAGGTATCATCTTCCCATACAGGGATGTAAACAGTTTACTCTTATTGAATCACAAGTAATGTGTGTGTGTATGTGTGTGTTTGGGGGGGGTGTTTTTGGTTTACTTTTTTATGTCTCTCTTGAGTCTTGTGTTTAGAGATCAAATTTTCCATTGAGCTCTGGCTTTTTCATCATGAAGGTCTGGAAGTCCCTTATTTCATTGATTCATCATCTCCTTGCCTGAAATATTATGCTGTTTTGCTAGATAGTTGATCTTTGTCTACAGTCCAAGGTTTTTTGCCTAGTGAAATATCATATTTCAATCCATCCATTCTTTTAATGTAGAATCTGCTAGGTCCTGTGTGATCCTGACTGTAGTTCCACAGTATTTGAATTGTTTCTTTATGATTGCAATATTTTCTCCTTGACCTGTTAGTTCTGGAATTTGACTACAATTATTCTTAGAGTTTTCAACATGGGATCTCTTTCAGGAAGTACCCATTGAATTATTTTGATAACTATTTTACCCTCTGGTTCTAGGACTTAAGGACAGTTTTCTTTGATAATTTCTTGGAGGATGTTGTCCAGGCTGGGTTTTTTTTCATCACAGCTTTCTGGTAGATCAGTAATTCTTAGGTTATCTCTCCTGGATCTGTTCTCCAGGTCAGTTGTTTTTCCAATGAGATATTTTACATTTTATTTGAATTTTTCAGTCTTTATGTTTTGTTTGATTGATTCTTAATGTATCATCCATGGAGTCATTAGCTTGACTTGACTGATTCTAATTTTTAGTTAATTATTTTCTTTGGTTAGTTTTTGAAGCTCATTTTCCATATGTTCAAATTTTATTTTTAGGGAGGTATTTTCTCCAGTTAGATTTTGAACCTCCCATCTCAGTTCACAAATTTAATATTTTAAGGATTTGTTTTCTTCAGTGAGATTTTTTTCCATTTTGGCCAATGTAATTTTAAAAGAATTGGTCAGTTTATCTTCTACCTCTCTAATTTAGTTTTTAAAATCTTTCTTGAACTCTTCCAGTCATCTGGATTCAGAGGCAGACAGTTCCCAGGTCCTTGTCCAGTCCTTCAGGCAGTTCCTGCTACACACTGAAGTTCACAGGGTCCAGCACATCTCAAAACCATCATCACTTCTGTTCCTGGCAACTCAAGGATCAACCAAGCCACAAATAAACAAAATGTTAGCATATTTGTCATGCTTCCCCAGTCCTCTGGCAGTTCAGCTGGCTCTAGGACCCAGAAGAAATTTCAGCCTTCCAGGTGGCCTTCTCAGCAGCAACTTCAGCCTTTACCAGATTCTTGTCTCAAGGAAATCCTCTCTTAGTTCTCAGTCAGCTTCCAGATTCTCCATGAGAGAAACTCTCTCTCTCTCTTCCACCAGGAGCCCACCAGGAGAAAATTTCTGATTCTGCCTCTCTGGGGCTTTTCTTTTACACACACACACACACACACACACACACACACACACACACACAGCACTGGCTTCCTCTTTCAGCCAAACTCTTCCTGTTACATCAGCAACAGGAGACAGAGTTCACACCCTTTGCCTCTTTTACAGAGGCTTGACTAAGGGCTAAATACCTGCTTACTTGACATAACAAAAAGGGGTCTTCAAATTTAAAATTAATTACTTTTGCAGGTACTTTTGGACTTCTGGTGTTAGTGCTTGCTGGCTCCACCCCCCGGACTTTGGTATCTCCTTCTGGTCAGCTAAGATGGGATTTGTTGGGATTCCTCCCACCTTTCATTTTAAGTTCAGCACAACTTCAGTCACACCCTTCCCCTAGGTCTCCCAAGCTTGCCACTGGTTCCACTATTTCAAGATTTTACACTGGGGCAATGATCTCTTGGTTTTCAGGGTCAAGGAGGGGGATTAGAACATCTAGGGTTTACTCCACCATCTTGGCTCCTGGAAGTTCAATTTGGTGATTTTTAAACATCAAGTGTGTGGGCTGATAACCCTAGGAAAAGCTGTTGTTGCTGCCAGGAGTCCTGCACTTTCTTTTACCTACTTTTAACAGATCTTCCAACCTGTGGTGAGAGGTCTGTAAATTGCCCCTGCTGTGATTGAGTCTGCTGGCCACTGGCTGTGGCTTGCTCTTGCTATGCTGTGGTCTGGTCTCTGGTCCTTGCTGGTGTAACCTCTGCACACTCCACATTTTCCCTGTCCAGTCCTATGTGCACACTTTCCTGGACTGGAAATCTGCCATGCTCTGTATTCCAATGGATTCTGTCACTCTGAAATTCATTCAGATTAACTTTTTAGAGGTTACTAATGAAATTCATGGAGCTCAGATAAGTTCCTGCTTTCGCTCCACCATCTTGGCTCTGCCCACCAAAAATTTCTTTTTTAAAAACATCTTTATCTGTCATAGAATCAAGCAAAAGCAAATTTATTTGTTTAACTTTTCTTGTTTATTATTTGTTCCTATTTATATAGCAACTCAATTTACTTTTTTGTGTTTATGTCACTTTAAATATTTTAGTATTAAGTATCTCATTTAAGTGTTTAAGATTGACACTTTAACCTTGTTATATTCATATTTAAGTATTTGAGTATTTAGTTAAGCTTTTATAGCTTGTTTACCAATGATTTGTTTTGGCAATATGACTCAGATATTTTACCTTTGGAGCAGGAGAGAGTTGTCTCCCCCATTAGAATATCAACTCCTGGAGGCCAAGAAATGCTTTTTTGTATCTCCCTACTTAGCATAGTGCCTGACAACTTTTGGTGAAGGGTGTGGTCTTGTTGATGATTTTTAAGAAATATTCTTAGGGATGTATCTAGATTTCCTTTGCTTTGTGGAATAGTACATTCACATCTCTTCCATGATATTTCAGACATAATGGAATAGTCCTAGGATTTTTGTATTGATTTTCTTTGGTGGCCAAAGGTCATTTTGCACTCTATCTATAATATTAATTGTTTGACATGAAAATTCTGACGGTTAAAAGTGAGAATGATTGATGTTTAGGGTTTCTGTTCATGATCCATGGATTCTAATGATTAGTACTTCAACCTCTATTTTCAATCAGTGTAAAAGAATTCCTTGTAATTCCTGCATTTTGGTGTCCAAGCTTTTCAGCTCATCATGTTTTCCAGACCTATGAAGCCCACCTTCAAAAGGTGAGTCAAAAAGACTACTCTTTGCATTTCATCCTGTTTAATGGTATCCTCATTTTTATTACTTTGGTTGGACAAAAATGAAAGGATGGAATAAATGGTATTAAGTCACCTAATCAGGTGAGGATTTTATCCTCATCATTCCCATATAGCTTTATGATGCTGTTACTCTACAGACATTACTCCCTATATAGGGCTAGGTGCCAGTGGAATTTAGTTCTGTTAATGAAGCTATTTTTTAAAAAATGGTTTCCCTAAAGACCTCCTAGCTTACCTCATTTATCCAACTTATCGGATAATGACTGCAATAATGTCCAGAATGACTCCTGTCATTTTCTGCCTTTTTAGTTTGTGTCAGGTTGTCCCGCTGGCCCTAGTCCTATATAAAGTACTTACTTGTTATGGGGACATTTTGATATTTGATTCTTCTTAGTCTATGTTATCTTTCAAATATCATTTTCCTCTTACTACTTTTAGAACTGAAAAAATATATTTGGATTGGGTGAGTTACAATTGTTAGTTCTCAGAATATTTCAAAGCTATGAATTTTAAAAATTGGCTTAGAAAAGTATTCCAATATATCCAATCATTTCTCAGTCTTTGTCTCAGTCTAACTACCAAATTCAAAATATTAGTGATGAGAACAGACTGTTTTGCTTTCTCTCAGTGCTTCTCCACAACAAAAACAACATTTGTGTCATTGTGGATATATGCAAAGCGTGTGTCATGCAAAGAGAATGCCTCATTTGTCTCCTTGTATCCTTAGAGAACTTGCAACCTAATTGGGTAAAGAATAGGCGTACATAAAACAAATAAGTGATAACAGAACGCATATGTTCATATGCTGTGAGATTAAAGCAATGCTTCTTAACCTTCCTAATGCCGTGATCCTTTAATACTGGTATATGGGTGGATCTGCATGTGGGCGGACCCACCTGGAGACAGATAGAGGAGTGGCATATTGGTTCCTAAGACCATCAGAAATATGTGTTTTCCAATGGTCTTAGGTGACCCCTGTGAAAGGGTCATTCAAAGGGGTCATGACCCACAGGTTGAAAACCAGTGGATTAAAGGATAACTTTCTGTAGTAAGAGCTACAGTAGTACAAAGGCAGTCCAGAGTAAAGCCACTGCCTGCAGCAAGGGCACATACATATTAGCCATGCACTGTATTTGGTGGATACCACCTCTACAATACTTCAGTCAACCTCTAGTCTTAGTGACTTCTGGGACCATGCTGGTCTACTGACAAGAGAGCCTAGTGAATCTATCTAGTCCATAACCCTAACTATGCTTCACTTTCACCATATTGTTTCAATGCTGCTGCTTCTGAACCATTTGAACCAAGGTTACGTCTTAAAGAATCTACATCATTCAGCTTTGAAGTTTCTGGCCGGGGGCTATCATGTCCCTATTGGTGAGAGCCCAATAGATCTTGCTGTTTTGAGACCCCCAAATATACTTTGCCCAGGCCATTTTCCCCTCACGATGCAATCCACCTACCATCCTTCCAACAACATATGCAAGGAAAACAAATCAACACTTTAGGCTTGTCTGAGATTACATGCCGCATTCTGTGCCTATGATTTATTACCTCTTTGGTGAGAAATGGGAGGTGTAGTTCATCATACATCTTCTGAAAAATTGTTCAATTGCCACTTTGATCAAAGCTCTTCAAAGTTTGCTGATTCTACTACCCATTCCTCTTAGTTCTACCCACTGAGGCCAAGCAGGACAAATTTAATGTTGTTCATTAAAGAAATTAATGACAGCTTCCACATGACAGTGTATCAAATTGAGGATAGCTATAATATTACCTCTGACTCTTTTATAAGCTACATGTCCATTCTACTTTAAATTACCCCTTACTTAGCATGGACTGATTCCCCTTTTTGCCTTC
>CM053601.1:29956204-29972926 GCA_028646575.1 Pseudocheirus occidentalis | reverse complement strand
ACTGGCCTTCTCCCAAGTCAACAGGGGAGCGTCTCAGCCAATAGCATTCTTCCACATCAACAGGGGAATTCACACCTTTTCACCAATGGACAGAGTTCTATACTTAGCCCTAAGTTACTAGGATCTACTTAACCCTAAGTATATGATCTACTTAGCCCTAAGTATCTGATCTACTTAGCCCTAAATATATTACCAGTACAACAGAATATTTAAAATACAATCTAACTAGAGAGATGCAGAAAAGGACTTCCCCACTCCACCCTCCAAGTCTTACATACTGAGTCATCAATGCCATTGGCCAAAAGGAGACTATTAGAAGATTCATGCACCAGTCTACACAGGAGGGGAGGCAGGCATCCCAAAGTACTAACTCCTCCCCATTTTGTACAAGTGGAGAAAGAATCGCAGCAATTTCCAGGAGCCTGTACATCTTTTTTTGGTCTGATTTATTTTATTTTTAATTTGTGAAATAAAACAACTGTTTCTATAACAGTATAATGTAAAAATACTATTGGAATATGAAATTACAAATCTATTATGTACAACTTGGTATTCCTTTTAAATACACAATAAAGGTATCATGAAATTTCTCTTTTCCTTTTTTTTTTCTTCCCTCCCCTTCACAACTTAGATATGGCTATGATTAGACACAAATTGGTATGTATACACATATATGTACATATGTATGCAGGTAAAATTATTCTACATACTTTTGTTTATCATTCTTTCTTGATTCAGACGACATCTTTCTTCATATGTCCTTTATAGTTAATTTGTATATTTATGATAGTCAAAATGCCTTATTTGCTAAAATTTGTTTTTAAAAACCATATTGCTGTTTCTGTATACAATAATCTCTTGGTTCTGCTCATTTTCATTCTATTATTTTGTTCAGGTCTTTCCATAAAACTTTTCTAAGATCTTTGAATTCATCATTTCTTACAGCACAATAGTATTCCATTACAGTCACATACCATGACTTCTTCTGCCATTCCCCTATTTATAGGCCTCCCTGCAAGGTTAAGCATTGACTGAATCCACAGTGTTCTGAATACTCAGGAATGGATGTTGTCCCTTCATTGTGTACCCCAAGATGCAATTGTTGATGTGCAGGTAAATAAACTACCCCTTGCCAACAGGACCACTGCTTGGATAGTACACCTCTTTGTCACTGTCTGCTTCTGTTGTGCCTCATTTCTTATGAGTTAGGGAAAGTATATATTTTTGTTGCTTTTTCATCCTCTCATACATGCTAGCTTCATAGAATTCTGAAAATATCTACATTAGTACCTGAAATTAATGTTATATTATCTGGCATTGTTTTTTTAATAAAACTACTATTCACAAGTAAATGTATAGTATTAGAGAATAAAGTTATATTTTGAATTAAAAATCTTGATTTTCATCACCTTTTTTTCATTGCGATCCCATATTCATGTACTTTGGTTGGCTTTTCTGCCTGAGATTCCTATCTTTTTCCTAATACTCTGACTGAATTTTTTCTCTGTGATTTTAACTCATTTCTTTAATCTTCTTTTAGAGCAGATACCCGGTATGCTTCATTTAGTGTGAAATGACTTGTGTGGTTTTGTAATACTTCTTTTCACTATGAAAGAAAATTTTATAGGACACTGAAAATGTTTCAAAAATGATAAATATGTTGTGACTTTTTGTCAGTTATAAACAATCATTTATGTCATTTGTGCTGCAATGCTGAGGAACTCTCAGGAAATCTGTGCTATCCATGTTAAATATCAAAACTATTGTAGCTAAAGGACTAAATTTTATACCTGCTGATTGAATGAAAACTTAATCAACCTTTTAACTTACATTATTTCACTTTGACACAATAATATTTATGATGGAGATGGGTGAGTGAATCATGAAAAACTGCTGAAATGTACTTCTCTATTTTAAATCTATGTATCTTCATGTATACATACACATATTCATATCTATAGGTGTAGATATGCAGCAGTACATTTATCAAGACGTCAGTATTAGAGATACTAATATAGATATACAGACAGAGACAGGCCCACCTGTCTATTCATCCATTTTAAAAATGTTTATTAATACTGACAAAATTGAAAGGAGAATTCCATGTGACCTATTAGTACTAAAAAAAAAAGTAGAATGAAGTTCTAATGAAATATTTTAGAAAATATTTTAGACCCAGCTCCTTTTCTAATGCAACAGTTCACAGAATTTTTTATTAAAGTTGAAGATTGATTTGAATGCATTTCAGTGTCAAATCTTTTGTTTCTGCCTTCATTTCCTACTGGATCTTCTTTTGACTTGCTCTAAGATATTAACAGCATCCAAATTTTGGAGAGTTAAAAGTGATTTGTACCACAAACAACAGTCCTAATCTTCAAGAGATACCAGAGGAGACCAGTCATGGTTTTAATTTTCACATAATAAAATGTGGTTGACAGTTAAAGAAAAGTATTGAAAATGCTTGAAAAGCACATCTCCCTGTACCTGTGCTTTATATCTCTCCATGTCGCCTTTCTCAATCTATAGATATAGAGATATGTAGATATATTCATGTGCACGTTTGTCTGTCTGATTATCTATCTATCCATCTATCCTTCTGTGTTGCTGTTGAGAGAAGCTAAGTGGCACAGTGAATAGATTGCCAGGCCTGAAATCAGGAAAGCTCATCTTCCTGAGACCAAATCTGGCTCCAGACACTTACCCCCCCATGTGACCTTGGACAAGTCACACCTACCCTGTTCACTTCTGTTTCCTCATATGTAACATGAGCTAGAGAAGGAAATTGGAAACCATTTCACTGTCTTTACCAAGAAAATCCTAAATGGGGTCATAAAGAATTAGACACCACTGAAAAATGAATGATCAAAAACAAGAAATATATATAGTTCTATACAAATTTATATATTTGTATCTATCTGTCCATCCATCTGTCTGTTTATCTATCTATCACCTATCTATCTATCTATCTATCTATCTATCTATCTATCTATCTATCTATCTACCTACCTACCTATTATCTATCTCTTTAAGCCATCTTGAGAGATACAGGAGTACCAGTTAAAGATGTGTTTACTGAAAGAAATTATCAAGATTAAGCATCTATGTGGTTGTATTTGTGTTATTTTATAGGCATCATTTCTTCTTAGCAGTAGCCTGCTGACAATAAATTTACTAATATGAGGTTTATGAATATTTAAACACAAATTCTGCCTATAAGTTGAAGGTGTTATAAGTATTTCTGCTGTCATGAAAAAAGTCTTCTTTTTTCTCCCCAAAGATTAGCTGCTAAAGTCACTTTTCATTTACTTCATATGTACACAGACAAAACTAGAGTAAATGCTCCTCTCCCTTCCCTCCAATTCAGTTTAATTACCTCTTCTTTTCCTGGTCAGCCAATAAACATTTATTAAGCATTTTCTGTGTGCCGGGCACTGTGCTAAACTCTGGGTGTATTTTTCCCAGAAACATATCATTGCAACCAATGGGGATTGAGTGGCTCATTCAATTGGCACATGAAATTTTGACACTTACAGTCTTACTCATCAGTAGCAAAGACAGAATAGCTGGTAGATCATTAAAAAAGAATGTAAATCAGTGTGTCAGAATAGGGAATCCTCCTCAGAATCCAGAAGATGTAAGATTAAATAGCTCCTCTTATAAGCAAAGGCTGTATGTCTCAGAGCAAATCACTTAATCTCTAGGTGCCTCCAAGCAGCTGTCTAAATCCCTAGACTGCTTCTTCTGCCTTGATGCAGGGTATGTCCTCATTGGGAATTCTATACGTTGTTGAAACAAAATATTGTGTTGTACTTCTCCTGTAAGGTATTGTAAAGCAATGATTTGAATTTTCCACAAGTATGAAAACATTTTACCAACACTCCAGATCCTTCCTCCAAATACACAAAACTGTTGATACTGTAAAAATGTTATAAGTTTTTTTGTATTATTATGGTTGAACATTATAAATTTCAGTATAATGTTTAAGAACTTTTTAATGTTTAGTAGTCTCTACTGGATTACAAATTCCTTGAAGGCAAAGATTGTATTTTGATTAAATTAGATTAAATTAAATTTAACATTGATTAAGCACTTACTTTGGGTCATACCTCCACTAAATGTTGGGAATATAAATAATAAGAAAAGAAAGTTAATCCTTGCTCACTCCTAGAGGGAGAAGATTATATAGTAAAAGAAGCTAGAACATGGAGGCAGGAGCATACAGGTAGGTGTGGGGAGAAAGGCAAAGTAGTTTGGGTAGTCAAGGGTTGAGCTGGATTGGAAGTGAGTTTCTGGATTGGAAGTGAGTTTAACTAGGTGGCTACTTGCTCAAATTTAGGTTCTTACATGTTTTGGTAGCACTCATGTCACCTAATAATGACTTGTGCATAACAGGTGCTCAAAGAATCTTTATGGAATGAATCACTAAGTTTCCAAGCTCATACAAGATGAGGAAGATTGCATAGGAAATGTGGTCAGGTGAAATTATGTCCAAGTTCTGTGTGTATAGCTTAATTCCAGTGTATTGCACTTTTAGATTCTTTCCCTTAACAGTTGTCCTGCTCATTTATTTTTTAAACCTTTTTGCTTTTCTCTGTAAAACATCACCTCTCCCCTCTCTCTGAGCAGAAGATGCCATCTTACACGTCAGTGAAAAAAATGAAAACTGTGAGTCATTAGTTTTCTAGATTCACTCATAATCTTTATGCAGATGACTCTCAAATCTTATTTAGTTCTGATGATGCTCTTACAATGATTCCCCTCCCAACTCACAATCTCCATATAGCTCCTTATTACCTGTAGGACCTAAGGATCAATTATAATCAATTATTAATTGAATCTTCTGTTTGGCATTTAAAACTCTTGACAGTCTAGCAGGAAGGCTACCTTTCTGGTTTTCTTAAATATTTTGTCTCTCATGTACTCTGTAGTCTAGTCATATTGGCCTTCCTGCTATTTCTCCCACATACCATTCCATCCCCCATCTCAGTGCCTTTGCACCGACTACTCCACGTGCCTACAATCTTCTTCCTACTCACTTCCACCTCTTAGAGTCCCTGAACTCCTTCAAGATTCAAATCAAATGTCACTTCTACAAGAGCCTTCACCTCTGAGTACCTTTCCCTTTAAGGTTCCCTTAAATCTGCTCAGGATGAATCTTCTGCATACCTATTTGTATATATGTTTCTCCCATTAGAATGTAAACTCTCTGAGAACAAGAGCTGTTTTTTTTCATTCTGGATCCCCAGAACTTAGTATGGTACTTGACTCATAAAGTGCTTAATTAATTGCTAAAGAGTTTAATTGATTGATCCTGTATTTACTTATTTATGAATATATTGCATCCCAGCAATAGAATATAGGCTCACTGACATCAGAGACTTCTGTCTTTTGATTTCAAATGTTAGCACAATGTCTGACACAAACTAAGACATTAAATGATTTTTTATATATTGATTTCTTCCCCCACATTGAATGTTAAAGTTGTACCAGATTTTGAAACACTTTCCCCTCCTAAAATCATAAAATGAAAACAATAAAAGTGCTTTTTTTGGTTTTTTTTTGTTTTTTTGTTTTTGCTGGATTCCTAAGGAAAAATAAGGCATAACAAAACTGTACTCCAAATTCATCATTGTTCAAATGTGGTACATTGAATGATGTGTGAGGAGTTAGGATATTTGGGTTCAAATTTATCCTCAGACATGAATGAATGAAGCATTTATTAACTCTTAGCATTTGTAAAGTATTATGTTAAGTTCTGATTGTATAAATATAAAAGCAAGAGCACCACTTCTCTCAAAAAGTTCACATTCTGATGGGAGAAAAAATACATTTGGAAGGTTTTATCTGCAAGACAGATGAAAAAGTCCCATAGTCCTTAGAGTTCTGTGGCAAGACAGATGTTAATGTCTCTTCTTCAATGGCATTATTTAATGTCACTATTCTTAGCAGTGTTAACTTCAAGATTATGAGCTGGTCCAATCAGGGTCTGAGGAAGATAGTGGTCAAAATGTTAACATTTCCCAACTGTGTGATCATGGGCAAGCTACGACTTCTCAGAGAATTATGTTCCTGATCTATTTAACAGTGATCATAAGACTCATAATGCCTACTTGATAAAGTTGTGCTGAAGAAAATATTTTCCATAATTTTAAATGTGTTGCCATTGTGAATTGAAAAACCTAAAAAAAAATCAGGAATTTCAGTCACAGTATAGACAAAGAAAAAAAAAAAACAAAAATTCACAATATGAGATTCACAAGGAAGTTAAATTACCCTTAAAGAAACCATAGAAAATGAGATAATATTAGTAATAATCATGCACAGTAAATGGCATAACACCTAAATTTATAAAGGAAAATTCTAATAAAATTATGAATGATATATATAGCTACATAACAATAGTAGGAGACTTTAATATTCACCTCACTAAACTGGAAAAATCTATTGGAAAGATAAACAAAAAGAGAAACTGTAAAACTGAACAAACTGCTTGAGAATTTAGAGCGAAAATATTTCTAGCACATTCCACGTGGGACTGTGAAAGAATAGATCCATTTCTCAGCATCACATGATGCAGTTTCAAAAATTGACCATGTATTAGAGCACAAAAATTGCAAATATATGTCAACAGGTAGAATCACTGAATATATTCTTTGTAAATCACAATGAAATAAAAATAGAAATCAATTCAGGGAACATGATCAACATACAGAACTAAGTAGAGACAATAACGAAATGTGAAGTATGAGTGGGTCAAAAAATAATAGAAAAAAATTAACAAGCATGTGAAAAACAATTATTATGATGATTAAATATATCTTGGAGTGGGAAGGGGGTGTTATGCTAATGCATTCATCAGAGAAAACAGTTATAGCTTTAATATAAAAGTTCTAACTCAAAATCCCTAAACATTTACACTAATGGAATAGTAAAAAAGAGAGGAGTAATTGAATATACCTTTTTGAAAAAGTGAGACCAACAAATAAACAAAAATATAATCAAAAAGGAAAGCTTAAAAGAGAAGAAATGAATAAATTGGAAACAACAAATATGGATCTTAAAAATAAAACAAAACCTGATTTTCTTTTTTAAAAAAAGGCTAAAAATATATATAACCGTTCTTCTTGTTTGGTAGTTTTTCAGTCATGTATGACTCTTTGTGACTCTATTTGCTGTTTTCTTGGCAAAGATACTAGAGTGGTTTGCCATTTTTTTTCTCTATTTCATTTCACGCATGAAAAAAGTGAGGCAAATAGGGTTAAGTGACTTGTCCAGAGTCTTGCAGCTAATAAGTATCTCATAAAGATGAGCTTTCCTGACTCCAGGCCTGGTATTCTATCTACTGTGCCACCTAACTGCCTCCTTAGAGACCTCTTACCAAATTTGTTTTGTTAAAGGAAGAAAATCAAGTCAATGAAACAAAATTTATCAAGATAAAACCATAATGAACCCTGAAGAAATAATAAAAATTTTCAGACTCTGTGACACATAGCTGAAAACATCTCCATCTGTGTCTTTGTAGAAATGGAGTGCCATAAGTGTGAAACATTCACTCCATCATCATAAATTTTCAATATATTATTTAGTTTTCTCCACCTTATTCTTATTTTTTAAAGATGTGTAGTATAAAAGATTTTTCTGGGAGGGATTGGGAAAAGAATAGAGTGGGAAATAAACTGTAAAAATTTAAACAAATATCAATATACATTTATTTTGAAAATGAATGTAATTTGGTGTTTTGAGGATTTATGTGACAGCTGTGTTCATTGATTTATTTCTTAATACTTTCCTGGCCTTTCTGCTTCTAATCAGTAGAGAAATGGCAGGTTACTAAGAAAGGGGCTGTTATTTGAACATCAATTTCTTGTGCATATTCTCTACTCCATCCATGTTTCTTTTTTCATTCTTGTATTGGTCCCCTGAGTTGTATTTGAAGGCTTAAGTTACTCTGTGAGAACTGCATAAGCACACATCTCCGTAGCTCATTTAGCCAATTGGTGTCATCACTTTTAATAGCATTAGGGTTGTCCATATGCTGCTCTGTAATGTGCCATCTGCATGGCCCTTTCACTATAGGATGTACTTGGTGCATAAATGGTTTTTAAAGAAAAAGGTGTCAAACTCTTCACTCATATGAAGTGTATCATAGTGCTAATGGCACCCAGGGGGCTTCCATAGCGTGTCCCTCTGAGTATTCTTTGCTATATCTTTTCATACTGAGCATGGTTGATTCTTCTCCCAACTCTAAATCAAGACATATTTTGAGATCAAATAATTAATTACTCTTCCAATTATTAACTCATTGATGGACTAGAATTTCCCCCAAATGCCCTCACTAATTGAGAGAATTCTGGCTAGAGGATTGCTCCTAGGTATAATCCTCATGTGGCTATAAAATGATTGAACTCTTCTGAGGCAAAATGTAGCATTTAATATTGCCTCCATGGAACATATGTTTAAACTCACCTTTCCTGATTTATTATAGAAAAAAAAAACTTATATTGGGCTTATTCATTTTCTGTCTCTAAGTCTCTAAACAATAAAACAATAAATATAGTGAATGTATTTGCTAAAACATATTTCCTCCACTACTTCACCTAAAACCCTGGCCATTAAAACTAGATCCCTTAGGTAATCTTTTTCAAGTAATTATTTCCTTAAGGAGGGATGTTTTAAAAAGTGAACAAAGCAAAAATAATAATAATTGCAATGATAACTTGCTGACCAAAGAATCTTATAAGCAGCTTTACAAGTAGCAAATTACTTGGGTCTTCAGAAGTATTTGCAGTCATCCCATAAAGTTTCTTATAACTACATCAAACTAGTGTTTGTACCCAAGCATACATAGATAAACATTTTTTATTTATTTTCGTGAGCTCTTGTCTTTATTCTGTACTTTTCCACTGGATAGTCCCATGGCTCAAAGATTTAGCTCAACTTCTAATCAGCATTCTTCATTTAGATCACAATGCCTTCACAAAAGTATATTTTCATATATCCCATCACAAACATCCATTACCAAGGGCATTTGCACAGTCTAAGGACTACCGCTACCACAAACATCCATAGAGTTTTAACATTTGTGTATTTGTTTTTAAATACTACTTTTTCTTAGCTCTTGACCATCTATCTGCATTCTTCAGATCTGCATGAGGGCACAGTAGTAAAATGCAAAAATCTACATAACTATGTGCACTAAAAGATGGTTTTATCAATCAAAGGACAAACATTATTAAACATATAATATAACCCAAGTGCTATATAAACACTGGGCGAACAAAGAAAAAAACCAAAATTGGGCAAAGACGAAAGTGAGAGCCCCAGCCCTTAGAGAGCACTTTTCCTTCTGTGAGTGAATATCATAGCTATTATGCATGTGTGTGAGTATGTGTATATGCAAAATAAACTAAAATTAATTGTTTAGTGGAGGTACTAAAAGCTGGCAGTATCAGGAAAGGTTTTGTAAAGAAGGGGACTAAAGCTGAGCAGTGAAAAAATCCTTAGGACTCTAAGAGGATAAGATGAGGTGGGAATGCATTCCTTTACAAGTTATGAGAAGAAGAGATTGAATATAATGACTAAGGAACCAGTTTGGGCTGAACTTTAAAGGATGTGAAGTAGCACAACATACTAACATGAGAAAGGAAGCTTTGAGTTGGATTCTGCAAGAGTTCAGATGCGAATCTGAGGAATGTATTGGAATATATGCTAATATTTTATTTTATTTTTTAAATATATTTCATATGATGAAGTCATAGATAGTTCTAAAATACTCTCTTACATTTAATTGAACAAGTCATAAGATCATTGATTATATTTGTCTCGTCTGCCAAACAAATTTGTCCTTTGAATTAAGGGTGATATGATTTTTCTAGTGCAAATTCCAAGAATTTGCAATTACTTTGTTAATATTATTTTCCTACAGATAATCACGTAGTTGAGCCAATTATTTTAAAATATGCTCCAATGTGAATGTCTCTATATGTTGTCCTTCGATATCTCTAAGTTATTGACTTGCTGTGACATGTAATTACTGAAGGTGCACACTTCTCAGACATATAGCCACGGCTCCAATTTAATGTTTTGTTTCTAAAAAATTTTCTTTCTAAGCTATTAATGAATGACTTTTGAGAGAGCTCTATTCAAAGATAATGTCATAGACTTGATTCCATGGCAAGAAATCATGGCCTAGTGAAGAGTAGCAAATGTGGAATCAAATGGTCCAGAGTTGAATCCTTACTCTGCCACTTGCAACCTGTGTGACCCTGGGTGGTCAGTTTCCCTTTTAGTTTCATCATATACAAAGTAAATGGGTTGGACTCATTGAATTCTCAGCTTTCTTCCAATTCTAAATTCCACAATCCCATTCTTATTCTGTATAATGATTTTTGAAATTTAATAACATATCTTTGTAACTTATCTAGTAATGAGTCCCTTTTTGTAAGCCAAGATGCAATACATTGCCTTGGGCTAATATTTATAGACTCATAGCATCAGAATAACAAAATCTTAAAGCTTTGAAGAATCTAAGAGAGCTTCTAAGCCAAGCTTAACACACATGAGAATCCTCTCTACATCATAGCTGATAAGCCAGCTTTTTGTAAAGCCTCAGGAAATAGGGAAGGAGCTTTCTAGGTGGTCAGTTCTACTGTTGGATGGCTGTGTCATTGGACAATTTTTCCTTGCATCAAACCTAAATCTTCTTCCTTTACAACTTCCGTGAATAATACCTAATGGCATGAATAAAATAATAAGCACTTGTGATAATAAGGATACTAAACATTTATATAGAACACTAAAGTTTGCAAATCTCTTCATAAATATTATATAATTTTATTCACACAACAACCTCAAGATGTTGTTTATTCACAACATTTCTAAGTCAGTTGATTAATATTTTTGAATCAATCATTAAATATATATTCAGCACCTACTGTGTGCCAGGCATTTTGCCAAGTGTCTGAAATACAAAAAAGAGAGAAAACACAGGTCCTTTACCCAACCTTAAATAACTCACAGTCTAATGGGGCCAAAGATACAAAAACAATTATGTTCCAATGAACTATATACAGAATAAATTGGAAATAATTAATGGGGGAAGGCACTGAGACTAAGAAGGGTTGGGAAAGGCATCCTTTTTAAGGTCTAAGTTTATCTAGTACTTGAAGGAAATCAGGTAAGACAGGAGGCAGAGATGAGGAGAGAGAACATTCCATTGATGGAGAGCAGCCAGTGAAAATGCCTGGAATCAGGAGTTGGAATGTCTTATGTGAAGAAAAGTTAAGAGACCAGTATTATTGGATTGGAGATATGTGGTGGAAGGACAGAAAGTATAAGGTGTAAGCACTGTGGTGCCAAATACAAGATTTCATATTTTATTCTGGAAGTAATAGGGAGCCATTGCAGCTAATTGAGTAGGTGGCATAAAATTGTCAGGTTTGCACTTTGGGAAGATCAGTTTGGTGACTGAGTGGAGGATGTCCAGGAGTCAGGAGAGAATCTTGTCTGGGAGAGGAACCAGCAGGGTATTGCAGTAGTCTAGGCATGAAGTGATGAGGAACTGTATTAGAGTGGCAGCAGTGTCAGAGGGGAGAAGGGGGTACATCTGAGAGATGCTATAAAGTTAAAAATGGCCAGTCTTGGATATGTAGAAGGCAAAGAGAATGAGAATTTGAGAGGATATCTAGGTTTTAAGCCTGGGTGGCTAAAAGTGAGATGCTATGCCTGACATTGGGAAGTTATTAAGAAGAAATAGTTTGGAAGGAAAGATAATGAACTGCATTTTGAACATATTGAGTTTAATATAGGTAAAGGCCATCTAGTTAGAGATATCCACTAGGTGTTTAGGGATGGGAAACTATCAGTCAGTAACAATACAGGGATATGTCTTCCATGGTAGGGTTGAGTCCAAAACAATAATAAGAACTTAATATAATCCATGATTGAATTACCTGAAAAAAAGTTTAAGTTTAGTCATTCTCAACAATGTTGGTTGTTGTTATTGTGTTTGTCTTTTGTTTTCAAAGAAGGCCATGACATCAGGGAAATGATGCCATGACTTGCAGTTGACTTTGATCTGAATAAGAGAGGGCTGTGCAAGGTCATCAGCCTCACTTTCTCCTTCAAAGTCATCTGGGGCCAGTGGCCATATTCATTCATCAGGACAACTGGAGATAGCCTAGGATACAATGGGAGACTGGCCCTTTTAGGCTAAGGTCATTTCAGGTTTTCACTTTGAGTGAGAACAGTATATGAAAGAGCAAGGGGAACTTTTAAAAAATAGGGGAAGGAAAGAAGGAAGATAGAAAGAAAAGGAAAGGAAGAGAGAGACAGAGACAGAGAGACAGAGATAGAGAGATAGAGAAAGAGAGAAAGTAAAAAGAAAGAAAAAAGACAAAGAAAGGAAGAGAAAGAGAGGGACAGACCCACATACAAGGTTTGAGAACTCAACATAAATTGTCAGTATCATCCCAGGGCCTCCAAAACCTTCCTCCAGGACTTCTGTAAACAGACAACAAGAAAATCCTCTTTCAGAGCTTCCAGTAAGGTCCCAGGGCTTCTGGACATAGTATTACAAACAAAAATCAACACAAACAGAATAGACAAACAGAGTGCCTAACCACCACAAAATTCCCCTTCTCAATTTCGTCACTACAAGTAACTCTCCTCTCAGTTCTGCTCTTTCCTACCTTGGGCTTCTCCTTATATATGATTATTAGCCCCTCCCTTTCCTGTTGCATCAGCAACAGGGGTTCACAAGTTGTGGGATTCACAAGTTCTGTTTCTTAACAAAGACTCATATAATCACAGGAAAAGCTGAACTTTTTTTTAACTGAAACAAGGTGCTAAATAATTAAATAGCTGGAATAAGGTGCTAAGTAGTCTTTGCATGCCATTACGTCATAAGAGATCCAAGTCCTTGACAATTACCCATACTCCACACATCTCAAATCCAGCAAAGGTATCTATTCCTCAGCATTTCCATGGGGGAGTGCCCTACAAATTCAGCACACTTTACTCTTCAACAATCTTCCTCCATCATATAGTATGAAAGAACAACACTTTCTAAGTGAAGGTCCTGATCTTCTGAAACACATCATGAAACTGTCCAGTTCTTCTTATTAAACCAACCATGTGCAGACTAGAAGTGTAAATTTGCAATTGTTACACAACTCATTTAATGAAAACAAATGACTCTGTTATATTACACATATTTTAGAAAGATGATAATGCCCAACAAATTGTTGAATCTGTTTACAAAATAGAAAATTACAATAATGGTCTTTAACAGAGAAGAAAGCCAAGAAGAGAAGACTAGAAGCCCCGAATTAAGAACTAATCTATATGGAGTTCCTGTTTTTCCCTTTCTCTTAGTACTGACACACCTGCCCCCATGGACCCCATACATACTCTCCAAACAGAAACCTGGAGGCAATTTATACTAATCAAGGTGTTCTATATTACATAATCAAATCTTTCATCATTCCTTGTTCCAAAATATCATATTACGTGTGAAATTACTGGCAACAAGGCCATAAATCCTATCCTGGACCTCCCCCCATACACATACACAGACACAGACATACCCATAGATGCACACAGAGGGGTAAAGGAAGGAGAGAGGGATAGAGAGGAGAAAGAAAGAGAGAGGGGAAGAGAGACAGTGGGAGGGACAAAAGAGAGACAGAGGGAGAGAGAGAGAGACTTCTCTCCCTCCCTCTTTCCCATAGATCAGAAACTCCTAGGGAGCAGAGACTTTCTGTTTTGCCCTCATATCCCCAAAGTCAAGCAAAGAGCTTGCCATATGGTAAGTATTTAATAAAGGCTTGTTGATGGATTGTCCCTTGTAACCAGCCATTGATATCATGATAGTGTAGTATAATAGTTGGAAATGGACTCAGAGTGATGAGACTTGGGTTTTGATCTGAATGGAACCACTTCCTTGTGTAACCAAGGGCAAGGCTCTTTACCTACTTTACGCTCAGGTTCCTCATCTATAAATGGTATAATGACAAACACTATCTACCATACAGGACTGTGAGGAAAGTGATTTATAACATTTAAATTCCAATATAAATGTGAGGTTTGGCCTATGTCATTATTAGTATTCCTTTGGATAAAAATGCAATCTTTCCTAAAATGTCTTTACAACACACATGAATGAAATTCTGAGTGAAAACTCATTTCAAAAAATGCCTTCAGATTAAAGGTGCCTTCATGCTTTGTTTAAGTGATAGACCTCATTCTTGTTCATATTTTCTTTGGCAATAAATTGTATTTTCATGACTGAATAGTTGAAAAAGCAAAAAGGGCAGAAGTAAAATGTAGTTGCAATAAGGAGCAGTTCTTATATTTTAAGAAAAGATTAATGTTGAGCACTACTGATTTCAAAGAAGATTTATACATTCATATGCATTTAACCCTAATTTTGACTCCTCAGTCCCCATCCATCCATCCATATATCAATTTAATACTATTATAATGCCAACTACATGGAAAAAATGTGCTAGAAACTTGGTGAGGTACAAAATAATTAATGAGGATAAAATATCCTCATATGGAAGTTAAATTTAGCAATTCTTAAATAAACACAAATCACAAGCTTCCCTGGATTGTAGAACCTGGAGGCTCATCCCCAAAATTTTCAAAGTGGGTCTGCTAGACAAGGCTTACTGCAGGTTTAAGGCCCTCTTTGAGTCTGCATTCTGTCAGAACCACAGCTAATTAACTCCCATAAATATTACTCAGCCAGTGGACAGAGTTCAAAACAAAATTATTTGATGAAATAACAGAGTAAGAAAAGTAGGAAAAAATATTTTCCTGTAAAGTTGCTCATACTTTCTCACAAATACATGCACCATTGCTAGGTGGAATATTCATGCGTTGGCAACATGTATTGAGAAATATGAATGTAGGGAACATATGTAGGGAATGTATAGGGCATACATGTGGCCAAGGTACACATATATGAGGGCACACATAAAGGAATAATACCACATATAGCCAGGATGTGTACATTAGTCCTCACATGTGTTTTCTTAATGCAAAAAAAAATTTTACTCTGAATCTGCAGGGTTGTTCATGTGTTCTGGTGATAAAATAATTCAGCTTCTATTGGGTTTACTCTTTTCTCATCTCCACCAAGCATATTGTCTGTTAGATGCATTATCTTTGCTAAATGGATACTCTCTGCCAAATATTGCTCTCCTGGAACCATTAACTCTGTCAGGTGAAACTCCATTGGGCATAAGATTGTGAAACTTCTCTGTTTCCATCTTCACATGTCATCCATAGCTACACCTCTTTCCTTTCTCACAATAAGAGTGGGCTCTGCAATGCTTTTTTTCTGTCTAAAGACCCAAATCTTTCCATAGCTCTTTTAAGAAAGCTGCAGCTCTCATACTCAACACTCATACCATCAAACCAGAAAAACAAAACAAAAATATTTCTGTCTTTGTCCTCCAAGAAGTCATTTGTCTTGTTCCTTTCACAGCTTTGGCTAGAAGACCTTTCATTTCTAGCAGAAGGTTTCTCATTCCACAAGTCAAGCTCTTTAAACGTAGAACAGAGACATTCCTAGCTAATTAGTATATTTTGATAGACTATTTTTAACTAAAATTTTTATTGCTTTCTCTATCTGTGTCTGTTTCTGTTTGTCTGTCTCTGTTTGTCTGTCTCTCTGTCTGTCTTTCTGCCTGCCTTTCTGTTTGTCTCTCTGTCCTTGTCTCTTTCTCCCCCACCTCAGATAAAATGCATCTGGAGATACACATACACACATTTCTACTTAGGGTGGCTATTTCCTATGCTTCATGTTTTGTTCTCATTCGTAATGATAAGGAGATGAACAGGGAATTCAATTCATTTCTATCAAACATCTATTAAGCATATACTTTGTTCAAGGTACTGGCCTAGGTGCTGGAAATATTACAAACAAAAAGAAATAGTCCTTGTAAAGGGGCACATAAAATTTATATAAAGAACTACAGTCATGAAGTACAAAATAATGCAAAGTAGTTTCAGGTGAAGCAAGGGAGGAGGAAAGTGCTAACACCCAAAAAGAATCAGGAAGGCTTTAAACAGGCAGTTGTAATCTGATGTGTCTTGAAGCAAACTAAGGCTTTTAAATTGTGCAGTTGAAAAGGGAGCATGTTCCAAATTGGGGGGAGCACTTGTACAAAGATATGGAAATTGGAGAAGAATTATTAAGGATGGTTAACAACATATCTGGAGTGAAGTATGTGAAGAGAAGTAAAACCGAAAAAGGTATGTGGAATTGTGGAAGCCAAATTGTAGAGAGCTACAAATTCCTGCCTGAGGATTTTAGTTTTTATTTTTATTACATCAGAGTCTTTAAATATATTGGCATGGGGTGGAGGGGGCAGAGTTATTTGGTCAGATCTGTGTTTTAAGAGTGTCAGTTTGACAATGGTTGGGAAGATGGATTGGGAAAGAGAAGGACTAGAAGATGGGGAATAAAATAGGAGGACATTTCAATAGTCAAGGAAAGAGAAGATCTAAGCTTAAATTAGATTAGAGTCTATGTGAGTAGAAGAAAAGGGACAGATATGAAACATATCATGGAGCTAGAATCAGCAAGACTTAGTAACTGATTAGAAAGTAAGATTGAGGGAGAGGAGAAAATTTAAAAAAAAAATGTCTCCAAGGTTGCGAAAGTAGGTGACTATAAAAATGGCTTTTAAGTAAAATTGAATGAGCTGCTTT
>CM053601.1:29910675-29956104 GCA_028646575.1 Pseudocheirus occidentalis | reverse complement strand
TGGTTGGTGGCGGGGGGGGGCCCCGCAAACAATCATAGTTAAGTGAATCACCCAGGGTCACACAGCTAGTGACTGTCGGAGATAAAATTTGAATTCAGGTCCTCCAGACTCCAGGGTTAATACTGTATCTACTGCGCCACCTAGCTGCACTGGAAATAAATATTCTAAAGGAGCAAAAAAAAAAAAAGTTCAAAACAGACTTAAGTAGTGGTTAAGCAGGGATGAAGAAAACTGATAAAACAATGTTGCAGAATCCAAGGGAGGAGAGAATGTATAAGGATATATCCAAGTTAACAGAATCAAAAACTGCAGAAAAGTTAATTACAATGAAAATTGGGGATAAAATAATGTGCTAGTAGTTAAGAGATGAATGGCTTCCCTGGAAAAAATAGTTTTAGTTATTTAGAAGCCACAGTGCAAAGTGCAAAATTTATGTTAGTGGTAAATGTGAAATTGCAGGCAAAGAATTAACCCTTTGGGAGATTTTTACTGTTGAAGAGAAATGAGCTGTACTGCTATATCTTAGGATGGGAGGTTCAAGTAAATTTTGTTTTGTTTTAAAGATGCAGAAAGCTTGAATGTATTTATATGTATGACAGAAGGATTAAGTAGATAAGAAGAGATTTAAAATTAAAAGAAAGGTAGTAAATGAGGGTGCAATGCTCCTGTAAGTTACCTAGGATTTTTGTTATTCACTCAATTTCAGCTGTCTTTGTGACACCATTTTGAGTTTGCTTGACAAAGGTAGTGCAATGGTTTGGCATTTCCTTTTCCAGCTCATTTTATAGACAAGTAAGCTGAGAAAAACAGAGTGAGATAACTTGCCTAGGCTCACACAGCTAGTAAGTTTCTGAAGCCAAATTTGAACTCAGGAAGATGAACCTTCATTGACTCCAGACCAGTCACTCTAACCATTGTGCAACCTAGCTTCTTAAGGGGATAGAACCAAGAGAAAAGAAAGGAAATGTCCTCTGTAAATAGTGAAAAATGACAAAGTAGTTTAGGAGATATGAGGAAAGAAAAGATTTGGAAGAGCGGATTGAAAGTATTTGCTAAAGAATCAATCAAGTAAGAATAAAAAGGTTACTGTACATCAATGAGGGCTAAGTTAAATCTAAATAAAACAGATTTGTAGTGAACCTAGTCAGTGCTAAGTTTAGAGGGCATTGGGGCAGTCTAGGGTCAGAGGTTTTTAACACATACATGGTGATTTGGCAGAGGGACAAGTGATTCAAGTTCAACTGACAAGATCTGCACTGTGGTCTTGCGATGAAAGACCAGGATCATGATGATTAAGCAGAGTAAGGGGTAGAGGGTTAGAGATCATAGTAAGGATGAAGAATATGTTTAAAGTCAGTGAAGTTGAGGGAAAGATTAAGACAGTGGTTCTCAATCTTCCTAATGCCTCAACCCTTTAATACTGTTCTTCATGTTGTGGTGACCCCCCAACCATAAAATTATTTGCGCTGCTACTTCATAACTGTAATTTTGCAACTGTTATGAATCATAATGTAAATATCTGATATGCAGGATGTATTTTCATTGCTACAAATTGAATATAATCCATAGGTTGAGAACTGTTGGATTAAGAGATAAGAGGATATGGTGAGAGAGAAGAGTTTTGGAGTTCTGGTTAATAGAACTGAAACAGTTATGGGTGATGATCAGATCTAATGAATAACCTTTATGAGTGACTAAAATCAATCAGTCAGTCAAAAAGCATTTGGTGAGTCTGTTCTAAGTACTTAGGCTAGGGACCTGGACTAAATATTCAAAGAATGAAGTAATCCACTTCAGAAGTAGCTTGCATTCTATCAAAAAAGAAAAGAAAAAAGACAATGTATTTATGTGTAAGTACAGACAGAATAAATGTCTACAGAATGAATAGAAAATACATACAGGTTAGTTAGGGAGGAAAGGTAATAGTGGTTGGGGAGATCAAGAAAGGTAATGTTTAAGCTACATCTTGGAGGAGAATGAAATTCTCTGAGGTAAAAGTGAGAATGGCATGTATTAAAAAATGAGAGACAGCCAGTGCAAAAGTACAGCTATAGGAAACAGAATGTCCTGAGTGACACAGAGAAGGCCAGTTGGGCTGGATGGCAGAATGTGGGAGGAGGAACACTGCATAATGAGCCTGACAAGACAGCTTAGGGGTAAGTTATGAAGGGTTTTAAAAGCTAAAGAGAAAGCTAACGTGTTATCTTCAAGGCAATAGGGATCCAATTGAGTTTATTGAATAGGGTATCATCAAGGTCAGCACTACACTTAAGAAGAATCATTGGCACTTTTGTGGAAGATGGATTGTAGTGTGCAGAGATTTGAGTCAGGGAAAATATTATAGTGGGCTAGACAAAAGGTGGCAAGGCCCTGAACTAAGGTGAGGGCTGTGTGAGTAGAGAGGTGTTACATTTAAGAGTGAGCATGGAGGTAGAAATGGCCTGTATAGAGAATTGGTAAAAGGAGATGGATAAAGATGGATGAAGTTATTGTCAAAGGAAGAGAGTTTTAGTAGCAAAGTGAGAATGGGAATGAGGAACAAGAAGAATGCCTAACCTTTGCCTGACCCCGTGCTTCAGAGGGCAGGAAAGAAAACCTGCCTAGTACTAAAGAGGTAGTCAGGTATGTAATGTATTCTGGGATAAATCAGGTTTCAATTAATGCAAAAAATGATGGTAAGAATATAGAATCAAGAAATCAAGAATGAATTTCTAGAATTTGCTAATAATAAAACAGTGAGAGTAGAAGGTGCAGTTACCTTGCATGACAATGAAGGTTATAAACTTTAAAGTGTAGAGTAGAAAAAGGAAAAGGAGAGTAAAGGAGAGAAAGGATGAGAAATAGATTCTACTTTCCACAAATATTGACTGTGAGTCATGAAGAGGTATGTAGAATATGCCCACTATATCATGGTGAATGACAGTTTGCGCATGTACCCTTTGAAGTCCTGGGATTACTATATATAGAGTCAGTATAAGCCTTTATTGCTTTAGATTTTCCCCAAAGTCTCTTCTCTTTTAAGGGTCTAAGATTTCCAATAGCAAAAGAGGAATAGGTGGGTAATTAGGTCCCTGGGCATTGGACTAAACTCATACTTTCCACTGACCTCTGAATCTATGAGACCAAGTATTCTGAAATTTACACACATACACACATACATGTATACACGCTCACACATACATGCACGTGCACATACACACATGGCATACCTTTAGGCTATAGCTCCAGCACTTTCCTCAAAATATTCCTCTCCAACCTCCTTCCCCCTCCCCTGTCTCTACCTTGGACTGGAGCTGTACTATAGGCTCTCACTCCAAGGGGGTAGGGAGAAGTCAGTGTCTAGGCCTTCACTGGAGACATTGAACTGGGCAAAAGGCTTCATCCTTCAACTTTCATTTCCATCTTTCCCCTACCACCAAAAAAGAAAGGAAAAAAACCGGCCATTGTATCTTGTTTCATTTTTTTCATAATAAATATTTTTAATAAACAAATTGTAACCGGGGGGTAGTAATGACCACCTATATAGAAATGATATTTGAATTGATGAGAACTGATGGAAAGTACGAAATAAGAAAAGGAGATGGTCAAGAGTACTTGGTAATCAATTAGATGGGAGAAGTGAGGGAGAAAGAAGAATAAAACATTGATCTGAAGTTATAAATCTTCATGGTTAGGATAACGGGACATTCAACAGAAATGGGGGAGGGGGAACCATGGACTGAAGTCAAAGGACGTGCCTCCCCAGGTTTCTCTATCATGTGTATTTTGACTCCTTGATCAAGGGCTCAGGCTGCTGAGTGCATGCTCCAAGCTTCTCGCTTCTGTGTAGCAGAGAGTTCAAAAGGCTTCACAGGGGATGTCTGGTGTCCTCCTGGTTTCTTCTTCATATAGCTAAAATTACTAGAGATAGAGCTGGGATACATGCATACTAAGGAAGGCTTTACATAGAGCCAGATTGATTTGGTGTGCCATTTTACTAAGACTAATTGCTTAAGAATTCAACTCCAAATTATTTGAATAGAGCTCACTACAATATTTTATTGGATAAGTTTTCTAGGTTGTCTTTGAGGCATGTGCCATATATAATCATTCACTGATATCTAAAGGTCTGGCTGCCCCGGAATCTTTCCCCTGGCTTCTACACAGTATGAGCGAGGTGGACATACAGTGCAACATTTAACAATGCTCTCCCCTCGTTCCATTTCAGCATGAACTACCGCATGCATTCTCTTTGATAAAATTACCAAAACAGCTAACTTCTCACTTCAAGGCTCTCTTCTCTGCAATGTTGATCCCTAAGGTCACTCCCAGCTCTAAAACGATAATCACACTGATCTTGTCTAGGCCACCATTCCTGGTCTCATTTGTGTGGAGACTACTGAAGCAGGTACCAATCACTCCATATCTGTGTGAAAGAGTTCCTGGAGGGGCAGGGAAGTTGGAGAGGAAATAATCCCCTGCTGGCTGATCTGCTAGTGATGAGCTTTTCAGGCCAGAACCAGGATTGTCCTCACATGACACATATGAAGTCCTCTAAATGTGAAGCCTTTTGAGATTGGTGCTGTCCGTCAGATATTGTACTCTACAAGTATTGCCTTCTGAAATACACAAACCTCCACAGCAGGACAATGTCTCAAAGTAGGATTTAAAGAAAGTTGCAAATTTCTGACAACTTTAACCTCAGACAATGTCTCAGGTTAAAATGCATCTGGGCTCCCCTTGGTTGGTCAGCCTATTGGTATCTCTTATATATCCACAGATCCATGAGCTCATTAGTGTAAGTATCCCTTTAGACAGTACTGATGGCAACCTCTCTGTACCATCTTGTCCATCCATGTCCTCCTTCCCATCCTACACAGGGAGTCAGCACAGTGTATTATAGAACGTATTTAATGCCTCTTGTCACTTTTTTGAATACCAATGAAGCAAGTGGACAGTCTATCTCTCTGTGTATATATATCTTTTTAAATCTTGCATCCACTTCTATAATGATGTCCTTCACACCTTTTCTTCTTCACTATTTTTCATGATAGTATGTCTTTCATAGGGATTGTGGCAGGGCTTTTGATTTCATTGCTATATTCTTTATGAGTTCTCTGGATTAATTAATCTTTAAGAAAGAAAGAAGGAATTAAGCAATAATACTTACTATGTGCCAGGCACTATGCTAAGTGCTTTATAAATACTATCTCATTTGATCCTGACAGCAACCCTGAGAAGATGTTGTTATCTCCATTTCATAGTTGAGGAAATTGAATCAGACAAAAGTTAAGTGACTTGCCCAAATCACAAAACTAAATAAATATAAATGCTGGATTTGAACACAGGTCTTCCTGTCTCCAGGGCTAGTTCTCTATCCACTGTACTACTCGTTGCCTCTAGATAAGTACTTTGTCCAGTGTTACACAACCAATGAGTGTCAGAGGCAAGACTTCTATTCAGGCTTTTCTGCTTTAGAGGCCAGGTCTCTTTCCATTACACCATGTTGCCTCTGACATCTCTTTGGGTACCAAAAAAGGATACCAGAGGGAGAATGAGGGTTTGGAAAGATTCCTGAGAATCTGGTCACTGATCAGAAAATCTTTGGGAACCAACAAAGTCAAAGCAGAGAGTCATCCAAATCATTTAAAGGCTCTCTTCTTTCTGTTGAGAAAGCAGCATAGCAATGATCAAGTACTTTTCTTTTCAAAAACTGAGTCATATTAAATTAATTTCAGTTTCTTGGGTCTTCCTATGAGCTCTGAAATGAGTACAGAATAGAAAATTCTAGTTGGATTCATCCCCTTTTTGTATTCTTTAATCTCTTGATTATAAGATGCTTTACTTCAAGAGGCTTAGGACGTGGGAAATAGTGCATGTAGTCATCTGTCATCTTCTTTGGGAAGACACGCTAGATGGGGCTTCATATACTATGAGCAACTTAGAGCTTCTTCTTCCTCTCCTTTCACCCAAGAAATTCAAAGGTCTGATCTAGTACATTATTATCAGTCCTAACATAACTTAGAGTAGTTGATGTACCAACCTGTGAAAACAAAGAACTTCTGTATGAAGACTTTGACATTGAATTGAAGTGGCTTTATGTTTTTCCACTTCATAGTTTTGAATTTTGTTTTTTAAGACTTTGAGTTTTGACAAAATATTTGATGAGCATTATACAGCGTGCATTTTTGATATAAAAAGTCTTGGAAATCACTTCTCTTAATGTAGGCATCAAAGAATTTATTATCTTTCACCAGCTGGAGCCAAATGAACCATTGTATGCATTTTTTTCCAGCACAGTTTACCTCAAGTACAATTACCTACAGTCAATTCTTAAATATGAAGTTCATAGGGAATTGACTTCCTGATTCAAATTCTCTTCTGTTCTATTCAGTTATTACTTAACAGCACTTTCAGTCATTTCAGTTTATTACATACTCCTTTTGCTACTGGTAATTGTGAGAATTAATCCTGAGCTACCAGAATTGATGATGCAGAACCACAGAAAGCTGTTTAAAAACAGACAAGGGACATCTTACAGGAGGAAACATCCTAGTCTTGCATCAAGAATATTCTATCCTATATGAAATAATGCTAAAATTCAGGGAAATTTCACTTGAGATAAGACTGATATTCCCTTCTAGAATTTCCTTGGGATTGGAATTCTATGCCTTTAACTCAACTCAATTAAATGTATATTTTAGGTACTCACGATGTGAGAGGCATTTTGATAACACTGGATATAATTTTTAAAAAAATACAGTCCTTGAACTCAAGGAGCTTATAGGGGTACATAATATATCAGAAAAATTGAAGACAGAAAGAGTAGTACTTACTAGAAGCAGAGAGTAATTAAGAAACAATTCAGAAAAGATAGAGATGGGGAGGGAGAACTTCACAACTTGGATCCAATCCATTTTCAAGTATTATTATAATTACCTCCCTTTTTACATACTCTGGAGTGCTGTTCTCCACACATGACAAACCACTTCCAGTCTCCATGCCTTTGTAGAGACTGTCACCCTGGCCTTAAGCTCATTTCCTCCCCACTTCTGCAGTGAAATCAAAATGTGGATATATAGGTGAAAGCAAGTGAGAAGTCAAGAATGACTAGAGTTGTGAACCTGGTGACTAGAACTATGGAAGTGCTGTCAACAGAAATAGAATAAGAGGAGAAGCAGGTTTTTGGGTGGAACATAAAATAATTTCTCTTTTTGACACGTTGAGGTTGAGATACCTATTGGACATCAAGATTGAATTATCCAGCAGGAAGAAGATAATTTGAATTTGGAATTAAAGAACAAGATTAGGGGTGGATATTGAAATTTGCATAGACATGGTACTTCACCCTATGGGAATTAATGAGTTTTCTACAAAAACCTAGAAGAGGCAGAAGAGATAAATACCCAGGAAATAATTTAGGGAAACATGCATGCTGTGGGCTAAAGAGATCAGTAATAACTCATCTGAAAAAATGAGGATAAAACCACATGCACAAAAGGGTTGTTATAGGAATCAAAAGAGAGAATATAGGTAAAGTGCTGGAAAAATCTGAAAGCTCTATATAAATTCTATCTGTTATTTTTATTACTCAGAAAAGGAAACTGAGGAGTGATTAGAGGAAAAAAGTATCATGGAAGCCAAGCAAGGAGAGAATGTAAGAAGGAAGAAATGACCAATAGATGAAACCATGCAGGACTCAAGAAGAATGAAGGCTAAGAAATGGTCATTTGCAATGAGCAGCCTGGAGAATATTTGTGCTCTGGGAGAGAGGTGTAATCAAGTAGCAGGACTAGAAGCTAAACTCCAAGAGACTGAGAAGTGAGTGACTGGTAAATGGAAGAAGTGAGAGGAGCATGATGGCTTGAGGGAAATCTGGCTTGTGAAAGGTTTTTGTTTGTTTTTGCTCATTTTTGAAAGGAGAATAAGACATGAATCTTTTTGTAGGCAATGTAGAAAAGAGCCACCAGGAAATGAGAGATGAAGATGAGGGAGAGAGAATGATGAATAGAACACTGCTTGTGGATGGAGGAGTATGGTCCCAGAAAGAGAATAACAGTTGGGGCAGGCTATCAAGGGGATGCCCATCAATTGGGGAATGACTAAACAAGTTTTGGTATATGAATGTAATGGTATAATATTGTGCTATAAGAGATGAGGCATAATAACCTGGAGAGACTTACATAAAGTGATGCTGATTGAAGAGAGCAGAACCAGGAGAACTTTGTATACAATTGTAGACACAATGTATGTGTGATGACTGACTTTGACAGACTGGGCTCCTCTCAGCAATGTAAGTTTCTAAGATAACTGCAAAAGACTCATGATGAAGAGGCATATCCACATCCAGAGAAAGATCTACAGAGTCTGAACACAGATGGAAGCAAGCTACTTGTTCTCTCTCTTGTGTTTTGTTTTGTTCCATTCCTTCTTTCTCGTTCACTGCATTGGTTATAATTCTTCTTTACAACTTCACTAATGTTTACTGTGAAGGTATTTGCAGAACCTATATCAGACTGTATGCTGCCATAGAGAGAGGGAAGAGGCAGAAAATTTGGAAGTCAAGGGATTATGGAATTGAATGTTGTAAATTTTAAAAAAAAACAATTCGGACAGGGTTGGGGGCTGGTTGTCCTTGTCAAGAAGAGGGCTTCTTAGCAACAGAACAAGAAAGTGGGTGAAGATGAGGAGTTTTAAAGTAATAAAGGAGAAAAGAGAAGTCAAGGGAGGGCTTCTGTTTTCTTAGTAAGTAGGAAGTGAGGACATGTGCTCAGAGAGGACTGTAAGGGGAGGAGAAAGGATTTGGAAGAGTCACCAATGGGAGTGGTCAGAGACTAAAGCAAGGAAGAAAAATGCATTTGCCTTGCAGAAGAGCAAATAAATAACATGAATGTCCAGGGTACCTAGGAGCTAGGGTAGCCTAATTTCCTCTAGTAGAATTTACTAGTTTAGAAGAAGAGAACCAAGATGGTAGAGTATAGGAAGCAACTCAGCTAAACTCTCCCAACCTTCCTCTCTAAACATCTTTAAAATAATGATTTGAATTCTGGAGTGGCAGAGTCAACAAAAGTTTAGGGTAAAACGTTCTTACAGCCCAAGAGAATTTTTTGGTGTTTTGTTTTCAAATGATGTCTTGACTTCTATGTGAATTGGATCTAAGTGAGGCAGAGTTACACAAAGTTGTCAGCATCACTCTCTTTCCCTGAGTCATCAAAGTCCAGTGGCAAGATAAAGATGACCAGTGATGCCCCTATATTAAGTCTATAACCTTGATGTCTTTGATGCCTGACCAAGCTCTAAGCACTCCACAGAGCCTGCTTCAGTCACCATCATGGTCATTGGAACACATTGTTCTGATCTGCCCATAGTGCTGGGGAAAGTCTTCATATGCTTGGCATAGAAATCTCCCTAACTCACCAACAGGAGGGTGGCAGGAGACATCTATGACCTTGGGGTGGAGGTCAGCTCAGAATATAGCACACTTGACATCAATACCATCAGCAGGCCTTGGAGGTGGCAGTAGCTAAGGAGCTCTCAGCCCACAGACAGTAAGAGGCTTGCACAATTGGTCAGACAGAGATTACAAAGGACCCTTTGCTGGCACTGGGTGTAGGACCCTGTTGCAGTATGCATAAGTGGTTCTGAGCCATAGTTTCAGGTGAGAGAGGAATGATAGGACTTGTGAGTGCAGGGAAGTAGGACTTCTGATTACAGATCCAGGCGAGAGAAGAGGGCTTGTGGTCACCTGCAAGGGAGCAGGAGGCCATGGTCTCGGTTTCAAGGCATAAAGGAGCACTTGTGCTTCCAAATGCAGAAGAGCAGGGACTTTGGTCTCAGTTCCAGGGCCAAGAGAAGCATTGACTCTGGTGACTACAAGGCAGGAAAGTCCCTTCTTGGGTAAAGATCAGAGGACATACCAGGAGAACAGTGACCACAATGAAGCAATGAAAACTTACAAAGCCCCAGAGCAAGCACTGGAAATAGCCCAAAAAACAAAACCTGACTCTTGGGACAATGCCTCCTCAGCCTTGAGAGCAGAACCCAACTTTAACATAAATTTAGAAGTCAAGAAGAGAATGATAAAGGAGGGTTTTCTGAGAACAGGGAGAGGGCAGGGTGTGTTCATCAAACCCATTGAAAAGGTGAAACTAAGGAAGAATAGAACTAAGGAGAGATTGAATTGGATAGGGACGAGAGCCGGGAGAAAGGAAGCAGGGGAGGATAGGAGCTCTGAATCACTGTGGTTAGAGGAGCAGGAAAGGAGACATTGGTTGATATGAGTGCCACATTTGGGACTCTTATTTCTCTACTATGTTTTGTGTAATGTTGGAAGGTGACTAACCATGGGCAGGAATGGCAGAGCGTTTAGGCCAGAAGTCTAAGCACCCAGGGCCTGGAATGAATTTATACTTGGCGTATGTTCAGTAGTTACATCCCCAGAAGTGTAGTAGAAGGCGTAAACAGCAGATAATCCCATGGACTCATTCTGTGTCAGGCCTAGTATCTGCGGGCCAGGGCCCTCTGGTACAAGGTGTTTTCCCAGGGTTTCTACATGACGTCCTTGCCACTTTCAGGCTGTGTCCATAATTAACAATCAAAGCTTGCATCCCCACAGGATTATGCCAGTTCCAGGTACTCCTGGTGTTCACACTGTTATAACTAATAGCTTACAAGTGCTCATTGCATTTACTTTTAATAATTCTTTTTTTTTGATATATTTAGCTCAAATCAAAAGGATTTGCTCTAGTCGCATATTAAGAATAATAACAAAACATTGCCTCTATAAACCTGAAGGTAGGAAGAGGACATCACAGGGAAAAGGGGTCATATCCATAAAATTCATTAATAGGGGCCACACATACATATGTATGTATATATCCATGTATGTATATATATGTGTATGTGTGTGTGTCTGTGTGTGTATGTATCAGATGACCTAGCCATGCAGCACAGGAGGACCCTTATGTCCTTTCTCCTTTCATGGTGTCCTCATCCATCCCTCCCTTACACTGTTCTGGGTAGGACATCCAGTTGCACTTCATGGTCTGTTCTTCTCCACATCTCAATACCCACAGCCAAAGTTTTCTCTCCCAATTCACAATATTCCTCTTGTCTTGTGCCTTTTCTTGCTCCCTAGACCAGTAGTTCTCAGCCTGTGGGTTATGACCCCTCTGGGGTAGAATGACCATTTCACAGGGGTCGCCCAAGATCATTGAAAAGCACATATTTCCGATGCTCTTAGGAACCTCCTCTAGCAGTCTGTAGGTGAGTCCGCCCACATGCAGACATGCCCACATACAACTATTAAAAGGTGGCAGCATTAGGAATGTTGAGAACCACTGCCCTAGACTAATTATTTCTTTTTTTTTTTTTTGCTTGGAGGGCAGTTGGGGTTAAGTGACTTACCCAAAGTCACACGGCTAGTTTTTGTGTCAAATGACTGAGGCCAGATTTGAACTCCCGTCCTCCTGACTTCAGGGTCGGTGCTCTATTCACTGTGTCACCTAGCCGCCCCTTATTTCTTTATTTTTAAAGAGCCATGAGAGATACGTCACTTAAGGAGACCATGCTGATTCAGCTGAGCACATCTTCCTAGTGCTGATCATGCTGCCATTTCATAGTCTCAGGAATAACCACATAACTCCTTTTGGCCTTTTGCATTTAGGAATCCAGTAACTCCTACTAGCTGTCTAAGCCATTCTAAGCTAAGTGTAAACTTGATGGACCCTTAAGTCAATCAGTTCTCAAAAACAGCTTCAGTATTTTTAAGGAAAAGAACAAATCTAATCTGTGTGTGTGAACTCCTGAGGAAAAGTCAGCTAAGTCTACATATCAGAGCTCTAAGAAATAATATAGCTGGTTACAGCTGTTCCTTACAACCTATAATTTCATCAGGACATAGCTGATCAGGAAACCCTGATCGGACCCCCTCGACTAGGTACATATTTTCATATTTCTTTTCACCCAGTAGGTGGATTCCCATTGAGAGTGGGCAAAACTATGAAGAGAACTCTGCTTCTATGTGACACATTATAATCTCACAATTACTTTCCTTTCTTTCCCTATTCAAGCAGTAAGGTAACTAACTGGTTCTTTTTCTGAGGTTTATATTGTGTAAAGTTTCTCCGTTGATTTAAAACTATGCTTGGTTTTCCATCTGAATGGGAGAAATGTATTTTTTTTCTCATTAGTTATAATTGAGTGCATAACTTCTTAGTTGCAAGTGCTGTCTCTAAAACTCAGACCTGCAAATGTTCAAGGAAATTCTTCTAGTGCCTGTAAAGATATAACACCTTTAACTTGCTTTCATAAAGGAATCAGTAGAAAACTTTGAAGTCTGAAAAACCCTAAAGTTTCACAAGGGAAAAACTAAAGGTTGTATATTCTACACTTGGAAGTGTATTTGGAATTTTTTTAGAGTGATTTAACTATCACTTATGCCTGCTTTATAGCTGGACAATAGCCTTTTTGGTTCTTTAGGGCTGCAAGTGAAAGTGTCACTTTTCAGGCTGATGTTGAAGGTTTCCTAACAAGTTTCCCACCCCCCCCTTAAGATTATTACTATCTGAAAACAATTTAGCAAACGTTTATTAAGTTAATGGCTATTGGCCAGATGCTGAGCTAAATATAGACCATTCTCTCTTGACATAAATGGACCATCCACAGATCTTTGCAATAAAAGCAATTTTCGCATAATGCAAAATTTCCCAAGGATATGAGGAAGGGAGAGAGGGAAATAAGAAGGTGGCCACATATAGGAAGAAGGAGGGGGGTGAGCACACAGTTCAAGGACATATAGGGGTGATGACAGAGAATTGAAAATAGAAGAGACAAGGCTTGGGGCCAGTCACATGAGTGGCCTGACTGGAATCAAGAGGAAGAGGTGGGGCAGACCCGTGTACCCCTCTCCATTGGAGTTTAGGGTGACCTACTTCATGAAGGAGAAAATCAACCAGAATGATTCTGGTGGACATGGATTCCTCTATCCAGATTGTTAGAAGCATCTGAGGCTCCTCATCAACCCACATTCTCAGCAGGAGAGGCTGAAAACGTTTAGCCCATCTCCTCATTTAAATGTTCCCCAGTCAAGGTTGATTTCTCCTGTTAGGGACATCCTCTTTCAAAAAAAAATAAATAAGGCATTAGGTGTCTCATTAGGTATCTTTGGTTACTGAGAGAAGCCACTGACTACCAATTTATTAATTTTTAGTTAACCTAACTAGTAAATTTATAATTAATTACCCAGAAACTCTGTCAGGTTTTTTATTCATCACAGCCACTTGCTAAAGGTTACATGGTAGTAGAAAAGGTGGACTTGAAGTTAGAATACCCATTATCCAATTCTCCTACCACCAATCAAGTTGTTTATCTCTTCTGGACTCTAGTTTTTTCATCTCTTAGGGCAAGACAGGTGGTGTGGAATGGATCAAATTATTTCTAAAATATCTTCTAGCTCTAAAATTCTAACAAAGACTAGAATTTCATTTTTCTGACTCCAGGTGAGAAAATTTATATTTCAAAGAACCATCATTAGGACAGTTTTCTTGAAACTAGATAGGTCTTGAAGAAAGTGATGGACTTGAATTGGTGAAAATAAGGTTATAAAGATGAGCCTGACATAGCATAGAGTGTCAGACATGGTTATTGAATTGATTGATTTTTGTTGAATTGCTTTAGAAAATATTTTGTTGAGAAGGATAGGTCTCCAAGTAGGAAGAAAAGGATACATTTATAAATGAAAATGATGTGAAAACAAAAAAGTAACAATAAATGTTAACATTTTAAAAATATGTAATCCTGAAAGAAAGGAATTTAATAAACATAATTGGAAATTCCCAAGTCAGTGTCAGTGAGCTGGCAAGTGTAAATGGAGTATTGATAGTTAAGGTGAAAGAGTTGAAATTTTCCTTGAGCATGTAGAATCCTAGGCTCAGGTAAAGTAATTCTTCCTTATTTCTAGCTACTTTCATTTTTATAGATTTGAAAAAGGTGTTCTCTACTTAAGTATTCTTTTATGACCCAATGTGGAATGAAGTGACCTTCAACTGAAATCTGTTAGAAAATCATAAGTCTGATAGGTTCTACTGAACCAGAAAAGTTTTCAGGTATGGTCCTTGTAATACACTGTGACTGCTAAGGATCAGTCTCTCTGTTTTTACAGACTTCTCACCAACCCATTGTAATGCTAATGGAAATTTGAAGATCTTCCCCTCCTTAACAAGCCTAGGGGAATTTGAAGACCTCCCCTGCTTTGAAAATAAACTCTGCCCTCCACAGGCTGAATGTAGTCACTTGGAGCCTCTGGTAGAAGGAGTTTTCAGGTGAAGCAAAGGGTGAAGCAGAGCCCACAAGAAGCTAGGAGTCAGAGCTAGAGAGATGGTGGGAGAGAGAGAGGATGCTCAGGCAAGGAGTTAGTCAGGTTTGTGAGTAGATATTGGTCTTTTGTTGGTTTATGAAAAGGATGTTGTGGCTCTCTGTGTTGTTATGGTTATTAACTTCTTTGCTACTATGATGGAATTGGCTTACTGGTTTGGGGATTTGGTTTTCTGATATCTGAATAAATGCTTTGCTTTTGTCTTTTATATGGAGAGTCTGCTATATTTTGTGATTGTAGAAATATTTATAGTCATGGTCAGTGCTGTAAATATTGCATTGGCATTACACCCACTGACCAGCAGGTGATGAATTCTTTGGTGAGCCACAAGATGCATAAAAATAGACAATAGCCTTTAGTTGGAAGATAAAATTTTAAGATATGCTATGGCCACAAAAACATGAATTTTGTGTGAATAACCTGCTGATGAAATTTTCCAAACTCAACTAGTTGGTCTTTGGACATTGAACATTGGCAATATATGCTCCAGACCTTTCCAGGAACTACCAGAGGTTTTGGTTTACTGGTATAGTCTTAGAAACCTCAACATGATTTCTTTACCTCCATTAGAGAAGAACTTTAGTGGAGAAGCCTCTCAGTAGTATTTTTAAAATGCAGGAGTTAGTATATTCACTTGTTAATTGCTTTAAGTGTCCCATCTGATTGTTGTTGTTCAGCCTTTTCTGTTCTATTCAATGTGTGACATGATTTGGGAGTTTCTTGGCAGAGGTACTGGGGCTGTTTGCCATTTCCTTCTCCAGCTCATTTTACAGAAGAGGAATTGAGGCAAAAAAGGTTAAATGCTTTGCCCAGGGTCACACAGATAGTAAGTGACAGAGACAAGATTTGAACTCAGAAAAATGAGCCTGAAGATTAACATTACTTGACCTCTTTTGTTGACATATTTTTGACCCCCACTTACAAATAGTCAGTTCCCATAAATCCACTGGAAACCAATTGCCAATTCACAATTAGGAGCAGCAGTAGGAGAGTTATGAAAATTAAAGTCTTAGTGTTATTTGTGGAAGTAGTCAGATGTACATAGTTGGTAACTGCACTTTTGATAGCTTGACATAATAATAGTTCATATTTGTATAAAGGTTTAAACCACTTAGCTTTCAATAGCTCTCTAAGGCAGGCACTATGATTGTTATTGTTCCCATTTTACAGATAAAGAAGCTTAATGCTCAAAAACGTGAAATGACTTACCTCAAGTTTAGAACTCATGTTTGAGATGGTCTCAGAATTGTTTCTGTTACGACATGCTATGTTTGGAAACTTGATGTGACAAAGAAGAGTCAGATACACTAATGTCCATAATTATCTTCTGAAATTTTTGTTGGAATACCATAGTCACATAAAGCTAGTTGGCCCAGTGAATAGAGCACAGGCCCTGGAGTCAGGTGGGTCTAAATTCAAATCTAGCTTCAGATACTTACTAGCTGTGTAACCCTGGTCAAGTCACTTAAACCTCAAAAAAAATGGAAGTTTAATAATTCCCTTTCTATTTGGGGTGAGAGGATTTTATGGGTCAGATTAACCTAAGGGATAGGATTTAAATAATTTACTGCATTCACTAACAGTTCCAAAGAGTAAGTGGTTTAGTTTCTTCACTTAAAGCTTAAAAAAAAGCTTTTTGCTAGCATTCTAAAAGGGTAGCAAAAAAAAAAACTAACAATAATTACCCAGCCACCAAATAAAAAAATAAACAATAATTTTAATAGAGAGGAAAACTAAGAACTATCTGAAGATACCTGTGTGTATGCACAGAGAACTCACCAAACACCCTTAATTTAAAAGAAAGTAGATAGACATTGGAAACAACAGATGTCAATTGGTGAATAAGCATGACATGAGAGGTCCAATAAAGATGATGAATTAAGAAGTTCTAGACAAGGCAAGCCTTCTCTAGAACTGCCTCAGAAACAAAACAATACTCATTGGAGGAAAAAACAAAGGAACAAAGGAAAGACATAAGCTAAGAAAAACAGCAGTGACATTTATTCCTCCTGGGAGAAATGAAAAGGGAGCATAGTATGTGAACTACTACCAGGAGCACCCTGAAATTCCCTTTCACTGCCCCTTTGCAAACTGTGGGAGGGATAGAGTGGGGTACAGAGTGTCAGTCAACTAGCAAAGTAGTGTTCCTGTCCTGCTATCAATGTCTAGATTCCTAGCTCTTCCATGACATTCAGGACCATAGCAGGGAGAAGTTCTTCTCCAGTCTATGAAGAAGGCTAGTGCCTGTCCATTTCAGTCTCTGACTTGGGACAGAAGTATGGATAAGGCTCAGGGATTATGGTGATGTTGGCTACACTATCACAAGTCAGTCTGTAGAATGGAACATAGCAGAGATTTGGATTTAGGTTCAACCACCTAATCCTGGCCTGTGTTCTCCCCTTCTGTTTTCCCAAGATAGCTGGAGGGAGCAGGTCAATAAACTATGATTACTCAGGCTTGCTGACTGACCAACTCCAAATTGAAGACTAAGAACTCAACGTGTTTTTAGTCTTCCACTCCTATCCTACATCCTGAACTGAGGGACAAAAGTGGAAATGACTTCAGCAATTATAAAGCCAAGACACAGTAGAAAGAAACAGAAGGAAGGGGACCATCTTTCCATCAGAGGAAGAGTGATTACATGAAAAATTAGAAAATATTTTCAATACAGTGAAGGAATATTGTGAATTAAGAAAACTCTAAGATGAAATTGCAGAAGTAATTCTTCAGTAAATGCAGATCAAACTCCAGAAAAAGAGAATGGAATGGCCGTAAGGACTCTAAGATATGTTGGAAACAGTGAAAGAAAAGCTGAAGCAAGAGATAAAAGATGAAATTGGAGTTACTAAAAGGAGAATAGCTTAGAATATATGAAGGGAATCCTTATCCAGTTAGAGGATACTTTTAAAAATAAAATGAAAATAGAATAAAAATCTCAGAATTCAATGATCAAATAGGAAATATTGGAGCAAAATTGAAAGACCAATTAGAATATGTGAAGCATATATTCTAACAACAAAAAAGGATCAGAGAGACTTTAAGAATTATTAGAAAAGCTGAAAACCTTGATAAAACGTAAACCCAGATATTATAATTTAGAAAATCATAAAAAAGATCACAAACCTACTAAAACTGGAAGGCAAAATGAAAAAAAAATCCCAGGCACTAATTACTACCTAAAACCCTTCTTTTAGCAATCCAGAGCTTCTAAATCAGTGAAAAACACACTGGAAAGTCAAAGGAAAACATCAGTTACTAGGACCCAGAGTCAGAATTGTGCAATATTGTAAAGAAAATATGAGAAAAGAAAAGAGTGTTTGAGATAGGGTGCATCAAATGAAAAACATTTATTAACAATAATAATTTATCCTATAAAGATGAGCATAATCTTCAGGAGGAAAGCAAACATTTGAAGAGTTCTTTGACTTTCAAGCATTTCCATTAAAAAAAAACAGAGCTTTAAAATACAATGAGATGAGGCAGAGACAAGATAGCAGAGTAGCAAGAAGTGAAACAATGGGCACAGCCTTCCCCTTGCTAATGATAATAATAATAATAATAATAATAATAATAATAATAATAATAATAGTAATAGTAATAACCAATAACCTCCAAATCCAGATCTAGCAAACATATAGAATGAATCCTGACAGGGACATCCAGATAAAGGCATAGTGAGATATTTGTACAGCCCAGTTTGGCATAAGGATTCAGATAGAGAGTTCTGTGGACACTAGAGAGTCTGCTGTGGGAAGAACACTCTTGCTGCCCAGAAAAAGGTGGTGCACCAGAGCAAGATCCATACTTTGGCAGTACATGCACCATGCAGAAACAGGTACCCACTGGCAGGATTGATGACTGCTACTCAGTTCTGGTCACATTATGGGGTAGGGAGCCACTGGAAGTTCCTGGGAAATTGAGAAAACATCACATTTAGAAGCCTACAACCATAATGTGGCTCTGGCACCAGGAGCAGAAAAAGTTCTACCTTTTAGCACAGTCAAATCCAGCCTACAGAGCAATAATCCGGTCAGGAATCCACGACTAAATGGAGAGCTTGCATCTCTGTGACCAATCCAGTAGAGCTTGTATATCTTGGCAAATGGGTTCTGAGTCCAAAAGCAGTCTACTACTTCTTGGACATAAACCTGGGACAGAAACTTGAAGAGATCAGACCAGGAGGGTCAGCAAACAGACTGGACCTGGATCAGACCACTTGGGGAGTAACAAATCAAATTAACTCTTTGAGTTGTCTAAGAGATCTTTGGATAATACAATATTTAGTACTCTAAGAATAAAAGCAACAGGAACAGCCCCGACCTTTTCTCCATAAATGTGAAGCATCCAACCCTGATATCCAATCTAAAGTCAGGAAGTAGACTGGAAAATGAGTAAACAAACAAACAAACAAAAAGAATTTCACCATAATGAGCTATTATAGAAGTGAGAAAACTTTAAGACATAATTTCAGAAGAAGAGAATGACTTTAAAACAAGTTTGTATCATGTTATGGGGAGTGGGCTGAGGTGGGGAAAGTGAACCTTTAATGAAAGAGAGGATTTCCAATCATTCCTGGTGAAAAAAAAAACAGTTATGGAGAAACTTTGAAGTTCAAATAAAGGAGTTAATAGAAACATAAAAATGTAAACATGAATGAACAATGACATGAGACTAATCAAGGATAAACTGGTAATATTTAATTATGGAGAATACATACATACACACACACACACACACACACACACACACACACACACACACACACACATATATATATATATACATATAAAATCCCCCCTGAACCATATCATTAGTGGTCACATAGGGAGTCTAATGGGAGTGGTTCTGTTATATCTTAGTGTTCTTTAAGAGAAGAATAGGGAAAAAGGGGAAGAGGAAAATATCTTGGGAGAGGGAATAAAGGAATTAAAGGTTAGAAAAATGTATTTCACATAAGGAGACATCTATATGAACAAGATAGAGGTGTTGGGAAAGTAGATAACACTTCAGCCTTGCTGTGATCTGAACTAGTCAAAGGAGGGAATACTTCTCTCTCTCTCTCTCTCTCTCTCTCTCTCTCTCTCTCTCTCTCTCTCTCACTCTCTCAATATCTCTCTCTCTCTCTCTCTCTCTCTCTCACTCATACATACACACACACATACATAATCTCTCTCCCTATCTTCTTCCCCTTCCCCCTAATCTTTTTCTCTTTCTTCACATATGTAAACATATGTGTATGTGTATCTGTATTAAAATACATGCATACATCTAAATCCTCATCCCTATACATTTTATATGTATATATATTTAGACATATATAATTATGTTGCTTCTAAGAAACACATCTAAAACAAAATGATATACCAAGTCCACCAAAGATGAGTACAATGAAAGGTTGAAATAGAATTAATCATGAATCAGATGAATAAAAATAAGACAGGAGAGTGACCATCAGGATTGTAGACAAAATAACAGTAAGAATAGATATGGTACAAAGCAATAAATGAGAAAACTACATTCTTCATGAAGGCACCATAGATGATGTAGTTATCTCAAAACAAATACAATGAATGACAGCACTTAAAATGAAAAGAAATCAAACTGTATGGGAAGTAGACAGTAAAACCATAATCACTGTAGTATTCAGTATCGTCCTTCTTATTTTAACATGGATGGCTATAAGAGAAAGATATATAGAAAGAAATTAAGGATCTTAGTGGAATTTTCAGAAAAATATAATTTAGCTCTTCTAATTACTGTATAAGAATAATGAGTATTCATGTCCCTTAGCTGTACATGATACCATTAATAAAAATCAACCATCTTATAAAGCATGAAGAATTATAAAATGGAAAAAACAGGAACATTAAAGACATCCTTAGTAAACAACAGCATAATAAAAATTTTAATGAAGGGTAATTAAAAGGAAGAATTTGGAATGGTACTGGGATAGAACATTTATCTGAATCAAAGATGAAATACAATAGATATATGTCTAAGTTTTAACTATATTGATTTTTCTTTGTAGAAGTTTTTTTCTTTGTTTGAATTTATTTATTGCTGTACCAATCAAAGTCCCTAAATAGTCTTTTGTAGAGCTAGAAAAAGTTCATTCAGAGGATCAAGAGGTCAAGAATCTCAAGGAATATAATGAGAGAGAGAGGGAGGAAGAGAGAGGGAGAGAGAGAGAATGAATCATCCTGTAAAGCAGTAATAATTAAAATGGCTTAGTACTGATTTTTAAGGGAGGCTAATTAATGGAATGGTACATAATACAACATAGAGAAAATAAGAAAAATAGTAATATAATGTTTTATAAACTCAAAGATGGTTGTTACTGGGGAAAGCAGTCTCCCATTTGACAAAAATTTCTGGCAGAAATTTGGTTTAGACCAACACTTCATACCATATACCAAGATAAGCTCCAAATGATATGTGACCTAAATAGAAAAGGTCACATATTAAATGAATTAGAAGAGCAAAGAATTTATCTTTAGGATCTATGGATAGGAGAAAAGTTCATTATTTAACCAGTGATAAAAAGGACAACAGAAGATAAAATGGGTAATTTTAATTGTGCAAAATAATTAGAAGGAAGTAGGAAATTGGGGGATAATTATAAGAACTTTCTCTTAAAAGGATCTCATTTAAAAGGTATCTAAATAACTAATTCAGGTTTATAAGACTTCAGGCCATTTTCCAAAAGATAAACAGTAAAAGTTTATGAAAAGTTGGTTTTCAAAGGAAGAAATCCAAGCTATCAAAAACCCTATGAAAAGCTTAACTGTCACTGACAATTAGAGAGAAGTAAAAAAAAAAAGCAACTTTGAGATTCTGATACCTATCAGACTGGCAAGTCAAATTAGCATGGCTTTATTTAGCACATACTACATGTCTGTCACTAAACTGAGTGATGGGAAGAATGGAAAGAAGGATTTATTAATGTACCTACTATGGGGCAGACACTATGCAATATGATTTACAAATATTATCTCATTTCATCATAATAACAATGCTGGAAGGTAGATGCTACCATTATAGTCATTTTCAGTTGATAAAACTGAGTCAGAGGTTAAGTGATTTGTCCAGAGTCACACAGGTAGCAAGTATCTCATATCCGATTTGATCTCAGACCATGCTGACTCCAGTTCTGAAATGATAAGAAATAGCTCAGTTATGAAGAACTTTAAAAGCCAAACAGTAGATTTTATATTTGATCCTGTAGGTAACAAGGAATGAACTACTGGTCTTTATTGAAAGGGAGGCTGTCAAACATCAGTTTGACAATGGAGTGGGGTATGGACTGGAATAGAGAAAGATTTTTATCAGGAAAGCTAATCAAAAGACTATTTCAATAGCACAGGGATGTGATGATGAGGATCTGTACCAGAGTGGTAGCAGTCTTAGAGGAGAGAAGATGGCATGTATTAGAGATGTTACGGAGGTAGAAATGACAGGACTTTGAAATTGATTAGATATGGAAGTGGTAGAATGTGAGAAGTCAAGGATGATACCTAGGCCTCAAGCTTGGGTAACTGGAAGGATAGTGGCACCTATAACAGTAATAGAAAAGATATAAAGAAGGGAGAGTTTCAGGACAAATATAATGAGTTCAGTTTTGGATGTGTTTAGTTTGTTTAAAGGGCATCCCATTTGAGATGTCCACCAGACAGTTGGAGATGTGAGACTGTATGTAGATTTGGTGCAGACATTAAGGCTGGTGAGTAGATTTGAGAATCATCAGCATAGAAATGATTATTCAATCTCTAAGAACTGGAAAAAAACTGAGGAAAAAGAAGAACAATAATGCACTCTTTGGGGATCTATGAATTGTTCAGCAATTCTTGAAAACAATTTGAAATTATGTCTAAAATGTTATGAAAATGTGCATTCCTTTTGACCAAGCTATACCATTACCATGTACACCCCCCAAAAAAAACCAAAACAAAAGAAAAAAAGAGGAAAAGTATCTAGATGTACAATAATATTTGTAACAGTTCTTCGTGTGAAAGACACAAAATTAGAAACTATAGGGTTGTCCTCTTATTGAGGAATAACTAAACAATCTGTAGCATATGAATGTGATAGAACATTGTACCATAAGAAATGATAGAACCCAGTAATTTCAGAGCAAACTGGAAAGACCTCTTTCACCTGAAGGAGGACATTATCAACAGAACCAGCAGAAAATGTTATATAATGATAACAATATTGTAGAGAAAAACAACTTTGAAAGACTTTAAAAAATTATAATCAGAAAAGAAAGAAGATGAATTATTCCACTTGCCTCCTGACTGAGAAGTGATTAACTTAAAATGCTGAGATATGCATTAGGGGATATGATTAATTTGGGAACTTGTTTTTACCAGACTATGTGTATGAAATAATTTTGAAAAAAATTGTTTAATATGGTGTAGTGTGAAAGACAGATTAATTTTTAAAACTTTATTATTTTAAAAATACACACTATTATTTTTACTAATTATAAAACCTTTTCAAAAAGCTTTTTAGTAATCAAAATGGTAGATTTTCTTTTCTATAATATTTTTCTTCATTCTTTAATCATGTTCTTTTCCCATTCATATTTGTAAAAAAAATAATGTCTTTCCTTATTTTCTTGTTTGTTCACGATATGATCTTTTATGTTTAGTTCATGCATCCATGGATCCATATGGTATTATGTGGTGGAAGGTGTGGATTTAACCCTTCTTTCCACCAAACTGCCTTCAATTTTTTCTACCCACTTCTCTAGAGTAGTTGTTGCCTAGAAACTGGGATTTTGATTTGATTGAATGCTGTACTACTACCGTCCTTTGTTTCTGGATGTTGACATTTTAACTAGTACAAAAAAGTTAATGATTACTACTTTGCATTATGGTTTTAGATCTACTACTACTACTAAGCTCTTTTTCTTTTCGTTTTCTTTCATTATTGTCGTTGAGTCTCCCAGTCATTAGGTTTACCAAATGGGGATTGCTAGCATTCTTTTTAGCTCTGCAAAGTAATCTTTTTTTAACCTGATTTAGCCCTGATTGATCTGCAAATTAATTTAATGGTATTATTTTTATTGTATTGATATGGCCCAGTCATGAGCAATTAATATGTTTCTAATTATTTGCTTCTATATTTCTTTTAAAGCATATTGTAATTATATCTGTCTATTTCCATTCCATTTTGAATGGAAATCCTCTTTCTAAATCTTCCTGCTGGCTTTTTTTTTCTATAATATACAGCAAAGCTTCTGGTTTATGTGGGTTTATCACATATCCTGTTAATCTGTTGAATTTATTAAGTGTTTCAAGTATTTTAGTTGAATGTCTTTGGTTTTCTAAGTAGGCCATATCTTAATGCCTTCAATGATCCTTAAAGATATTAAAGATTCGAAGAGATAATGAATTCTTACACCATCAGTTGAATATGACCTACATAATTTTATAGTCTCTTCCATTTCCTCAAATGTATTTACCTTTCCAAGTTGCTCATAGATTGAGTGTTTGAATTTCAGAGTTTCTACCAACTCTGATCCTTCCCACAAGACTCTTTAAAATTCCTATTTTCAACTAAAGATCACCCCACCACCCCATACTGTTTGCAGGGTACATTATTGTGGGTTGTAAACCTTTATCTCTTGACTCTGGAATATGTTATTTGAAGATCTCTTTTACTTTATTAACTTAGGAGTCTGTATGATCTTGACATGAACTCTTTCTGGTTATTTGAAAGTACATTTTCCTCATCTTAGAAGCTTTTGATTTTGTCTATTATATTTATAGAGGTTGTCATTTATTTATAGAGGTTGTGTTTATTTCAGAAGGTGATCAGTGAGTTATGTCTCTTCTTACTTAGCCTTACATTAGGTTCTAATGGATTTTGGACAGTTTTCATTTCTGATTTCTAGATCTGTGATATTTCTTTTTTTATATATTGATCATAGTTTTGGGGCTATTTCTTAGATTCTTAGATTGTTTCTTCTTCTCTTTTACTTTTTGGAGGGGGAAAGGCAGGGCAGTTTAGGTTGAGTTACTTGCCCAATGTCACATGGCTAGTAAGTGTTAAGTATCTGAGGCTACATTTGAACTCAGGTCCTCTTGACTCCAGGGCTGGTGCTCTGTTCACTGCAACACCTAGCTGCCCTGATTGTTTCTTCTTAACCTGTTTAAGATCACTTTCAAAAATATTAGACACCTTAAGTTCTCTTTCATTATCTCCAATACTTTGATTTTATTCTTACATTTCTCCTTGTCATGGAACCATTCATTTCTGTTTGGATCATTCATTCTGATTTTCAAGGTGGCTATTTTTTTAGGTATGTTTTTACCACATTAAGTTCTGAGATGCTAATTTTCACTTTTTTTCTTTCCTCTATAAATTTCTCTTGTTTTATTTTTCCAAGTTCTTTAATCAATCTATTTTCTTTTCTGATGAACTATTTGTGGTTGACACGGAGTTGTTCTTTTCTTCTGGTTTTTCCTCTTGGAAGATTCATGAGTTGGAGTACTTTTTTAATAAAGTTCCATGTTTGTTTGTTTGTTTTTTTCTGTTTTCTCATGTCTTTATCATTAGTTCTTGAATTGAAGCTTAGTGTCATACCTTACTATTCCCCATTCTCTGGAATGGAGTGGTCAGGACATCTTAGGTCCTGATCTCTTTCTTGGGGGTTCCTGATAATGGTTTCCTTTTAATTTGGTTTGTCTCTGAACACAGTCAGGTTTCAGTATCCCTAGTCAGAATTCCATGGTTAACTATTTTTAATCATGTCTTCCTGAATCTGGATATGTCTTTGTTCAGTCTTAGGCTGTAAGAAGGAGCTTTTACTTTGTGTCTCTTTAGATATTTTTGTTATTGTTCAATGGGATATTCTTTTTATTTAAATGCTGGAGTAAAAATATGAGAGGTGTGTTCCTGTGTGATCTACTACATTACTATAGCTGAAAGTTTCACATTCCTATTTACAGTTTTTTTCCAGCAAACCTCTTTCTTTGAACTTAATAAAAAATGATTTTGATTTAGTTCAATTTTCGTTCTCTTAAATTTTCCCATGATAACATAAACCTTGAACCTGTGTAGATACACCCATGTGGAACGGAGAAAGAGCACTAACTTCACATGTAGTTGGCATTGAGAGGAACCAAGAGTAAATACCTGGCCTCATATAAAGGGGAAGGAAAAATGATTCACATATTTTATCTTTATTGTATAATACGATGCCCTCAAATTACTGCCCTTTTTCCCTATAGTCACATATTTTTCTCTGAGAAATACTGTGAAACATAGTTGTCATAGCATCATAACCTTAGAACTGTCAGAGACCCTAGAGATAATCTAGTGAAACTCTCTCATTTTACAGATGAGGAAACTGAGGCCCAGCAAGATCAAGAAATGCACTTAAGATCACACAGATCATTAAGTTACAGGGTTAAGATTCAAATCTAGGTCATCTGACTCCAAATTCTACACAGTTCTCATCCTATCAGACTGAGTTGATGTTACGTTTAGATATTTACTCCCAAACAATTCTTATAGGAGTATTTTATTTATAATAACTTAAATGAGGGTAAAGAGAGGGTTTTGAAATAGATAATGGTCATTAATCAAGGAACTATGTTTCATTATTGTACATTGACTTCCCAAATTCCACTGTTTGCAAACTGACAATTCATCTTTTCTTTTGTATGTTATTTCTCAGTTTGGCACCCTATAAACTACATCCCTAAAGTGGTTTATTATCTCTGTGTCTCATATAAACCTTTCACCATACCATTCTTAACTTTTCCCCAGCTGTTCTTACCTGTCGACTTTCATTTTTATAACAGCATCCTTCAATTCACCCAAGATAATGGTCTTTTAAATTGCTTGAACCCAGTGGAGAAAAAGGTTCAGTGACCCCAAATAAGGAAGCCAACATCCCTTCCAGTAGCTCCCTTTATCCTCTGAATTCTTTATCATTTCTGCTGATCTCACTTGGACCTTATCATATGTTGACTTCTAGTAAAATTATGTTATTCATGTACTTCTGACTTCTCCAATCAGTCCATCAGCAAGCACTTATCAGATCCCCTGTATACCAGACACAAGTGAAATGACTCCTGCCATCAAGAAACTTAAATTCTATCAGGAAAGACGTGTATAGACTTAGGTATAAAAATAGATAGAAAAAAAATGGAGGTAGAGGAGTTTTAAGGTGGAGGAGATTTTTAAAAAGCTTCATGTAGCATTTGATCTGAGGTTGAAGGAAACCAAAACAACCTAGAGGTACAGAGTGAAGAGGGACTGATTTCACCACATAGGGGATAGCATTGAAAAGGCCTGGTAACAGGAAAGGGATTACCATGTATATGAAAAATGAGAAACCCAGTTTGATTGGACCACAAGGTACATAAGTAGGAATAATTTGTAAGCCCTTGTGGGGCAGGGCCTGTATCAGAAACTTCCCAGTACCTTTCACATCACCTAGCACAGTGCCTTACCCTCAAAGGACACTTATTAAATCTTCTTATGCCCCTCAAAACAAAGAGGATGCATTTCTACTTATTAGAACCTTTATTGCCAGCATATGGTAAGAGCAATAGATACCAGGTTCTGACCACAAAGGCTAGGCTAGGATTTTGTATTTTTTAAAAATTTTTTCCTCTTAAGCTGACCCAGAGACTTGATTGTTATCTTAATATTAGATGCTCTATGAATACCCCATTTTATTCCAATCTTGAACCTCAGCTATCAGAGCAGCCAAAGTCACTCCTGATCTATAGCACAGAGATAGACATAATAATATAGAAACCATAGAGAAGTGCCATCTTTTTCCCAATTTTATTAATGTGGAAATTGAGACTAGGCAAAGTCAAGTGCTTTTTTTCCCAGAGTGCCACAACTAATGAATGCCTGAAATGGGATTGAAATCCAGCACTTTCCTACCTCTCCAGGTCTAATATTCTTTCCCTTATGCCACTTTGTTGCCTGGGGAAACTGAATTCTATTTCTTATTCTGCCAGCATGCTTTTTACTTCTTTCTGCTTCACTGAAACAAGACACAGCCCTACTAACCCTCTGTAGGCATAGTCTATGCTTGAGTCCTACCCAAAGGTACTGTTTGGGAATGTGTGGGGAAAAGTCAAGGGTTATTTCTATCGAGCATCCTGAATTCACTTGGGTTTTGAGGGCAGGAGATAGAGGTATGAAAGGGGAGTAGTAAGAACTCCAAATGAGTCACCAGTGCCCTAATTGTGCTCAGAATCAGGTGTGTGCTATAGGAAGAATGCTGAGTCTGTCATATATCAAGGCAAAGAAATAAGCAATTTGTACTCAAGTAACAGCCTTTGCATAGAATTGTGGTGCTGTCTGTTTTTTTCTTCTGATTTAAAATCTCACTGGGAGCAAACACTGTGTCTTCTATTTTCTTTGGAAGCTACCACACAACCTGCCTCTTGCACTGCTTCGGTAACCATAATGGGTTCCTCCTCTTATTGGGAAATGATTCAGCCTTTCCTGATTTTAAATGCATGCCCAGGCAGTGCTTACCAGAGCATCAGATACAGTGTGATTATGCTTCCCAAACCTCTGCCAGAAGTCTGTAATGGTAAGCAGTAATAAAAAGAACATGCTTTTCCTTGATGTGAACACGTTAAAACGTAATGCATTTGCCCCAGGGGATTGATAATGGGATGAGGAATGTAACTCTTCTAGGTCACTTTGATTCTAGCCCAAGTTGGCAGTGATTAATTTTGCTAACTCCAACAGCTGTTCAGGGGCTAATGTGAAATGTCAAGATGGCCTCAGCACAGTTCCCATTGGAGAAGTGTCCACACCACAGAAATCATCAGTCTAATTAGCGCCCTTGCTTCCAGCATTGAGAGTTTGAAGGGGATTTTAGAAACTGAATGTTTGACTTCCCTAGAGATAGGTCCATATACTATAATTCAGGCTTACTGATGGGTTTATATAAGAAAACCTATCCTGCTTCAATCACCAAATCTAAGCTAAATTAAATCTCTTCTTACATATACATATCTGTAGAGGGAGGATGAAGCATACGTAAAATAAGCCACATTATTAATTCATATCAGTTTATGGAATTAGAGAATTTCAGAGTAAGAAAGCACTTATTGGTCATTTGAGTCCAACCCATATCCTAAAAACAACTCTTTCACCTACTTTGTCAGAACCTTTATGGCCAGTGGATGGTCAGAGCAGTAGCTATCAGGTTCTGCCCATGTAGACTAGGCCAGAATTATTTGTTTGGTTTTTCCCCCTTAATCTGACCCAGAGTATTGACTGTTATCTATTAGAGGTAAAAAGTGGTCATCCCACCCAAAACTCCCAGGGCCAGTGAGGTGGCCTATTCTACCTTTTGGGTGGCTGGCAGGAAACTTTGGTTCTGTTGTTGTTTTTTTATTTTAATATCTTCAATCCCCAATTTAACTTTTCCCAACTACTTCCCATTGATTCTGGGGTCAGTAGATACTTCATCTCTTGAAGTATCTACTATCACTTCCAAAAAAGTACTTCACACCAATTCAGAAATGGAACAAATGTAATTTCTCTTCCATGTAGATATTCTTCTACACACTTAACAACAGCCCTCATTTGCCCCTCAGACTTCCCTTCCCCATGTTCAATATCTTCTCTTTGTCCAATCCATCCTTATTTAATATAAGGTCAAAGCCTTTTATACAACTACTTTCTCTCCTCAGGATGATGTCCAGCTTCTATTAATAATAACATTGGTCCTTCTTATAATGGGGTTCCTAATACTGAGCACAGTTCTATAGATATAGACAGAGTTAACCAAGACAGTCAATTCCTCTTTTTTACTGAAAACCATGACTCTTCATACAGCCCAAAATTTAATTAGTTTTTTGGCTACTTGTCACACTGTTAACTCATATTGGGATTGCAATCCACACTAACCCCCAGATGTTTTTTCAGAAAGCCTGTTGTGGCCCAGTGATGGTTTTCCCATCTTACTTGTGAAATCAATTTCTTGAATCTAAATGTGACTTTTTCGTTCCTATTAATTCTCTTCTTACTCAATTGAACCCAGTGTTCCACCTGTCAAGAATTTTTTGGAACCTAAATTTGTCATCCAGTAAGTTAGCTTTCCCTCTCACTTTGGTGTCATCTATAAATTTGCTAAGTGTGCTGCCAGATTCAATTCAGGAAAGTATTCAAGGGAATGAGCCTTGAAGGAAATTTCAGAGCCTAAGAAGCAAAGATAAGAAAAGCATATATTTCAGGCATGAGAACAGCTTCTGCAAAGGCAAGGAAATGGTAGTTGGAATGTCACATGCAGGGAACAGCAATTAGGATACTTTAACTGAAACAGAATGAAACGAAAGGGGAATAATGTGAAATTAGATTGGAAAGATTGGTGATTGCAAGACTGGATAAAAAGGAAGCCACTCTGATAGAAAGAATGGAGTCAACATATATATTAGGCATCAAGTCAAACTGTCTCCATTACATTGATAACCATCTCACTCCAAATATCAAAGGAGTAGCTTCAGAGCCCAAGGAATGGCAGTGTGCTACATATCATCAACCTTCTTCCAGACCAGCCCATATAACTATTATTCTGTAAAGAATGCCATCATCCTGAACACCATTAACTATTATCAATAGGCAAGAATGCCCAAGAACCTCAGTAGTGACAATACCTCCCAAGTACTTTGACCTGCTAAGCAACTCCCATGGTAATGTGACCAAGCAATTTCTTTAAATTTTTGTTTTGTTTCAATTTTTACCCCAAATAGCTTTCTTACAGATTTTGATTACAGGTATTCTGGAACGTGTCTTACATAGCTCTCACACTGTAAAAGTCTATTTTTTTTAAAATTATTTTATCTATTTTTCCTTACCCATTCATTCTTGGTGCTAAGTTCTCAGAAAATGAGGTCTAAATCTCTGTACTCTGGGAATCAGGCCAAATTGAGATCCTTCCCTTTTACTTGGTGTCTTTTCTTCACCCAACTCCCTCTTTCCTCAGGGGTTAAACTAACTTAGGATCCTTTTTTGTACCTATGCCCTTTCTTTAGTATTTAATCAGCCTTGGGACATGACATTTTCCCCTCATTTCTGGATTAGCCTTGGTTGAAGCTCTTTCCTTGGGAAGAAGAGAGAGATGGAGAGGCCTTTTCTATAATCCTTGCTAAATCTATCATCCTCTATTTCTTCTGCCCTTTGTAGCTAAATTGCTTAAAAAGGTCATCTATAATAGATTTCTCCTCTTTCTCTATTCTCACTCTCTTCTTAACTCCTTACTGTCTTCTTATTCTACTGAATTGCCTGCTGGTGGGTCTACCTGCCCCTAGTCTCTTCTCACTCAAATCCATTCTCCATTTAGCCACTAAAGTGATTTCTCTAACACATGGACCCTATCATGTCACCTCCTCACCCCCTCCCCCACACACACTCCATCAACTCCAGTGAATTCCTATTGCCTTTAGAGGAAAATTGAAAATTTGGCATTCAAAGTCCTTCATGACCAATCCTCCTCCTACCTTTCTAGTCTTCTTATACCTTACACCCCTCCCCCCAATACATACTCTTCAATCCAGTGACAGTGACCTCCTGGCTCTTCCACAAACAAGACATTTTGTCTTGGTTTTCTGGGCATTTTCTCTAGCTGTCCCTCCTGCCTAGAATGCTCTCCCTACTCCCTCATCCATTCTTAGCACTGACCTTTCTATCTTCCTTTAAGTCTCAACTAAAACCCTACTTTGTACAAGGTTTCTCTAACCCCTTTTAATTGTAGGGCTTACTTTCTTTTAATTATTTCCTATTCATCCTATGTGTAACTTGCTTTGTATGTATCTGCTTGGATTATATTTCAAGCTTTTTGAGGGCATAGACTGTTTTTAGTCTCTTTATATCACACAATGCCTGCTTGATAAATATTTTTTTGGTTTATTGACTCATAAGAACATTTTTGTTCATTCATACATACATACAGAGTGTTCAGTTATAAACAGAGGAACACATTTTATCCTAGAGGGGATAGAAAGCTACTGATGATTATTTAGTAGAGCAACAAATGGACAGGCTTGTACAACATTATTTTGTCAACTCTGTGGATGAAAAATTTGAGATGATAGAGACTATAAGTAAGGAAATTAATCAGGAGGCTGCTTCATCAATGGTCCAGATGAGAAATCAAAAGGCCTACATTACAGTGAGTGGGAAAAAAGATAAATGAAAGCTAGAAAGTGAGAATGAACAGGAATTGGCAGCTGGTTAAATACTAAAGATATAAGCAAGTGAGCAGTTAGGAATTGCTCCAAAGTTATAAACCTGGGTGAACTGACAGGAAGGATTCTTCACAGAAAAGGGGAAGGAAGGGGTCCTACCTTGGGAAAAGATAATGAGTTCTTTTTGGATATGCTGAATTTGTGATATGTGGGCAGTTAAATGGCACAGTAGATACAGCATTGGGCTTAGAATCAGGAACACTCTTTTTCATGAGTTCAAAACCAGTTTCAGGCTCCTACTAGCTGTATGACCCTTGGCAAGTTACTTAACCCTATTTGCCTCAGTTTCCTCATCTGTAAAGTGAGCTAGAGAAGGAAATGATTGTAAACCACACTAGTATCTTTGGCAAGAAAACCTCAAATGGGGTCATTAAGAGAAAAATCCCATGGATAATATTGGCATGTTATGATCTACAAGGTTGTGAAGAATCAGATATAACATAAAAGCTGAACTGCAACATATAGTGTTTAATTTGAGTTTTATAGCATATATATACCAGACTCCATTTTGAGCTTAATAGAGGGCTTAATGTTTGACATTTAGATTTGGAAATCATCAACATAAATAATTGAACCAAAAGAATATATATATATGTATGTATGTATACATATATACATGCACACACATATAATATGTATATGTACATATATGTATGTGAACATATGGACATATGTGTATAGTCTGTTTACAAACTCTGGTTATTCTGGTTTAATTCGGTATCAGATGCTGGTAAGAAAAGAACAGAGGGAGGTTGCTTTTGACTTCATCATTGAGTAGTCTCAACTGCATAGTTTACATGTCAACATTAGTGGATCTTTAACCAGGTTAAATGACTCATGAACAGCTGTATCTAAAACAATTTCCTTGACATGATTTTGTACATTTTCATCTTTAATATTCCCATGGATGAAAGAGTTCTCATAATAGACATAATTATGATGCAGATTACTTATAAGTATTATATATCCACACATGTACATATGTTACATATGCTACCAAAACTACATTTCATCTATTTCTAAATAGTTTTCTATAACTTCCATTTTTATATTCTATATGGGCTGTAGTGACAGAATTTGCCTTTCTCAGTCTTACTGATTTGTGACACCTGCTGCGGCTTAGCAGTCACTCAAAGACTCCAACTGCTTCAAGGTTAAATATAATAGATCGCATAGCTAGATACCAGTGTTACTGTGGGTTTTAACTTCAACTGCAGTCCAATGAAGGTCACATGGTCTTCCAAGGGAAGAACTAGCAAGCATCTTTCCTTCATTATCCCCGGATATGTGCATGGAAGGATGTTAAATCCCCTCAGGCACCTCCACAGAAAAACTGATCATACAAACAGCAAGGATGAGGAAAAAAGGAAGGAGTTGTAATTATGAAAGTTAAAATGTCATTGTCTCTGGTTTTTAAGCTTTGCTGACTGTTTTATAGACCACATTAACTTGTTCTCCATGGTATTATACATATGTCCTTGTTGTGAAGGTAGCTGTAAAATTTCCAGGGGGAAAAAGATTCACCACATAATTTTTTTTTAAAGTGTAGAAAGTAAACATTGTATATATTTCCCACTCTATGTGTGTAGGTCTCATTTGCATCTTGTGTAAGGTAGTTAGCAAGCACTTCAATAGATTTATGCCCTTCCTTTTGCTATTATCTTCCTTACCAAACTTTAAAATTTCACAGTGTTCTGACTGGTTCAAGTGATTAGATAAGTATGACTTCCTCTCAAAAGCAGTTTAGAGATGATTGAAGATACTGCAGAAATTTCTTAAGATAAAAACCATAAAAAGCAAAGACTCACCTTATCAAAATGCCCAATGTTATGCTATGATGAAATGTTGGGTTTTTTCCATCTCATATTCACTAAGATATGCAAGCTTTGGGAAGACTGCTAGCAGATGCATATAGTACTGTTGGAAATAGAAAAGAAAGAAATGAAGGCTCAAAACAACTAAGGGCCAGTCTTTACCATGGCTGATATTAATCAACCCAACTTGGCCTCACCTATAGCTTCTTGTTGGCTTCAAACAGCCACATATTTCCATTTTCAAATTAAGAACAATTTTCTTTTAGTGATAAATTTTGTTTTTGCTATATGGACGCAATTGTAATCTTTGGGTCATATTGTGTTCAAATGGCACTGGTTGAGATCATCCTAATCATATGAGTGCTAATGTGTGCATGCACACACTCATGCATATACACATATGTAAATTTGTGTATGCATGGATATATAGATACCTTTTAATGCGTTATTCATACACAATAATGAATCATTTAAGATGAAATAAAATATGTGCATTTATATTTCAGCTTTCTACTGGAGAATTCAATCATAGAGATACCAAAATGTCATTCTTGATTATCATAAAACTGTAATCTGAAATTTAATTTGTTTAAAAACAAGCTTCTTCCCTTTTACCTGCCCAAAGCTGACTCAGCCTGTTGACTCTCCTGTCATCATCAGTGATATTATACTCCAATTTATTTTCTGGAAAACCTTGGGATTATTTTCCAGTGCTGAAGTTGTGTGATTTCAAGGTGCATCTTCCCACTCCTGTCTCTCCTCTGAGATTCCATCTACTCTGTGTGTGTGTGTGTGTGTGTGTGTGTGTGTGTGTGTATAATGTGCCTAGTTATTATCTCCTTATCTGCCCCTATTAGATTCTGAGCCTCTTGAGGAATTAGGGTCCTATTTTTTGCTTTTCTCTATACCCCAGAACCTAGCCCAGTGCATAGAAATTGTTTAATAAATGACTAGTGACTGATTCTATGATTTTTAAAAGCTGCTTCTTCTTCCTTCCTCTCCAAACTCAATCCATTATCTTCATTCCTAATGCATTCTAAGTCTGCCCCCTCATTTGCATTCTTCTTCCTCCTATTATCTTTCAGACTCTTATGATTCTCATACCAGATTAAAACTCTAGTGTTAGAAGGCACTTTAGAAGCCATGTAATTTGCCCCCTTTATTTTACAAATGAGGAAACAGTGATTTGCGTAGGATTTGAATTCTCTTCCTCTGATATGAAGATCCTCACTCTTTCTCTATGCCCCCAACCCTCAGTGCAACAAGGTCCCACCTACATGGTCTCAACTTTCTGCCCCATTTCATCCCTCCTGATTTTTCAGGACATCAGAATCTCAATGAACATGTGCTGTCATCAAGGTAAGCACAACCCAGAACACCTCAACTAATTCTCTTTCTATGTCTTCCATTAAGTCTTCCGTATGTGGACTACTTGATAAAATAAAGACCTTCTTCTAGGTCTTTTTTTTTTATCTTTGTGGGCACCAATGCAGCTTTCAGACTGTAATCAGAGAGATCTGGGTTCAAATCCTGCTTCTGACATATGTTGATTATGGGACACCACACAAGTCATTAAACATTAAACGGGCAAACATTCTAAGTCTGGAAATGGCAGCGTCTGCATTGAAGGAAGGAATATCTTCCCTCCCTAGACTAATTAATTAAGAAACAAGAACAAATAATTGAATCTTTTTCTTTTTACCCCCACAGTTCGTTATTGAGAACATATTGCTGGCTGTTATAACATATTTGTATTTACCACTGACGGATTAATAATCCTAAAATATATACTAAGACCTTATTTTTCTCACATTCACAGATTAACCTCTCACATCAAAGTGGTCTACTTTCCTAAGACCCTCTCAAAAAAAATCGGCCATTTTCTCCCTTACTTCTGATCGCAATCAAACAGCATCTTAAAAGCAATCCCTCTAGTTGAGCCCTTGATCCTGCTGCCTCTTCAAGGGCCTTACATCTCCTCACCCCATCATGCATCTTCAGTCTCTCCCTCTCTGCTTCCCATTTGCCTCTAAATATGTCCAGGTCTCCTGAAACTTTTACTTGAGCCTTCAGTCCTATAGTTCTAGTTATGTTTCCCTTTTGAGATAAAAGTAAAAATAGTAAAATGGCAAATCATTAAATAGACTAAATATTTTCACTTCTTCCATATCCATTTCTTATGTCTTCATAGTCTAGCTTTACCCTCACCAGTCTATAGAGAAACTTGTGCCAAAGGTTACATGTGAACTAATGTCCAAATGATAAATTGGCAGGATGATTTCCCTTATGTTTCCTCTATATTCCTGCCATCATTGATGATATGTGGTAGCTTTATTTTACCCACTATGTTTTCCTATGACCTACAGTTTTGAGCCTTTGGAAATTATCATATTTTATGTCATAGTTTGAACTACATCTATATAGAATCATCAAGGAAATAGACTAGGGGTAGAGACTGGCCCAGTGATTTCATTGGGAGAATGGACTCCAAGATGAAGAAATTCTCTTTACCAATGCTGGTCTGTAACTGTTCTGCAGCATAGAGCTTTGATAGATGGCTAAAGAGTATTGAAAATTTAGGTGACTCATGCAGATTCTCATAGCCAGCATGTTTTAGAGGTGAGACTAGAGCCCAAGTTCAAAGGTTCTCTTTTGACCCCCTCAGGGGGATGAGGAGGAAACCTGATTGGAGCTAAGACCTGTCCTTCCTGTTTCCTCAGTGCTGTACTAGAAAGCATCATGCTCCAATTTCTAGAGGAAAAACAAAATTAAACAAAACTCTTCCTTCTCAACCATCTTAATAACTTATAGATGATTCATGGAGGTGTGACCTCGTTTCCCAACCTGTTAGAACAAACTTCCTGTTTATCATTATTTCACTTCATCGAATGGCTTTCAAAAGTTTTCCACATTCTGTGATCCATTGATTGATTGATTGGTTGTTCTCAATTAAAATATCAGTTAAAGTGGGATGGAGTGGTTTGAACCACAATCTTATACAACTACTTAATATAAAGTAGTGCTGATAACATAAAAATATGATTAGATTTATTTCCCTCTTCAGAGTGGTAGCACATTCCCAGTAGATAGTCAAATGATATGAACTAATAGTTCTCAAAAGAAGACTTGAAAACTAGAAACAACCATATGGAAGAATGTTCCAAATGACTAGTAACAAGAGCAATGGAAATTAAAACAACCCTGATGTTTTACTTCACACTCAACAAATTGCCAAGAATAACAAAAGATGGGAATAGTCAATGTTAGAGGGGGTGTGGAAAGACAAACAGACTAACACACTTTTGATGAAGCTGGGAATTGGTCCAACCATTCTGGAAAGGAATTTGTAATGATACAAAAAAATTTATTAAAACAGTCATACCTTCTGATCTTAGATTCTACTGCTAGGCATATTACTCAAGAAGGTCAGTATCAACAACAAAAAATGCAACCACATACATCAAATTATTTATAGAACTTTTTTTTAGTAGGAAAGAAAGGAAAACAAAGAAGCTATCTGTCAAGGAATGACTAATCAAGTAAAAATGAATGTGTCACAGTGCTATAAAAAAGTGAATATGAAGAATTAAGAATACTATGGGAAGAATTATATGAATCAATGCAAAATGAAGTAAGAATCAGGAAAAAATATAGATGATGACTACCATAACAAAGAACAGCAATCATGCCCAGGCAGCATGCTAGCATTCTCCTTAACACCACCATCCCCCATTGATCTATGGGTAGATATATGTATGTATGTGTGTGTATATATATACACACTGTATCTATACAGTGTATATATACACAGTGTATCTATACAGTGTATATATACACACACACACACATTTCTATATATATGCCTACATGTATCTATATGTTTAGATGTATGTGTGTTATTCATTATTATTATTTCCCATTATTATCCTCATTATTCCCCAATCAAAATACTGCTGTGCTGGGAGCTAAGGCTATGCAAGTTTAGTTAAAAAATACAAACAGTGGGAGACTTTTGGTCTGTTTTCCCACAAAATAAATAAAGTCCTGGTAATGGATTTGCTAAGAACCAACATATCGTGGACATAGAAAGGCTCGTCTCAATATTCGCTGCAGAATGATGGCATTTTTGTGCTCAGTAATATTATAAAATTGTGATCTCATCTGTGTGTGGAGAAACTACACATTCCTTCAAAAATTACAGATCCATGAAGTATTGAGCTCTTTTTTTTGGTAGAGGGGAAGGCAGGGCAATTTGTGTTAAGTGACTTGCCCAAGGTCATATAACTAGTAATTGTTAAGTCTAAGGCCAGATTTGAACTATGATCCTCCTGACTCCAAGGCTGTCGCTCTGTCTACTGTACTACCTAGCTGTCCCAAGTATTGGATTCTTAAAAAAGAATAGTTGTCTTTCCACATTAATAGAACATTGACTAATAGAGCATTTTATAAGTCTGATAATAACTATTGTCATTTTTTGTTTGCAAAAACCAAAACTAGGTACTGGTATAAAGGTAAAACCAAGTAAAATAGTCCCTTCTCTCAAGGAGTTCAAGTAGTCTGATGGAGGTTACAATATGCAAGCAAGTCTGTACAAATAAAATATGTACACAGACAGCAGATTTCTTGTACAAGATATTCATGGTCAAGAAAAACAAGACAAAATAGTTTGTTGTTAATTTAAAAATAGAGAAGTTGTAAGGTGTAACAGATGTGAAATGATGTGTGTGCTTTTAAATAAGGTCACTGTGTTATTAGTTTTACTTCAGTATTTACCTTATTACAAGATACCTTTCATGAGAGTAATCTGTAAACTTTTAATGTAAAAACAAAATATATTTATTATATTTTTAAAGATACATATGTATATGAGTGTGTATATACATATATACAGAGTATGTATATACATGTACACACATATGTGTATACATATGTATGAACATCTGTGTGTATATGTATATATATGTAGTGTGGGGTGTGGGTGCATGTACTGTTTTCAAAGTTTTTGCTCTCACACCTTTTTCTTCTCTTAAAAACTAAGAAGAACCAAAGAATTTTGGTTTCTATCGATTATGCTGATTGAAAATCATCATATTAGAAATTAAAACTGACTAATTTCTAAAATACTTACTATTTCACTTAAAAAACAATAAACCAAGTATATAAACATACATAACATGTTTAACAAAATAGCTATATTTTCCCCCCAAAGTTTAGTGAAAAGGGTGACGCATATTACAAGTTACTAATGCCTGGTTTAATAGAATACAGTGATATCCTTTATTTGCTTTTGTGTTCAATCTGTTGCAATACATTGCTGCTGTTGAAGTACATGGAGAATATCTGACTTCACAGAAATGTCATTGGGAAATGGAGTATTTTAATAGGCAAATAATGTCTTAGTGTTGTTATGATATTTTTTACCTCTCAGATCTTCTGGAAGGGTTTTATTTTTTTAAATATCCATGGGGTCTCTTTCCACACTTTGAGAATAAATTTTAAACAGGATAAATTGGAGAGAATTATAAAGGGATGGTGTTGTTAGCATGAAGGGAGACTAGAAAAAGACTCTAGTAAAAGGGAGAGTGTTAAATGGGACTTGAATGAAACCAAGGAAGCCAAATGATAAGAGATGAGCATAGAGAGAATTTCAGGCATGCGGGATATCCAATGAAATTGCAGGAAATTTAGAGACAGTGTCATGTACACAAGAGCAAGGAGACCAGCGCCACTGTATCAATGAGTATAGAGCAACTAAGTGATGCAGTGGATAAAGCATGGTTCAGAATCAGAAAGATTCATCTTCATGAGTTCAAATCTTACCTCAGACATTTATTATCTATGTGATTTTGGCAACTCATTTAACAATGTTTGCCTCAGTTCCTCATCTGTAAAATGAGCTGGAGAAGAAAATGGTAAACTCCTCCAGTATCTTTGCCAAGAAAACCCTAAATGGGGTCATGGTAAATCAAACACAACTGAACCTACTTAACAGTCAAAGAGGTTGTAATGAGGTGTAAGGTGTAAGAAGACTACAAAGGTGGGGAGAGGGGTATAACTTATGAAGTGCTTTGAATGCCAAACAGGATTTTATAAGTGATCCTGGAGGTTACTGGGAGTGGGCCAGATGTGAACTTTAGGAAAAATCAATTTGACCACTGAGTGGTGGACTAACTAGAGCAAAGAGAGACTTGGAGTGGGGAGACTAATAAGCCCACTATTGTAATTGTCCAGATGTTAAGTGATAAGAGAACCAAGGTAGTGGTAATATCAGTAGAAAGAAAGGAGAATATAGGAGAGATACTCAGAAGAAAACATATGTAGACCTTGGGAACATGGAAGGGGGGGAGAGAGAGGGTAAGGGAGAGAAAGATCAAGGATGATATCTAATTTTATGTCAGGTTGATTGGGAGGATAATGATGCCCTGGACAGCAATAGGGAAATTAACAAGTAGGATAGGTTTGGAGAAAATATAATGAGTACAGATTTGGACGTACTGAGTTTAAAATGTATATAGGACATCCAGTCCAAAATGCCCAATAGGCAACTGGAGGTATGAGCCAAAGTCAGCTGAGAGGTTAAAGCTGGATAAATATTTTGAGCATCACTGACATAGAGATACAATTGAATCCAAAGCATTTTATTTTACCAAGTGAAATAATATATAGAGAGAAGAAAAAGGGGGTAGGACAGTGTCTTTGGGGATGACATATTCATAAACATGACCTGGATGAAAATCTAGCAAAGCAGGATGAGAAGAAGCAGTCAGATTTGTAGGAAGGGAACCAGAATATAGTAGTGTCACTGAAATATGGAAAGAAGAAAATATCGGGGTGATTTCTCAATATCAATAACATATCAAGGGTCAATGGTGTCAAAGACTATAGAAGAAGAATGAGAAATGAGAAGTCATTCGATTTAGGGATTAAAAGATTATTGGCTACTTTGAAGAAAATAGTTCATTTGAATCATTTCATTTCAAAACCATTTTCATTTCAAATCAAGATCATTTCAGGTGAATGATGAGGTTGGAAGCCAGAACATTTTTAAAAGACTGTAAGGAGAAAGAAAGTGTAGGCATTCACTACAAGAGGGGAAGTTATAAAAGGTAGGGGGAGGGATAAAGATTTACTAATGATACTTTGCTGAGTGGGATAGTGAATTGATTAGAGAGATATAAAAGAATTGCCCTGCTAGCACAAGGGCCCAGTTAACATTATATGAAAAAAGTGTATTATAAATTTGCTGACCCAATCAACATAGTCTCATGATTTTCTCCAAGTTTTGTTCACCATCACATGAGTGGGAGAGAAGGCAGCAGATGGTAAGAGTAATCCCAGGCTGAGGCTTGGCAATAAGATAAAGGAAATAATAAGAAGAGGGCAAGGGATTTAAGAGAAAAGGGTAACAAAGTTGAACTGGTTTCCTAAGGGATCAAGATGAGAAAGAGAAGAGATTGTAGCCATTGCAAGAGTAGCAGCTTTACTGGCAGGGGGGTGGAGTATCCTGTACAAATGAACAGCAGTAGGAAATGGATTCAGTTCATGTGGTTTAAATAAATATAGAATACTTCTTTATTCTAGCAGCCTGTATTTGTCAACTGAGATGAGAAAATTCATATTGGTCATCCCTTGCATCCATATTAGTATTGCATCCATATTGACCCCATGGCTGACCATTTTAACATTTTCCTTACTCCTACACTGGAATCTTTTGCACCCTTGACCACTTTCAATGTGCAGATTTTCAAGGTAGTGTAGCCCCTAATATCTCATCTCTCCCCTTCTGCCACAGGCCTGCTGGACAGAACTGGAGAAAGGGAAAATTTCAGTAGATTTTTCCCCTCCCTGCTCCCTTCCCTCTTCCTCTCTCTGTCTCTCTGTGTCTCTCTGTATCTGTCTTTCTCTGTCTCCCTCTCTGTCTCTGTCTCTGTCTCTCTCTCTGTCTCTCTATATATACATATATACATACATACATACATATATACATACACACACACACACACACACACATATATACATATATATATATCTTAAGCTGGACCCCCATTGCTACTCAGCAAGTCTGATTAAACTTAAGCTATTCTTATCAGTTTCCTGTGTCATTCCCCATAACAGCTGTTAGAACTCTTTTCTCCTATAGATTCCCTCTTCACTGCCCTCCCCCACTAGCAACAGATGGTAGAATCTATCTCATTATAAAAAATGGAATCATCCTCTCTGTGCTCCCTTAGCCTCATCTTTGCCATTCTTCAATACTTCTCATTGTTCAATAGTATTACTCACTCTCTCCTACTTTCCTTTAGTCACAGGAGAAATAGTTCTATTCCTGAGCAAAGCTAATCCCACTCCCTGCACTCTAGTTTAAGTAGTCATACCCTCTTATCATACATCTTCAGTCTCTTCCTCTTTACTTTTTTTCTTCCTAACTACTCAGAAATATGTTCAGGTTTTCCATATTCTAAGCAGCTAAGTAGTACAGTAGATAGAGTGCTAGACCTGGAGACAGGAAGACCTAAATTCAAATCCAGCCTCAGACATCTCCTAGTAGTTACCTCCTCTATAAGATGAGGTGGAGAGGGAAATGACAAAGCACTCCAGTGTTTCTGCCAAGACAATCCCAAAAGTGGTCATGAAGAGTCAAACAAAACTGAAAAATATTCAACAACTTTCCCTATCCAAGAAAAGCCTTCTTTGGACCTTCTATCTCATTCAACTATATCTTCCTCATTACTAAACTTCTTTGAAAAAAAGACAAGGACCCATGCCTTTCCCTACCCTTTCTCACACCTCCTACATCAAGCTAGCTTCTAACACTTTACCCCCCAGTCTCTTGCATAAACAATGATTTCCTAGTCCCTGAATCCAAGGGAATTTTAAAAAGTATAATTCTCTTTGGCCTTGCTAATGTACTTTAGTAGTCTTGCTCCCTCCTTCCCACTGGAATATTTCATACTGCCTTTGCCTTTGGAAAAGGTACAGGAATGTCCTGTTCCATTCAGGAGTCATGTAACTTCCATCCCAGTCCTTCTCTTCCACAACCTCTTCTTCCCTATAAACATTGTCTCCTCTTTTTGAATATACATTTCCTGAAAGCAAGGCTGTCTTCTTTTTGTATTAATGTCTCTAGCACCTAATGACTGCATAGTATATAGAAGACACTTAATAAATGCTTTTCATTCATTTCATTTTCTCCTCTGGCTTCTAACCACCCCTTCTCTGTATCCTTTACTGGTTTCCAGCTCTTTAAAGGATTGTTTTTCCTCAGTGTTTACTATTGACCTTTTCTGCACCTAGCAGACTGATCTGAAAGAATAGCTGATGAAGAATTATTTGTTGAATCATTCTTATCTGTGTAAAAAGGCATAAAATTAGCCCATTTGAACACCTATATTTAGGAAAAAAATAACCCTTATTTTAAAAAATCATAAAGTCATTGACATTGTTATTTTGACAGTGTGACAATGAATTATGTAGAAAGACCAAGCAGCCTGCAAGGAAGAGAACCTGTTTTTAAATGCTAAATTCTTTTCCTCTTTTACCTGTACGTATTTTACATCCAAACTGCATTAAATCAGGCCTGTTTATATTCATTTTTTCCAGTTGACCTTGTTTGAAACTGGAAGAATTTTTAGAATAATTTATTCATCAAGAATTGAGTATGAGTACAATGCTCTAGTGATGCAAAGCCCCAAGGGCAGAGTAAGAAGTGAAATATTCACAAGGCTTAAGTGTAGGAGACATTGAGCTTTCTATAGTATTTTAGCACTGGCTTCTGTGCTTCTGTGAAGGGAATCATAAATGCCAAAAATACTGGGGAAGACCAATTTATAGGACATTAGGGAAAACCCATAAAGTGGATCCTTGCCTTCCCATTATACAGATATGGCCTTCCTGCTATCCCACATTTAAAGTTAGGTTGTAATCATTATGGAAAATTAATATTACAGAATCAATAAAACCTGGTCTGCTATTTAGGAAGATCAGCTTTGGATTCCTGTTAGTGCTGCCTGATTCTTAATTTAGATATTCTTTCATTGTGTTTTTAATAAAGAAGATAAAGTACAGTTTACATCCTCAAATGATCGATTAATTAACCTCTTTGATTTTGTTTTCACATCCATGACAGATAACCTTTCATGTCAATGTAGGTGTTACACCATCATCTTCAACGTTGTACTTTTCAAGCAATTCATTACTTTCTTAGGGGTTCCCAGGGAACACAAAATGCCAGGGAGATTAGGAATTAATGTGTCAGAATGGAGGAAAATCATCCTTAAATGTTCGAAATATTCTTCAAAAAGAGTAACTGGGTTAAACTATAAAATAAAACAATTATAAGAGGAGTTTATTTTATTTGAATGAATAATTACAACTTCTTCTGTATGCACTGCACTTTTCCTAGCTTTTTCTGGTATTTTGAAGTTCTTTAATTGGTCTTCAATTATAGTGTTTAATGGGGAAATATTCTATACTTTTAACTATGCCAAAATGCATCCAAATTTATTTTTTATATTTTAGTTATGAAAATATAGTCATTTCTAAGACCTAAATGTTATCATAGCACAAATGCTAGAAAAAAAATCACATATTTGGAGAGTTAAATAGCAGGATAGTGAAGATGACAGTAATGTTGCAACAACTCACACAATATGGTTCTTCTTTTTGACCTTGGCTTTGAACCATCTTTGGCAGACTACTAAGATACTTTGCCCTTGGTTAGCTCCCCTGCTTGTATCAGAAAAGGTTAGAATGGATGCCATGGCTTTTAAGGTATAGCTTTCGTGAGTCTGAGGTATACCCCCCAACATTATTTTGCATTACCAACCATATATTGCAAAATGGAAATAAAATCTAAGGTGCTATTTAATGTGTATTGACATGACAGTCAGCAAACATTTTAAAATACTTAGATATGTTCATGCGAGGATGTCTGGCTAGGGTACCTTCCAGGAAAATGGGACTAAAATTGATAAGAGGAAAAGAATAATGAGGAATTCTGATTCAAAACTGATCATTTAGCAGGAAAGAATGAAGAATATAATCCAAGATCAAAATACACAATTTATCTGTATCATTTGGCTTGAATGTCCAAGTCAATAATAAAGAATCAAAATCCATAAATCAAACTAAACTCTGGACACCAAAGGAATTATATGATTGCAAGGCTTAAACCTAGAAGAGGCCTAAGGTATCATCTAAGAAGCATGGAGCAGTGAAGGGAGTACTACACTTGGTTCCTTGTTAACTATGTGACTCTGTATAAGGCTTTAGGGTCTTTGAGTATCATTTCCTCATCTCTAAAATGGGAATAACACATAAAGTCTCAACCTCACTGGATTGATATGAGGTTCAAATAAGATAGTATATCCAAAGTGATTTGCAAACATGGAGGGTTCTAGATAGTCTATATTCCAGGGGTGGGGAACTTGTGGCCTTCAGGCCACGTGCAGCCTTCTAGGTCCTTGGGTACAGCCTTTTGACTGAGTTGAAGTTTTACAGAACAAATTCTTTTATTAAGGAGATTTGTTCTGGGAGGTTTGGATTCAGTCAAAGGGCCACACTAGAGGATCTAGATGGTCACATGTGGGCTTGAGGCCACAGGGTCCCCACCTTCGGTTATACAAACTCTAGTGGTCTTTATCCTAGCTCTTACTCTCACTGGCAAATCAACAGATCCCTGAAGACACTGGAGGATAGGAGTGTTTTCCTGATACTATCAGGTCAAGCCCCCTTTTCTAGGGTATTCACTCCAATATCATTTATCACTACCAATTAATACTTCCTCAATATTATCAATTCCATCAATCAATTGCAACCCAGGAGTAACCCTGGACTCCTCACTATCACTTGCCCCCCCTCCATACGATGCCCAGTCTTTTACCGAAGCCTGTTGATTTTAACTTTACACTGTCTCTCAAATGTACCGCCTTCTCTCCCCTGACTACAACTATTCTGGTCCAGGCCCTTATCCCCTCATACATGGACATTGCAATATCGCAAAATTGCAATAGCTTGTAGTTGG
>CM053601.1:29859843-29910575 GCA_028646575.1 Pseudocheirus occidentalis | reverse complement strand
CTCTCTCTCTCTCTCTCTCTCTCTCTCTCTCTCTCTCTCTCTCTCTCTCTCTCTCTCTCTCTCTCTCTCTCTCTCTCTCTCTCTCTCTCTCTCTCTCTCTCTCTTTCTCTGTCTCTCTCTCTTTCTCTGTCTCTCTCTGTCTCTCTCTGTCTCTCTGTCTCTCTGTGTGTCTTTCCTGCCTCACACATTCACACACTCTCACTTGCTCTCTTGCTTGTTCTCCCCCCTTTCTCCCTCCCTCCCTTTCCCTCTTCTTCCCTTTCCCTCTTTTTCCCTCTCTCTCCTTCCCTTTCCCTCCCTTTCCCTGAGTCATCCTCCGTCTCCTTCCTCATACTCCGTTGGCTCCCTATTCTTTCCAAGATCAAGTCAAAAATCCTCTATTGGGCATTCAAATCCTAAAAACCTAGCACTCTCTTACACTCTTAGTCTTCTTGCATCTTACTTCCTGGAGCATTTTCTTCCATCTAGTGACACTGGCCTCCTGGCTGTACCATTAATAAGATACTCCTTCTCTTGGCTCTGGGAGTTTTCTCTGACTGTCCCTCATGCCTGGAGAATGTTCTATCCTAACTCTGCTCACTGATTTTTTTGACTTTCTTTAACTCCCAATTAAAAGCTCATTTTTTACACAAAGCCTTTCCCAACCCCTCTTAATTCTGTTGTCTTCACTCTGTTAATTATTTCCTATTTATCCTGTAAATAACTTCCTTTGAATATATTTATTTGCATGTTGTACACTCTTTGATGGAAGCAACTGTCTGTCTTTTTTTTTGTATCCCCAGGGCTTAGCACAGTGCCTGACACATAGTAGGTTCTGAATTTTCATGGTTTGTGATTGATTGTATTAGTGCTTCATGACAAATTTAACCCAAAAGCTTCAAATAGCTTTTACAGAAGGATGTTTTTTGAGAAAATAGAGCAAGAAATATAAGTACAATACTTTCTGCACAATATCAGAGTCACAACTGCTATTCTGCCACCTTGGTCCATGGGGAGAGTGGGCATGAACTTAAAATAGTTGCTACAAAGCAATTGGCCTGCCAGCTTCATTTACAAATGTGGCATGGCTGCTGGACAAGTTACTCTCTGAAAACTTGGCTGCCCTTACTTAGTCTACTGCTATGCTAGGTCAAGCTTGTCCCTAAGGGCTATGTTGGCACCTCCCCAAGCCCTCTGACAGGCAGATTCTGTTATGGCCTCCAGTTATTGTACTTCCCCTGTTCAGACATTTCAAAGCTTGCAAGATCAGAGCCATTTTTAGCATTCCTTTAAGAGTAGGAAAAAAAAAGATACAACAGAAACCCAACAGAAACCATTGCAATATGCCATCACTTTATGGTGACCAGGTGAGGGAGAGCCCATAAAGACCTTTACATAAAGACCCACAGTAGTTTGTACTCCTTGATCTAATGCAACCAGAGAGAAAGAGATTGATTTGGTCAGTTTGTGATTTTTGTTCACATATCGAGTTCTGGCTCAGCAGTTAATTAAAAGCCCTCTTTATCACAAAAGAAGCAGCTTGGAAATAATCAGAGAATACCTGTGCTTTGTCCAAGATGGAGTCTAGGGCCTCCAAATACCCTTTCCTCTAAGCAAGCTCATAAAATATCCATAAGGTGCCTTGCATTGGGCAATATGTAGCAAATGCTCCTGGGGGTTATTCTTTCATTGGGCAGTTCACTGTTATGGATAGATAGATAAATAGACAGACACACACATATGTATAATTGAATGGCTGAACAAGTTGTGGTGTATGATTGTGATGGAATATTACTGTGCTATAAGAAATGATGAGCTCGATCTTAGGAAAACATGAACTTTAACATTATATACAGTAAAAGCAATATTGTTTTAAGAAGGACTTTGAGTGAATGAGTCATTTTGACTATTATTAATACCCAAATTAATTATAAAGGGTATATGAAGATGCTATCTGCATCCTGAAAAAACAACTGATAAATAGAATGATGTATGGAATAATTTTGTTTACACACACACACTCACACACACACATATATATGCATATGTATTTGTGTTTAATGATAGCTATCTCTAGGATGATGGGCACAAAAGAAAGCATATTTTTAATATATTATTATATAAATAATGTTATATATGTAAAAGGAATAGCAAGTTACACATAACTGATTTGCAGTTTCATGTTCAATCATCTTTTTTTATTATATTATGTTATGGAAATACTTGTTTTATCCCATAAATTAAAAATAAAATAAATTTAATAATAATAATAATAACCTTATTATATATTTAATAACTATTATACACTTAAAAGGAATAGCAAGTTATACATAATAGATTTACCGTTCCATGTTTGATCACCTTTTTTTATACTATGTTATGGAAATACTGGTTTTATCACATATATTAAAAATAAAATAAATTTATCTAGTCATTTTATAGCTAAAGAAACTGAGACCTAGAAGGTAACTCCTATTAGCTTTCAGGTGCCATCATGGGACATTCTGTTGTAGGAAAGGAATCAGAATTTGACTGGAAAGAGAAGGAGATAAAAACATATATCATTTTCTTATTAGGAGAACTAGCTCCATCTTTAAATTCCTCTTGGTTCCACTCTTATTTTAGCATTTCAGAGCTACCTTCTAGATTATCTTGCCCAATTATAAGATCGTAGATTTAGCACTAGAAGGACCTTTAAAGCTTTATTAGTTCAATTCCTTACTTTTACAGATCAGGAGATTGAATCCCAGGGAGCTCTAATGCTCCCCCAAAAATCTTGCAGGTAGTAAGGAAGACAGTCAATATTTGATCAAAAGTCCTTAGGTTCTAAAACCAGTGAGTCCTATTTCTTTTAAATCATTTCCTACTTTAACTGGACTTTCTTTTTTCTCCTGTTGTGGTTTTGGGGGTTTTTTTTTCTGAAAATAAGAGGTAATTGAAGTTTTATATGAGAAAGTCATCTTGACAGCTTTTTAGTACTTCAGTGCAATAGAGATTTGAATACATTGGGAAAAGCTTTAGATAAATATCAGAACTCTAGCACTCAATTTCACAAAATCCCTAGGTCTCCTCTACACAGACTATTCTAAGCAAGGAATATAAAATAAAAATCAACAAGTTTTCAAAGAAAAATGTCAATACTCTTGATAGCAGCAGCTCTGCTCACCTGGCTAGCCTCTTTTCCTTTTCCAATCTCCCATCCATTAATATATATCAGCTACCTCTCTTTACCAGCCTTGATAGACCAGTGGCAGAAGTCATATCGAAAGCGAGGACTTCTGGCAGCCAAGATGGCAAAGTAAGTAGTAAATCACCATAACACTCCCATATTCACCTCCAAGCAATCATAATATAGCATGCCAAAATGAATCATGGTACAGCAGAAACAGAAAAAAATATGGGGTGAAATAATCTTTTAGCCCAAGAAGCTTGGGAGATTGGTAAGAAAGATCTGTCTCCCTTGGGTATAAGAGGAGCACAATCCAGGACAGGAAGCATGCCATCAGCAAGCCCCACCTTAACAAACCAGCAGGAGATCCTGATCTCCAGTGTGGTGGAGCCAGTAAACACCAACCCCAGGACACCCCATGTGCCTTAGCATAGTCAGAGGTGTAGGCAGACTCCAGCTCTGAAAACCACATTAGCATAGCCAGCATAGCCCTTGGCAAATAGGCAGCAGCCAGTGAATAGACCACCATATACTTCAATAGAGCCTAGGGGAAACACAGAAACACCCCACCAGCCTCAGCACATGCCAGATACCACTGCTACGAGCCTGGTTTAGCACCAGTAAGCTGCCAGACCCCTATGGCCTCCAGCAGCACCAGCTACCCCCCACTCCATCCCTTCATGGAGCATTAGACACGAGGGTCCCCCATGTGCCTCAGGGCAATATCAGTGCAGCATCATATAAACAGCCAGGGCCTTTAGCCCTGGCACAAGAAGCCTGAGATAGTGTCCTTTCTACCCCAGGAACAGAGCTCAACTTTAAAACAAAATAAAAAGGCCAAAAACAATTGAGCTTAAAAACAACAATAACAAAAAAGAACCTGACCATAAACATTTATTACAGTGACAGGGAAGATCAAGTTAACATATTTCATGATACGTTTTGAATTTAAAAATCCTTCACAGATTCAAATCAAATGAGCTAAAATTTAGTAGGAATGAATGTAGGCTTGGACTTGTGTGTGGATGGGTATATTTAGTTGCCTTCACAAATGTAAGATCAACGAGTCATAACTGGACATTAAGTTCTGAAAAAATATTGACATCTGTCAAAAGGTGGACTGCAATCCCAATGAATTAAATAGGTGATCTTTTTTTTTTTAGCAAAGAAAAGCACATGCCATCTTCGGATTCATTCAGAGGTTCAGAGGTTCCAGGCATAAAGTGATTATTTCATTGTACTCTGCTCTGGTCAAGCAATGAATGATATGTGTGGAGTATTGTGTGCCCTTCTAGACAACTCATTTTAGGAAGAACCTTGAGAAACCGGGATAATGTCTGCAGGAAGGCAATCAGGATGATAAAAGGTTTCTGAGAATTGGTTGAAAATGCTAGGGATGTTTCATCTGGAGACAAGGAGAGGGTCATGAAAACTGTGTACCAGTCTTTGAAAGGCTGCCCTGTGGAACAGTGATTAGGCTTGTTCACTTTAGGCTCAAAGGGCAGAACTAGGAAAAATGTGTTGAACTTGCAATCAGGCACACTGAAGCTTGATATAAAGGAAAAGCTGCCTAACAATTAGAATTGTATGAAAATGGTTTTTAAGGCTGTCTTGAAAAATGGTGAGTTTCTCCTCCTTAGAAGGCTTCAAGCAGAAGTTGGGGGACCACCTGAGGAGTATCTTTCAGTGAATTTTCTTTTTCAAGTCTGTTAGAGTACGTGGCCCTTGTTCCTTTTTAACTCTGAAATTTGTTATTTTGACTGTTATAAATACCCAAATGATTGACAAAGGACATAGGAAAGAAGATGATATCTGCATCCAGAGAAAGAACTGATAAATAGAACTATGTATAGAATGATTGTGTGTGTGTGTATGTATAGAGGGAAAAAAATGAAATTTACATGACAACTTTATTACATATTTAGAAAGAACAGCAAGTTGTACATAATAGATTTGGGTTTTTTGGAGGGCAGTTGGGGTTAAGTGACTTGCCCAAGGTCACACAGCTAGTTTTTTGTGTTAAGTGTCTGAGGCCAGATTTGAACTTAGGTACTCCTGACTCCAGGGCCGGTGCTCTATGCACTGCGCCACCTAGCCACCCCTACACAATAGATTAGTGATTTCATGTAATCATCTTTATTTATTATTATGCTGTTACAGAAATGTTTGTTTTATTCCATAAATTAAAAATAGATTTAAAAATTTTAAATATTCAATTCATTGCTAACAATATTCATTAATTATCTGAACGTCACTGAACTAGATTCTGAAATAAAGGGGGGAAAGGCATACTGGAAATACAGGCAGTTCTCTATGCTCCTTGAGAGTGTGTAAATGTGAGGCTATCCAGAAGAGTGGGAAGGAAGCCCACTTCCCCTTTTGGTTTCTCTGTGCAGAAAATACTCTATACCTGCTGCAGGCAGGTATTCCATAAACTCAATTTTCAATGTTTATACGTTTGTATTCTGGAAGGCAGTAGTGGAGTTGGACAACTCCACAAATTTTCCACATGTAAAGCCTTTTCTTCTTTTACTCTATGTTCTAACCCAATTGAGCTTCTGACTTGTTTCCTGTTTCCATGCTTTTGCTTTTACTGTAACCCCTACCTGGAATACACTACCCCCTTTTTGTCTCTTCAAATCTCAAGTTTCCTTCAAAGCTCAGCTCCGAGGCTACCTTCTAGACAAACCTTTTTCTGTTTCAAGGACAGTTCTCTATCCATTACAGTATGCTTCCTCCATCTATCTATTTTGTATATATCTGTACTTTCTATATATTTGGTATTTCCTTATCTGTGTTCCTTTCTTGGTCATAATACTTATCCTCTGTTTCATTTTTGTTGTTGCTTTCTTTCTACTTACCTTTTTGTTTTCATCAAAGTAGGTATATGGCACAGTAGATAAAATGCTGAGTCTGGAGTCAGGAAGACTGAAATTCAAAGTTAACATCCAATACTTACTAGCTGTGTAAGACCCCCTGACACGCTTTGGGCAAGTCACTTAATTGTTTGCCTCCGTTTCTTCAACTGTAAAATGGAGATAACATACCTCACAAAGACTGTTTTCAGGACTGAATGACATAATGTTTGTAAAAAGCACTGACCACAGTGCTTGGCACATAGGAGGTGATATCTAAATGCTTCCCTGCTTTCCCTTTTCCCTTTCCTTTATTATATATATTTTCCCTTTGGTTCTGCATTACATTAGTGTTTGAGTCTTCTCAATGCTTTTCTCAATTCCTTGTATTCAATTTTTTTTTATCTCTTTCAAGGGGAGAAGGCAGGACAATTGGGGTTGTGACTTGCCCAACATCACACAGCTAGTAAGCGTTAAGTGTTTGAGGCCAGATTTGAACTCAGGTCCTCCTGACTCCAGGGTCAGTGCTCTATTCACTTCGCCACCTAGCTGCAGCATATTAATTTTCTTAAGAGGAATTTTCTATTACATTTACTTACCATAATTTATTTAGCCATTTGCTATTTGAGAATATCTACTTTGTTTCTATTTCTATACTGCTATTATTATTATCTCCACCCCCCTCAAAAAACTACTATGAATATTTTAGTTTATGGGGGTTTTATTACCATTTTTTACCATCATGAACTATATGCATAGCATTGCAGTATCAATGACAAAAATGTAGGAAAAAATTTAGTAACTTTTTTTTTCTTTTAGCATAACTCCAGATCACTTTCTAGAATGTTTGGATCAATTCATAGCTCCATTTACCACACATATTAGTGTATCTGCCTTTATTTACCTCCTACACTTTTTACTCTTTCTATAATTTTTTGGCTCTTGCACTTTCCTGGGTTTAAAGTAAAATTGCAGAGCTGGTTTATTATTATTATTATTATTATTATTATTAGAGATTTGGAAATTTTTGAAAAAGGTTAATTGTTTGCATCTTTTGAGAATTGTAAAAAGAATTTTTGTTATTCAGCAGCTCCCTGTATAAAAATTCATATTTTCACACTGTCCAGTCATTTTTTCTAATTTGATTTTGATTTAGTAACTTTTTGCACAAAATAATTTGTCAAAATATTATTAATCTAAAATAATTCCATCAATATATTACACGAATCCACATATAATATGTGCAGTATGAGTAGAAAAATCTAGATCTTGTTAAAAAAAAACTTTAGTGCCAGATGGTAACAGCATTCTGACATGATTTTTTCCCTTTGTTAATTTTGCATGATTAAAAACAGATGTATCTTTTTTTCTCTAGGTGACTGAGTTGAAAACCTCATTTCATCCTTTTATAGACAGTTTACCCCTAATAGTTTTCTTTAACTATCTTACAGGTCAGTAATAAAAAATAAAAATATGAACTTAGCTTCTGCATTAGAAATCATTAAAACATGATTTTTTTTTAGGAATTTACTTGACTTTTGAACTCCTTAAAATTTTTAAATCATAGACATTTGCCTCTCCTCGAGTCCATGGGTCTTTGCTGTATTAGAAAAAAAGTTAAATTTACAAATCAGAAACTTACGTATTTTGGTGCATTGGATCATGCCTGTAAAAAAGATTTTCAGTGGAAATTGTCTTCCAGGAATACTATTTTTAGTGATATATTAATGTGCTGTATTGTTTTTTTTCACTGTGCTACTTAACAGATCGACTATTTAAACATTCATTTCTTAGCTACAGACTAGTTGTATTTAAATGCCTCTAGCTAAACAACCATTCTTAGAGATCGGAAATCAAACCCAGGCATGTCATAGAATAACAGATATGAGCCTTTAGGCAAAAACATCAGGCCAGAAAAATCACATCTTCTATCTTTGTCTTGATGTGTTGGGTCACTTAAGCAGCAAAGAATGTGAACACAACCCAAATTTCAGGGAGATATGAACTTTCCATGAGAAATATTATTACATTATTCCCATAACCACATGCATCAGCCTAGAATAAAACAGGAAACGACTATTGGCTACCATAACTATACTAATGCAAATTTCAAGAAATTTTACCTGGAGTCATGTCTTTCTATGATCTTCCCCAATACTCTTCTTTGAACTAGGCACAAGTCAGTTAGACTGTTAGTCTCTGCTCTGTTCCACTGTCTTGACCCTAAGATGTTAATGATACAAAATGAGAAAGTTATTTTCTTTATGTGGTGATGTTACTGTAGCAAAAATTGGGCTAAATGTGTCCCATAACAAAAATTCAGAGGAGGCAAGCAAGGTGGGAGGGGGCAATAGATAACCTTCTTTACTTTGATAGATCCTTCAATCTATTTGAAGAGAAACATTTTCATTTATAAGTAAATGTGTCTCGTATATTCAGATTTGAATTTGTTAGACATGATTACATATTAGGAGTGCACTGAAGTACAAGTAAAATGAATGATATATAGTTGCTATCAACACAGTTAATTAAAATTTCTGAAGTAAAGTGCTTAAATCGTAATGAATGCTGATGCACTAATTGCCTTCACCTATGCTTTCGAAAATGAGTACATGCCACCCCTTGAAACAAGCTTCCTGGAAATGATTTCCTTTGAGAATGAGGTACAAGACTGTGTTAATGTGAATGCTGAATTTTCCTGGAAATTTGCTTTTATGAACTGTTTTTGCCCTCTATAAAGCATAGTCATTAAACTGTAACTTGGATTTGGGTTCCTAGACCTTAAAAAAAAATTCTGAACGTCATAAAAAAGGAAAATATTTCCATATCCAACATAGAACAGAAAAAGAGAATTATAAATGAAACTACATATATCTGTTACATACAGCTTGCTTTTCAAAAGTATGGTATAAATTCAGTGTTATTTTTAAAGCTGTTCTGTTGGTTTGTATTTCCTTCTGAATTCCCTTCTGTTCTTTTTAGTGTTTTTTTTTATTTAAATGCTTCAAAGTCTCTTACTTCTTTCATTTTCTTTTCTTTGGGGGAGGGGGGCAGAAGAGGTAATGGTGGTGATGACAAGCAAACATGATCACTAATACCTCTCTTATCCCATGTGAGAACTTTGATCTTTTTTTTGTGGATATAGGTCTCATAATGGCATCACTGGGTGACACTCTGCCTTTTAAAGTGGGTGGAAACCAGTATCTAATTACAGCCTAAATGAGGCATAAAGAACAGTAAATATAAAAAAAGCATAAAATCTGATGCAAAATAAGCCTCAGAAAATGAGATTTTTTAAAAAAAGATTCTCAATTTTTAAAAGCCATGGAATTTGTGAGAAATAAATACCCTTGACTGTCCTCTAAACAGTTAAAATGTTCTAATTTATATAGAAATCTTGATAGAAGTAGCCTAGGGATCAGGAGTTGAGATAGAAGAGTGGGTGTATTTTGAACTTGTCTCCTATTAAAAACTGAGATGCTCTTATATTTGAAAGGCTCCTTGGAAACCTAATCCTTCCTCCTAGTTGTACAGAAAAACAGACTTAGAGTCATATAATGGCCAGCATACAATGCAAAGTTCTCTCATTGCCAACCCTGTAATTCCTGATACCACACTGCCTCTCTATCTTACAGGCTGCTATGATCAAAGAGCTTTGAAAACTGAACTTTTTTTAAAATGTGAGGTGGAGTACAGAGTACATGAAATGAATTTTTTTCAATAATGATATCATTATTTAAGGCAATGAAAAATACATGGTGTCTGTAACTAGGTCATAACATATGACCAATGATGATGGATAAGTAGAAGAAAAAATTTTATTTAAGATGCTTACGACTGGAAATGGAGGTTGCTCATATTTCAAGAAAGACAGGGCAGATCAATGGCCCACATGCTCCACTTGGTCCATAGGTCTACTACAATAACCAAAGGAAAACCTCAAGCATGGTGCATACTCTATAGAGGATTGATGGCTGTTGTTATTGATGTTTCTAGGGATTCACAGAAGTATAATTATGGTAGGTGACAGTTGCTTCCTATTTTCTTTTTTTCTGCCACAATGGTTCTCAAACTTCCTAATGCTGCAACCCTTTAATACTCAGATGTGGGCATATCTGCATGAGGGCGGACCTGCCTGGAGACAGATAGAAGAGTGGTATCTCGGTTCCTAAGACCATCAAAAATATGTTTTTCCAATAGTCTTAGGCAACCCCTGTGAAAGGGTCATTCAACCCCCAAAGGGGTCACAACCCACAGGTTGAGAACCACTGTTCTATCGGGAATCAGTGGACAGCCAGACCTGGAATCTGGTTCACATCTAGTGTGTACAACCTTGGGGTTGTTGTGATTCAAATGAGATTTTATATATGTATGTATATACATATACATATACGTATACACATACATATACATATACACACACATACACATACACATAAATAAACAAATAAAACAAATAGATGTGTGTGTGCTTTGCAAATCTTAAAAGCACTAATAAATGTCAGCATTTATCACGTAATTATCAAATTTAAAGTGAAAGAAAAAGTGAAATTTAACCTTGTTTCTTATTACATGCAAGGCTTTTGATGTTGCTTAGTTGTGCCTGACTCTGTTAACCCTGTGAACTATAGCATACCAGGCTATCCTTGACTATCTCTCCAGGTCTATCCAGGTCGAAGTTCATTGTTTCCATGATGCCATCTGTCTATCTCATCCTCTGCAATCTCATTTTCCTATTGCTTTCAATATTTTCCAACATCAGGGTCTTTTGGATGGAATCTCATCTTCTCATCATGTGGCCAACATATTTTGCTACTTAACGAAGGTCCAATTACAAAAAATTAAAGAACCAGTGGTGTTGGGGATCTCTCACTAAACACAGAGAAGTAAACAGCTGGTGATCTGAGGAGGGAAAGTATGCTGATGACTAGAAGGATTAGCAAAGTTTTCTTAGACTAGGTGGCATCTCAGCTTAGCTTTCAATAAAATAAGCATTCTGAGAGTCAGGGATGGAGAAGTGTATTCCAAGCATGAGGTATGGAGTGAACATGCAGATGTATGAGACAGAAAGCCTAGTATGGAAAATAGCTAGAAGATAGAGCATATAAAATAGAGTTATATAAAATAAGGCTGGGAGGGGGGAGATTGGCACTTGGTTGTACAGAGTTTTAAAAAACTAAGAATTTTTTAAAACACTCTGATCCCACTATCTCAGGATCAGACAAAATTACATCTCTCCCTCAGGGTTCCAAAGTATCCTGAGAGATTTGGGGCAGCTTTTTCTCTACTGTTTTCAGCTTGAGTCCTTGCCTGCTGTCCTTCCATACTACATTAAAGCAACCAGTGATGAAAATTCCAATATCATTTAAACACTTAACTTTAATTTAGCTTTTACAAAAAGAGAAACTTCACAAATTTAGCACAAACATACCAATGGTTTGCCTAATACCTTGGGTGTATAAACCCCTCCATACTACTTCAGACTCTGAGAAAGAGGGATAAGACTCACCATTTAGCTCAGTTTCCCCTAGTATTTGTTCTAACATATCCAAGCCTATATGTGGTATAACTACCAGAGACCTGAAGGTCACTCCCAAAGATCCTCAGGATATCAATGCTATCTTGATTATAGACATCCTGGATTCCCATGGGATTTTCTCCCAGTCTTCAAAACTCCCAAGATTAAAGACTTCACTAGACTAAATAAATTAAAATTAAAATCAAACAAAAAAACTAAGGTCAAAAAAGCTCCATTTCTCAGTGAGCCCCACGGTTCTTCCTCTTAGAGCCTAGTATCTCACCAGATACCACCAAAACACAGCACACAGTTTAAGACAATTAAAAGAAGGGCAATAGAGAAGAGACGGTCCCAAACTGATAGTCTTTTTTTAAATGCTTACAAAGCCCTTGAGAGTCTCCTTTTCACAATAGTTAATAAGCTGGAACAAGCTGCCAAATGTCTTGTGAGAGTCTCTCCAAAGCAATTCCCTTTAACATCATCATGATTCTCTAGGAAACAAGGGTATCAAGTTTTTTTTTTTCATGTGCAGAGCACTCTGTATACAAGATCCTCATTATATAATCGCCACTATTTAAAAAAAAACCTACTCCCCTTAGCAAATAGAAAGGTATATAGTTTGATCACATATTCCATTTCCTCAATCCTTAAGAGTCCTCTGGGGTCTCTGAAGTGGGATAAATATTGTCATTTCACTTGCTTCTCCATTACTAGGAAGGAAATTCTCAAAATTGTCAAATGTAGTATGATATAGATGTGATAACCCCACATGTACAAGGTAGGGAATCATAATTGTCCTTAATACAAAGCGTTTCATATTATTTAGTAGCCATCAAATGCCTGACACATTGCTCAAATAATCTTCAAATCCATTTCAGCACCAAGTCAAAAAGTGTTGCATACCAATCAAGTAGGAATCTTTGATAAAATGATGTCAAATGTTCCTTTTTGTTATAAGCAAAAAAAAAAGAATTGGAGAACAGAAGATAGAAAAATAATGGAAAATTGACTTCATGTTTCTGTTTTCTTGATCATGGATTTCAGGCAGTCTGATAATTCTGAAATTTCCTCTCCTCACTTGCTTTTCCAGGTCAGTTTTTCAGATAAGGTATTTCACACTTTCTTCTGTTTTTTTCAGTCTTGATTTTGTTTAATTGTTTCTTAATCTCTCATGGAATCATCATTAGTTTCTATTTGGCCAATTCTAATTTTTAAGGAGTTATTTTCTTCAGTGATGTACCTCAGTTACCAAACTTTTAATTCTTTTTTTCATAATTTTTTATAGCTCTCATTTTTCCTGATTTTTTCTTCCACTACTCTTATTCTATTTAAAAATAAGTTTTGCTTTTTTTCTTTCTTCCTCTAGCTCTTCTAGAAAATCTTGTCAGTTTTGTGTTCAATCAAAATTTTTCTTCAAGGCTTTGCTTATAGATGTTTTCAAGTCATTGTCTTCTTAGTTTGTGGTTTGTGGTTTCATTTCTCAATAGAATCTTTTTTATGTTGAGGAGGTTCTTCTTTTGTTCTTGATTGCTCATTTTTATGGCTTATTTCTTTACTTTGGACTCTGTTCACTTCCACTTAGCACATCTGCTGAGATGGTTTTACTGGGGTGTGGCCACTGCACATGCTAAAATTTCTTGGAGCCACAGGTGAGGTTGAGGGTAACTGACAGACCTCAGTCATATTGATGGGTTAGGGAGATACCTACCCCAAGAAAGTGAAGTTTTCCTCCAGCAGAATAGGTGCTAGAGAGCAATTTATTCCAAAAGTCATGAAGGCAGCTGAGACAGGTGCTGTGGAGTGTGTAGAGCTTGATCAGACAAAGTCATGTATTGTATCCTGGATCATCACCAGTCATCTTGACTTGTTTTGCTACTGGACTTTGATGACTTTTGGAAGAAAGTGAGGCTGACAATTTTGCTCAACCTGCGTCACTCAAATCAAACTCACATGCAAGTCAAGATGTTACTCTGTGATGTTGTTGGTCTTCTTGAAAAATGAAAAATGAATAAGAGCTCCCCCTTGGAGTCCAGAAAAACATCCTTTGGGTCTTTATTCCAAATGACACTGAAATTTTCCCTAATAGATCCATGATATAGAAATGGTATTCCAAATGGAATTGCAAACCCAGCTGAAAAGACAAGTAAATTCAATTAGAAAAATGTTAAACCAAGGTAAAATGAGCCCACAGAAGGGCAAGGCCCCCAAATAAAGGAATTCAGCAATATAACTTGGGATTTTGAGACACATGCAAATAATTTATTCTATGAATATTGTAGGTTATAAAGATCCCACAGTAAGATAAACAAAGAAGGGCTATTTAAATTCATTTTAAAATATCTCAACAAGGCACTAACATTCTAGTGATACAATTCCAATTTTGTAATATTAGACTCTATCAGGATTTAATATCAATATTTAGCAAGTAATGATACTTAAACTTTCAACATATTAGAAAATATAAGAGTTTTCCAAGCATCTCAAATGCAACCGACTAGAGAGGGAATATACAGTAGAAAAATATTGTCAAATAGAATTTTTTTTGTCAATTTCTCCAGGATCCCACCAATGATGATACCTAAAATATTAGGTTCTGGTTAGAGAATCTCTTCAGGGTTCCCAAAAACTATGAAGACCCCATTATTACTGGATGAACCCCCCAATGTAATTTGATATATGTCCTCTGGTCCTACTCTCTCCAAGCCAGGAAGGAAAATTCCAAGGTACAGTATGAAGTTTAAAAGTACTTTTTTCAACTGAATCATCACCCACACACCTACCCAGTTCTGACTTCTTCCACATTTTAAGGGATTAGTTACTAAAACTGCAATTTCCTTTAACTACTTAACATTGAGTATATTTTACAAAAGGATAAATATTTAATAGATATAGTATGAACATATATGCTAACAATTTCTCCAACACCTTTGGGGCATAATTTCTACTATACAACTAAAGATTTTGGGAAGAGGGGAGTAGGTTCATAACTTCCCTTAGTTCCTATATAGCATTCGTTCCAACAAGTCCGTGTCTAGATGTTTATTATTGCCAAGGTTATGAAAGTCATTCCTGAAGGTAATAATTCCTTGTTCCTTGGAGAATCAGTGCTATCCTGGCTGGAAAGTCATCCTGGATTCCTACTCCCAGATGTCTGTGCCTCTCTCCCCTAACCTTTGAAACTGCCAAACTTTAAGATTGTCATTCTTTCCCTAGATACCATAAATGGAGAAATTACTGAGATCCTCCAGAATGGAATAGACCAAAGAGACAGTATCTGAAACTGGCAGACCTTTTTGGAAGTCTCAGCAAACCAATCAAAAACCTCCTTTTTCACATGTGGTTAGTTGACTAGAAACAGTTAAGAGATGTCTAAACATGCCCCACAGACTATCCCTCCAATTCAAATCCCTTGTATATCCCTGTCATTCTCCTAGAGACAGCCTTCCAAAGTTCTCTGCATGTAGAAATGTTGTCCTGGTTTTTCTATGCAGGCAGAACCTCTGTTCAGAGATCACTGGGAACCACTGAAGTTTTTAGGAGTGCAATATTGTTTATATTGGTACAGTTAGGTAGTTCAGTAAATAAAGCTCTAGTCCTAGAATCATGAAGACCTGAATTAAATCCAGCTTCAGATACTTACTAACTGTGTAACCCAGGGCAAGTCACTATTTGCCTCAGTTTCCTCATCTGTAAAGTCAATGGAGGAAGATATATTAAACCACTCCAGTATCTTTGCCAGGAAAACCTTGAATAGGCTCATGAATGATATTGTTTGATCTGTGTCTTGAGAAAACTCCTGGCAACCCCATAGAATATATTGGAAAAGGGGAAAGTCTAGATGCCAGAAATCAATTACAATAACCCCCAAATTAGGTGAAGTACTCTCCCAAGTGGAGAAGTAATGTGAAGTACTCCTGAATGAAATGTCTGTTTTAGTGGAGAAGTAGTCAATATAAAAAAGGTCATGAAAGTAGAATCAAAAGGATTTGTGTCGTGGTTTTGGGGAGCTAATTTCTGTGTATACTAAAAAAAGGAACTCCTAGATTTTGCCAAGTTAGAACAGACTTGCAAACTAATGCTACAGACAGTGTCATCTACATACTAGAAAAGCTAAATCAGAAAGGCTCTTCTCCACAATGTTGACCGCTACGTGATTAATTATTTTGGCTCGCAGTTGCTCATAAACACCATATATTAATGCTTCAATCTGTGATAGTGGAGGGAGTAACCAGGAAGATCAAATCAGTTATTTTGAAGTGAAATATGAGATAAATAAGTCATAGACTTTGTCTTGAATTAGATATATATTGGGCAGAGATAGGGCAAGTGAAAAAGTAATAGAGACATTTTCAATTAAAAAAAAAGTTACTAGTCCATGAATTTAAATGATAGTTTTGTATACCTTGCTTGAAAGCTAATAATGCAATAGTATTTATTGGGCATTTTAAGAGTGTTTTTTAAATGGAAATTAACTTTTTTTTTTACAATTGGAATCATTAATTTAGAAGAATACTATGGTGACAATACTGAAATAGTTATCCTGGAAATTCTTCCTCACTTATAGTTTAAGTTAAAAGCCAAAAGACAACTCTAGCCCCAAGAAGTGAATAAAATAAGTAGGTTAATAAAAAGCAATTTATGCCAGGCAAACCTGATTGCTTTTTTGATGGAATTACATGATTAGGAGATGAACAGAAGAGAATAGATGTAATACAATTTGACTTCTAGTAAAGATTTTAAGATGATGCCATGTGAAATTGCAATTGCAAAATTAATTTGAATTGGCTTGAAAACAAGACTCACACTTTAAAGGAATTGAAACCTGACACAAAATTAAAAAGAGTAATGATTAGTAGTTTAAAAACTCTATCGCTTGCATAAAAACTTTAGATACATGACACAGAGATTTGTGCTAGGTTAAATACTGCAAAATATTTATTTTCTTTTGGAAAAGGAATAACAATAAATTTGTTCAGTAACCCCTGGTATTTTCTGTCAGGAAATGTTGAGAGAAGAAGCATTAAAATCAGATAACCATGTAAAAGGAAAAGGCAATGATTTTTTATAGAGGATGATAGGAAACATAATGAAAGTTCTTATGAAAAAATTTTGATTGTTTATTTTGAAAAGCCCCAGTGTCACAAGATGTGATCAGTAGTGGTCAAGGATACAATGGGTTTGAAAAGACGCTGTTCCCAGCAACATTTCTAATACCATCCCATTCCAAAACAAGAAAGTGCTGTTCTTCTCCATGAGCATAGTGTGATAGAAGTTTGAATAGTCTATTAAATTCTGAGCCATGGCCCAAAGGAAATATAAAACCTAACTGGAGAAAAGCAATCTAGAGTGGTAATTAGGTAGTAGAAGAGGGAAAAATGAAAAGAGGTATATATTGCTAGGGTAATGTGACACCGAAATACAAATAATCAGGGACTATAAACATAAAGCTGAGAATGAACTCTATCAAAGAAAAAGGTACAATTATACATAATGGAACAAAATTCAGAGTAACATAAAAAGAAATGGACAATGTCAATGAAAAATTTCCCAAGTATTAAGTAAATGAATTTGTGAGCTAGTCTCTAAAGAAAAATGATGGCAAAATCTAAAATCTGATTAGATTAAGTATTAAGAAGTATACTGAAGAGAAAAAGTAGGCAAATAACAATAATGGATAGATAACATAGACATAATAGAGCAGCTGGATGATGCAATGGATAGAGTACCTGACCTGGAGTCAGGAAGACTTGTGTTCAAATCTGGCCTCACTTACTACCTCTGTGACCGTGGGCAAGTCATTTAACCCCGCTTGCCTCAGTTTCCTCATCTGTAAAATGAACTGGAGAAAGAAATAGCTAGCTGTTCTAGTATCTTTGCCAAAAAAGCTCCAAATATTAAGTTCAGCATATTTCAAACTGATCTCATCTTTCTGCCTCAAACCTTTTCTTCTTCCTAACTTTATAATTACTATTAAAGGTACCACTATTCTTGAAGTCACCCAAGTTTTCAAACTAGGTGTCATCTTGGAATCTCTACTGTCTTCCCATCCCCCTTCATATCCAATCTTTCACCAAGGGCTGTGGGTTTTACCTTTATAATATCTCTCACATGTACCCCTTTTTATCCTCTTACACTTCCACTTTGCTGGTATAGACCACAAGACTGTACTCTTTCAGTAGCCTACTGCTTTTAATACCAAGTCTCTCTCTATTAGGTCATATCAAGTCTCTCTCTATTCCAATCCATTCTTCGGTTAACTTTCAAATTGATATTTCTAAAGCATAGGTCCTGCTATATCACCCCCTTATTCAGTAAATACCAGTGTTCACTATTACATCCAGGATCAAATAAATAATCCTACTTGGCTTCCAAAGACCTTCCTAACCTACCCTCTTCCTACCTCACCAGGCTACTTTTACTATACCCTCTTCCACATAGTCTGAGATCCAGCAATACCAGTCTCTTTATCTCCTGACTCCAGACATTTTCATTTGACTGTCCCATGCCAGAAATGCTCTTCCTTCTCAGCTCTACCTCCTGAAATCCATGGTTTCCTTTAAACCTCAGGTAAAGTGTCACCTTCTGTAAGAAACTCTTCCAAATCCTTAATATTAGTTCCATCCCTCTGTTAATTATCTTCAATTTATCCTGAATATATCTTGTCTATACTTAAGCATTTGTGTATTGTCTAGCCCTTTAGACTGTGAACTCTTTAGAAGCAGGAAGCATTTTTTGTCTGTTTTTTGTATCCCCTGGACTTAAAACTGTGCCTGGTTCATAGTAGGAATTTAATAAAGGTTAGTTGACTTGGCAAGCCCCTTTTATCCCTTAGTGTTGGGATTCTGTAATGTCCAAATACTGTGTTCTTTATATTACCTCACTATGGTAGGAAAATTTTAATGCCTGTGATGTATCATTTCTCATGTGGTTTTAGACATATGAACACATTTGTCTCCTAAGGTGAAAGGGAACACAGGAGCTTTTACATACTAAAATGGACTAAGACTTTTGGGATGTATTGTATTTTATCCACATTGTGATAAGTACAAAAAAAAATTCCAAAGTCTTATTGGAATGACCTAATATATTAGATGTATTGTTATCTTTTAGAAAGGGAGTCTTTCCAGGTTCAAAATCTAACTCTGACTCTTGTGAATTTATGTAATTTCAGTCATCACTTAAACTCTCTTGAATCTAAGTTTCTTCAGCTGTCAGACTGGATGATAGTTCTTCTACTTACCTAACTCATAAGGTTTTTCTTTTTTTTCTTTTATACAGAACACATAATTTTATTGGAATGTGTCACTCCCTATGGGGAAATTCCTTCCAATGCATATGCAACCTACACTCTTAGAAAATTACCTGAGGAGATGTCATTAAGTGTTTTCAGGGTCACAGAGCCATTATGTGTCAGTGGTAAGGACTTGAACCCAGGTCTTTATGACTCCATGGCTGAATCACCCCACCATGATGTACTACCCACCATCACCATGATTACAGAGTAACAATATTCACAGTTTTCAAAATTATGTTTTGAAGATATGGTTCTTCCTTGTTTGAATCCATTTCCTGGTATTTGAATCCATTCTTCCTGTTGATTTGAAAAAAAAATATCATGATTCTCATTTTAAAAATAAAACCCACCAATATTCTTCATATGCCTGAGGACCTTCATTAAATCATTCCTAAATTCTCTCCCCCCCACCAACAAAAAAAATAAAGGAAATCACTCAACTAGTATTTAAGTATTTACTATATTACAATTATCGTGCTAAATGCTAAGAGATACAAAGAAAAATAAAGATATATTCCTTTCCCTCAGTGAGCTCACATTCTAATGGAAGGACATATTCAAATAACTCTTTGTATAAAATATGGTAATTGAAGGTTGCCTTAGTAGGAAGTGAGTGGGGGAGACTGGAGAAAACTTCCTGGAAGAGTTGGGATTTGGGTTGAATTTTGAAAAAAGTCAAGATTTCCAGGAAGAGGAAGAGCATGGCAGGCAGAGGAGTTAGTCAATGCAGATGCAATGAGTCAAGAAATTGTGTCTTATTTTCAAAAAACAGAAAGTAAACCAGTGTAACATGGAGGAGAATAAAATTTAAGATTAGAAATAGGTACAGGGACATGATTTGAGGGGATTTAAAAGTCAGATGCTAGGGTTTGTATTTGATCTTGGAAGTAATATGAAGTATTTGGAGTGTACTGTATAGAAGAATGACAAATCATTAGAAAATCACATTGACATATCAGTGGTAAATTCCAGAGGTTATTGTATCAAAAATTCTATATGTCAGTGAAGAAAGAGCTATTCAATCATTCCAAAATATTGTAATACCTAACATGTGCTTGCTATTGAGACCCTGTGAGTGATGTAGAGGTAAAAAAAAATTCACAAATCCTATAATCAAAAAAGATGTAGACTTAAATATAATTTTAAAACAAAAATATGTATTCTGAATGTAAATACCAAAAAGAGTATTTCCATACACAGAGCATAATATAAAAATAGCATTCGCTAAGACCTTATCAACCTAAAATATCTTTTAAAAAAAATAACAAATTCTTTCAATATTGACCACTACTATACTTATACCTCAAAAAGCTCAAAGAAATATTAAAAGGACCCATATATACATAGCATAGTATCTCTTTTTTGTGGTGTCAAAGAACAGGAAACTAAGCGGGTGCCTATTAATTTGGAAAAGTCTGTTCAATTTTTGACATATGGATATAATGGAATACTCTTGAGTTATTAAAAATTACAAAAGAGATGGTTTTGGAGAAACTTGTGAAGACTTTGCTTCATGGAAGAATCTTTTTAATTTTACCCTCCAACATACCTGTTTTCAATAGATTTGGTTGTGATATATCTGGGTAGTTTAAATTTATGAAATATTGTGTTCAGGCTTTTTTCTAAATTACGGCTTTCATGGAGTGCAATGATTCTTAAACTTCTTGATTTGCTTTCCAGGTTAGTTGTATTTTTTACCAGATACTTACATAGCTGTCTATTATTCTTCAATTTCTCAATGTTGTTCTAATATTTCTTGTTGTCTAAAGGAGTCGTTAAACTCTGTTTGGTCTGTTTTGGTTCTTAGGGTGCCCATTTCTGTGATGAAGTTTATTACATTTTAAGCTGCATAATTTCTTTCCTATGCTTTCTTCCATTCTTTTTTTAATCTCTTCCTTTACAGGTCATCTCCATTTTTCCTCTATAGTTGCAATTTTACTTGCTTCTTCTTTTGGCAGGTCTCTAAATTCTTGATAAGTTTAATAATAAAAATTGATATTTCCTTTTATTTACTCATCTCTTTAGTTTGGGTTCCTGGACTTGTGCTTTGGGCTAGAGCCAGGCTCTGCCCCATGTAGTACTTTGTGGCAAGGTGGTTGACCATATTAGTTCTCATTCCTGATTATCCTGAGTTATATATTATAAAATATTAATTCCATCTCCAAAAATTAGGCAAGAACAAAGGAGTTTATTGTCCCATTACATTCTGTCCTGCTCAAAGCCAATTTGAATATTCTTCTTAGTTATACCTGTGAATTTCAAGAGGGACACTCTTAAGCTAAAGAATGAAGTGTCTCAAGATCATGTCATATAAGGTTGAGAATGTTTGAAATGAAGAAATATACAATTTTTGTCTTCAAGTATTTGAAGAGTTGTTCTATGGAATATTTGTTACCATTTTCTGCTTGACTCAGAGGTCAGATGTGGGAGAAAAGGGCATAAATTTGAGCAAGGCATAGCTTAAGCATTGGTCAGTGTTCGCTTCTATATCCACCCCCCCTTTATTAAGTAGACCTATGATTTAATTGCTGTAATATCACCCATCTACAACATAAATTTTATGAATAGGTTTTTCACACCTACTCATATTTATGTATGCATGTATATATGTATTTATGTATGTATGTATGGATGGATGGATAGATAGAATTGCTTGACTTCTCAATGGGGGAGTGAGAGCAAGGAAGGGAGAGAATATGGAACTCAAAATTTAAAAATGAATGTTTAGAATTGCTTTTTACATGCAACTCAGAAAAAATAAAATGCTCAAAGCTTTAAAAAAAATCACCCATGGAAGAACTCCCTCTACCAAGTACCTTCTGTCAGTACCTTCTCTGCAAGTCTTAGACAATTTACTGGGTATTTAGATAATAAATTTCTCTGTGAATCAGACATAGATCTTAAATCCAAGATTGCCTCTACCTGTCAAAATGTATCAGATCTCTGCCCTGTTCTTTCAAAATCTGACCCTATTTTAGTGCTAATCTGATTAACACAAACTTTACCTTATGAATGATGATACCTAAATAGCCCTTTTGGGGAATATTTAAATTGTTTTTTAGTATTCACTCTTTCAATTTTTGCTGCCTTAATAACTATTAATAGATCAGGGAGACTCACTTTAACTTTCAAGTTGCCACAAAATTTTGCATAACCTTTTGAATGGCCACATAGGTTTGTTTGTTCTTATCTATTCCCACAGAAACCTACTATTCTGAACTTTAATTATTTCACATCTAAATTACTGTAATTGCCTCCTCACTAGTCTTCTTGACTCCATTTTTTAACTTCAGTGGAGGTTATGTCCAATCATAATATCCCCCCATTTTCCTGGGAGAGGGCATTAGAGGTCATCTAGCATCACCCCTTCTGTTGCCAAAAAAAAGGCCATAGAGATTAAATTACTTTGACAATGTCATAGAGGTAGTAGAGCTAGGATTTGAACTCAGGTCACTGGACTCACAATGCTATATTACAGAGATTTTTTTTCAAACTCTTTTCACATGAGAAATTCCATCCTTCAGTCTTGATTTTAAGATAAGAATCTTCTCTTCTAGGCTTGGAAGAAATAGAATAAAGCCTCTGGGAGTTTGAAAAATCTCTCTAGTAGAGGTTGGGAGGAGACTTGGAGAGAGTGGTAAGAGCAGGCAGTCACAGAGCATTTTTCAGGAAACTTGTTAGTGTCTGAAACTCTTTTCCTTTCACTAGCTCAGCTTATTAAGAAAATCCAGCCAAGAGTGACTGAAGTCTGGCTCCTCCAAACCTCTGAAAAAATAAATCTACTCTACTTTCCTTTCTTTCTTTTTTATTTGTTTTTTGTTTAAGGAACATGTGATGATGTTAATCACTAGGGGTTGCTTTGATATTTAATCATTTTGCCAACTAGTTAATGTTTTAACTGATATAGTAATAAAGATAAAATATTTGTAGTATACTTAGTTTGTATCTTACCATATAAAGTGTGAACAAGGGAGGGAAATCTATGGATACTTGATTGTAAATAAATGTGACATGGGAGACAGATTGCCTTTAGGCTTGAAACATCTTTTGAATCCTATTTGCAATGGTTGTTGTTATTGTTGGTTTTAGCTTTGCAAAGAAAAGAAGCCACAAGGAAGACAAATTAATCTTATTATCTACAAGCACAATGATTTTTCTTCTCTCTTTTTTTAACCTTAGTAGATGGAGGGGGATGTTGAAGGGAGAGAAAACAAACACTTTTGATATCTATCTATCTATTTGTCTGTTGATCTATGTGTCTATGTATGTGTCTGTCTATGTGTCTATGTATGTGTCTGTCTGTCTGTCTGTCTGTCTATGTGCCTGTCTATCTATCTATCTATTTATCTAGTCACACCTTTCCAAGGCAAATTCCAGCAGCTCACATCTTTAGTGTCATGTAATTCACTGAAATATATTGAGAATATGAGATCTCACTATATTTACTATTTGTTTATTATTAAAACTATTTGATTTGATAGAACAAAGGCTTCAAAGGCTCTCTACAAGATTGCTTGAAAGAAATAAAAGATATTTTTGTTTTATGATCCTTCAATCATTAATATTAAAGAAGATATAAAACAGATAGTTTACCAAAGATGTCTGTCATGATCATTGAAGAGTTACAATAGGGAGACCAAGATGAAGCATTCCTATTCTTCTATGATGTGCTGTCTACCAATTTCATTCTATGATCGATAAAACTGCAGAGTCTCTTGCAGAGTCTAAGTGGAAACCTATGGAACTCATCTGTCAATACATATGTCTTGGATAAACACTTCAAATTGGACTCAGCATTGAACAAGAGGAGTAGGAAAGTGGGTGAAATTGCCTTTGAAAACTAGCAAAATACTTTAAATACAGTGGATGAGCCCAAGTTTCTCTCTGAAAGAAATTTAAAATTTAAATATCAATATTCTTCTAGTAACATGATATGGCTGGAAAACTTGAAACTTTTAAAGGTTCAAAGAATCAAAAGCATCTAGGAGACAAAGCAAAGATGGTGGAATAGAAAAAGTGATACAGTCAAACTCTCCCCACATTCCACTCCAAATAGCTTTAAAGTTAATGTCTTAAATTGAATTTGGGACTCAGTGCCAACAAAACCTCAGGATAAGACATTTTTTCCAATCAAAGACAATATAGGAGATTAAAAGGAGATATCTGTGACACTGGAGTAGGAGCCACTCCAGAGTTCACAAAGTAGCTACACAAGCTGTGGGCCTCGAAGGTGACAAAAGTTTGGGAACTCTCAAGCCAGAAATGGTAAGAGAATCTGGCAAGTGATCAAAAAGAGATTACAGGGGATTCATGGATATTCAATCAGGCACTGTTTGGCAAGTCCATTGCCCATAACCACTTCCTGATAGCAGGGGTCTTGAGGAGCAGCATCACTTTTGGGCCACAAAGAAAAATAGTTCCTTCATATTTTTTTATTGGGCAAGTAGAAAATAATTATTCCATGAGACATCAAGAAACAATAAAACAAATTACAAAGAATGAAAAAATAAAAGAAAATATAATATATCTCACTGGCAAAAGATGACCTAGAAAGTAGATTTGAGGAGAGAGAATTTTTAAAAAATTGTTGGACTCCCTGAAATTAATGATAAAAGAAAGAACCTAGAAATTATTTTTCGAGAAATTCTCAAGGAAAATTGCTAAAATAGCCAAGAACCAGAGGATTAAAGAGAAATCAAAAGAATCCACTGATCACCTCCTGAAAGAAACTCCAAAGTATAATCTCTCAGAAATATTATAACCAAATTTTTGAGCTTCCAAGTCAAAGAGAAAATCAAGCACCTAGAAAGAAAGTATTCAAATATCACCAGGACAATAATCAGAGTCACATAAGATTTAGCAGCTGTCAAATTAAAGGAGTAGAGGGCTTAGAATACAATATTCCAAAAGGCAAAGGACTAAGGATTACAACCAAGAATAACCTAGCAGCAAATTTGAGCATAATCCTCCAGAGAAAATGAATACTTAATGAAGTACAAGACTTTCAAGCATTCCTTAGGAAAATACCAGAGCTGATTAGAAATTTTGACTTTCAAAAACAAGACTGAAAAGAAGCATGAAAAGTCAAGCATGAAAAAGAAATCATAAGGGACTGAGGTTAAATTGTTTATATTGTTATATGGGAAAATGATACATATAACTCATAAGAACTTTATCATTGGTGCAGTTTGAAGGAGTCTACATGGACAGAGGACATAGAAGTGAATAAATTATATTAGGATGATCTAAAAAATAAAATGGATGGATGAGAAAGAGGAATGCACTAGGAAAAAGGGGAAGGAAGAGGTATTATGGAGAAAATTATCTCACACACAAAAAAGGTACTCACAGAGGAGCTTTTAAAGTAGAAGGGAAAATGAAGTGAGTAGGCAATGGTTGAACCTCATTCTTGTCAACATTGATTGAAAGAGAGAGAAAAGAAATTAGTGAATCAGGTTGCAACTAAAAAACTGGAAAAAAAAAATGAAAATCCCCCATTAAAGCCCCAAATGGAAATCTTGAAAATCAAAGGAAAGATTAATAGAATTGAAAGTTTAAATTTTTTTTAAGACATTGAACTAATAAATAAACCTAGGAGCAGATTTTATTTTTAAAAACAATCAAATAGATAATTGGCTAAATTAATTTTTAAAAAGAAAAAGAAAACCAAATTACCTATATGAAAAAAAGTTCATTGTACCACAAAGGAAGCTAAAATAAAAGCAATTATTAGTTCTTTTACTCAATTATGTTCAAGTAAAACTGAAAAATCTAAGGAAATGCATGAATATTTACAAAAATCCAAATTTTCCAGATTAACAGAAGAGGAAACAAAATATTTAAATATCTATGTCTTAGAAAAAGAAAATTAACAAGTCATAAGTGAGGTCCCTAAAAAAAATCCTCAGGACCATATGGATTTATAAGAAAATTTTACCAGTCATTTAGAGAATAATTAATTGCAGTACAATATAAAGTATTTGAAGAAAACAAGTAAAGAATGCCTATCAAATTCCTTTTATTACACAAACATGATTTTAATAGCTAAGCCAAGGCAAGTAAAAACAGAGAAAGAAATATATAGACTAATTTCCATAATCAATACTGATACATCATTTTTAAATAAAATGCTAACAAGAATATTTCAGCAATATATAACAGAGATCATACACTATGACCTGATGGGATTTGTTCCAGTAATTCAAGTCTCATTACATTTTAGGAAATCTAAAAGCATAATATGATTATCCTAATAGATGCAGACAAAAATTTTGACAAAATACAATACCCATTCCTATTAAAAACACTAGAAAACATAGGAGTGGAACCTTTCTTAAAGTGGTAACAACTAAACCAAGTGTAAGCATAATCTGTAATTGGATAAGCCTTATGTTTTTCCAATAAGATCAGGGGTGAAGCAAGAATGTACAATATCATCGTAGTTATTCAATATTGTATTAAAATATTCTAGCTATCACAATAAGACAAAAAATAAATTGGAGGAATATAAATAAGCAATGAGGAAATAAATTTACAGATTGCATAATGATGGTTTTACTTAGAAAACTCTAGAATATCAACCAAAACAGTTAAAACAATTGACAAGTTTAGCAAAATAACAAAATATAAAATGAATCCAAATAAATCATCTATATTTGTACATACTACCAACAAAATCCAGTAAGAAGAAATTTTAAAAATCAATTTAAAATAACTGTAGACAGTATAAAATACTTAGGAGTCAACCTGCCAGACGAACAGAAGGATTATATGAATACAATCACAAAACAGTTTCCACACAGATAAAGATCTAAACAGTTGGAGAAATATAAATTGTACATGGGTAGGCTGAGCCAATACAACAAAAATGATAATTCTGTCTAAGTTGATTTCTTTATTTGGTGCCATGCCCATTAAACTATCAAAGCATAATTTAATGGAGCTAGAAAAAATAATATTCATTGGAAGAATAAAAGGCAGAATAAAATATCAAGGAAATCAATGAAGAAATGTGAAGGAAAGTGACCTTGAAGTACCAGATTTCAAATTGTATTAGAAAGCAATAATCATGAAAATAATCTGGTAGTGGCTATGAAATAGAGTGTTTGATCAGTGGAATATACAGGAATAAATGATCATAGTATCTAATGTTTGATGAACCTAAACAACCCAGTAGTGGAAAAACTGGAAAGAAGATTCATAGAAATTATGCACAGACTAACATCTCACTCCACATATGAATATGAAGTCAAAATGGATGATTTGGATATCAAGGAGATATAAGCAAATGAGTAGAGCATGGAAAGAAATGCACCTATCTTATCTATAGATAATGGAAAAGTTTCTGACCAAACAAGAGATAGAAAGGATCACAGGAAGTAAAATTGATCATTTTGATTACATAAAATTAAAGAGATTTTGCACAAACAAAATCAGTGCATCCAAAATTAGAAGGAAGGCAGAAAAACAGAATGGGGGGATTACATCGTTTCTCTGATGAATGTCTCATTTCTCAAATATAAAGGAAACAGCAAAATTTGTAGTATATGAGCCATTCTCTAATAAACAGATAGTCAGATATAGACAGGGAGTTTTCAGAAGAAGAAATCTAAGCTAGTAATAGTCACCTGAAAAAATGCTCTAAATCACTATTGATTAGAGAAGTGCAAACTAAAACAATTCTGAGATATCTTTCATACCTATCAGATTGGTTAATATGACAGAAAAGGTCAATGACAAATGCTAGAAGGGAAATAGAAAAATTATGATATCAATGCACTTTTGGTGCTGTGAACTCATTCAACCTGTCAGGAGAATAATTTTAAACTATGCATTAAAGGGTATGCATACGTTTCAAACCATCAATAGTGCTACTAAGTCCATGTTCCAAATATGTCAAAGGAAAAGGAAAATAACATATTTCTGCAAACTTATTTGTAGCAGCTTTTTTCTGATTGTAGCAAACAATCAGAAATTGATTATACACATCAGTTGGAGAATATCGGAATAAAGTGTAGTATATTATTGTGGTGCAATACTATTGTGCTTTAAGAAATGAAAAGTAGAATGGTTTTAGAAAAACCTGGGGAGCATTATATGAACTGATACAAAGTAAAGTGAGCAGGAGTAGGGACACATTGTTCACACTAACAACAATGTTGTAACCAGGATGAACTGTGAAAGATTTAGTTAATTCTGGTGAAGACAATGATTTGGGGCAATTCCAAAGGAACCATGATGTGAAAAAATGCTATTTACCTCCAGAAAAGGAAGGAATTGAGTACAGATTGAAGCATATTTTTTTTATTTTTGTTGGGATTGTGTTTTTCTTTTGCAATATATGTATGCACATAACATTTTGTTCATTGGTTGATAATTATTTCCTGAGGATATTTTGTATCCTAAGCTGTCTTATGCATTCTTCATGCTTCTATTCATGTCTTTTATTCCCTGATAGAATTTCCTTCAAGGTGGAAATATATCATTTTTATCTTTTTTTCTCCCTGTGACCCATTATAATGGCAAAAATCATATGTATATATGGTATTATGAGAGTTACAACAGAGTTTTCAATAGCCCTGTAAAAGTAAATAGCATAAGTATTTTTATTCCTGTTTTACAGATAAGATAGCTGAAGCACTAAAATGTTATAATCACATAGTTTGCAAGTATCTGAGGCAAGACTCAAATACAGGTGTCAATCTTGTTTGCTAGGACTATGCATGGGCTTTGTATCCAACAGATGCCTAGCATTTTTATTGATTTAATTGTATAATTAATGTTATCACCTTGAGCCCAGAGACCCATTAATTTATGTTTTTATATTCCCAATGCCTAAAAAAATGGTAGGAACTATTAAGTTCTTACCAAGTTCCTAATGTTTTAATTGAATTGTGTTGACAGAAATTACATCTCCTACTACTTCCACACTGCTCCTGATTTTTCCCATTCCCCAGAAACCTGAATTGTAGCCAACAGAGAAACTTGTATTTTCTATTTTTTTTAATATCTGCAGCAAGTCTCTGTAATGTACATTTGCTTACAAAAAAAGTTTATCAGGCAGCCCATTCCAGGACATTAGCAATTTTTTGTTAAAAAGGACTCATTAAAATTGTTGTCTCATTCATTGCTTTAACTAGAAAATTAGTATTTTCTGCTAGGATCCTTTATATGTATCTGTTATGTATCACTTACCATTTAAATGCTTGTGACATATAGCTTGTACCACTAAGTTCAGACATTGCAACAGCACATTTTCATGTAGGTGAGTATTCCCCTTATGAAGTATCTTTTCTAAAATATTTAAAATGTCTAAAATGTCACATGTAGGAGAGGTGAACAGAGCTATAATCAGTGTGAGATGGCTGAGATTTTCCCCTAGAACCGGCGGGTGATATGGAGCACTGCATTCTCCTTTCAGTGGTCAGGAGGTAAAGAGTCCTCAATCATAGCCAGAGGAAATCAGAGGTATGGGCCTTCCCACTCATCAGATGCAACTTTTCCAAGAAGATAATTGGTGGGCAGAGCTATGGCTCTTCAGGGACCTCATACTTCCTAGGCAGTGCGTGGTCCATTAAAATGTCCCTTTCTCCCAAGACCAGGAAGGGCCCTAATTCAGAGATATTTTGGTGGGGTACAGTGAGAAAGGTGAAGCGTCTTGTATCTTCTTGGCACAACCTTTGCTGAAGGAAACAAATAATTGCTTTTCCCCTGCTAAGTACAATCTATTGCTGGATTCCTCTGTGTATGCTTTAAGGTTTTCTCTCCCTGGAAGGAATAAAATGTATTATAGTCTTTGTGTCTGTCCCCAGAGGACCTGAATCTTGACAGGCTTTTCTATTATATCAGCTCCTGGTCCATGAACAGTTTAACACCTATATAAAGAGGACTTGCTACCCTAAAATCCTGTTTCCTCCTCTGTGCTCCCACACCCTCCCCACAGATACTTCTTTGACCTGGGCTACTGGAAGGTAGGGGACATAAGGATGGGAGACAGTAAACTGTATTTTTGATCTATGTATAAAAATCCCCAACTGCTCCTTTGAAGGTTAGTAATTTTTCCAAACCTGACTTTGAACTTCAGCTTCTCAGAGCAGCATGGCTTGATTAGACCAGGTGCTTAGATCTTCTAAGCACTTCAAGCTCTACCTGGGGACTACATGTGAGCAAACAGCAGTGGCAGGGGGTTCACAACATCCTGGATGCTTCATGCTTAATCACCCCCATTCCACAAATTAATCATAAAGAGATTATAGGCACAGAATCTTAGAAAACTACATTAAAAGGCAGTAGTTACTCTAGATGACCAAAGTCTAAAAATGAAGTTGTAGCTGAGAACATTGAACTTTGACTTCTTCACTAATCATTTGGGGGTTAATTTGAGTCTTACTTTTTTATCAATATTTTTTCTTAAGACTATACACACATAGATACGCATATACATTCAAAAAGATGGGTAGATAGTGTGTATGTCTGCACATATGTGTATATATGTGTATATATACATAAGCATGTGCATGCATATATGTGTATATAAAGACAAACATACCTATATAATATGTATGCACATATGTAGAAAGAGTGGAGATAGAGAGAGGAAACTAGAGAGACAGAGACATAGAAAGAGAAAGAGAAAAAGATTGAGAAGAGAAAATATTCATACATTGTGGCATAGAGGATAGAGAGGTGGTCTCAGAATAAAGAAGACTCAGCTTGGTTTAAGTCCTTCCTGTCTCTAATACATACTGTGTGACCCTTGGGTAAGTCACTTGAACGTTCGGAACTTCCAGACAACTCTCTAAGAGTAATACTTTCAGGACAAATGTTGATATGCATGAATGAACAGGGATGGACTTGGTGAGGTGTTTGTTGAATTTTTAGTATGAACATTTATACCATGAAATTTAGCAAATGGTATAAATGAGAGGTTGATTTACTGTGTTTGTTGATTATCTAGACTTAAGAATGCAATGGAGAAAATGTTAATGATGGAGATTGAGCAAAAGTGTTCCTTGTATGTATTTAGTTTTGGAGACCCAGTTATTAAACATTTAGCCACACACTACTGTTAAAGGGTGTCCCCTTGAGAGATCCATATATCTATGAATCACAGGAGTCACTCACAAACACATTTTATGTGTGTGTATATAGTGTGCAAATATGGATATATAGAGATATATTATACACATATACACATACATTCACGCATACACACATATATACATATACTGATATTGCATATACATATGTTTATGAATACATATATACATATATAATGCTTGTGTGTAACATCTATGTATACATATGGAGAGAGAGTATTCATCCTCCAGAAATGCAAATAATATATAAATCTGAAATCTGATGCATAATAATAAGTGAATGTATGAAAAAGCATTTATTAGACACTTACTATATACAAAGCATTGTACTAAGTGTTGGGAATGCAAATAGCAAGTAAAACAGTCCCCCCTCTTAGGAAACTCGCATTCCAATGTGGGAGACAACACAATGAAAAATTTCATTTGTAAGTCAGATGGAAAAGTCATGTGATCTTCAGGTTCAGCAGCAAAGCAGATGGTAACGCCTCTTTTTCATGTCATCATAGATGTAATGATTTCATTTTGTGATATGTCACTATTAGACATTGCCAAGGACTTTGGTAACAAGAATGGTCCTTCCTTGGTCTTTGTTAACTGAGGCTATACCATATGGAGGAGCCGTCCTTAGGTTGCATCTCTACAAGGGTTGATGACCAGGATGATGGCTGAGGCATGGTGTTGAACACCAGCCTTTTGAGTTTGAGGTCCTAAGGCTGCCTCATTGAGATCTGAGGATGGTCAAGGTGAGGGTAGAAATTTGACTCTCTCCGCAGTTGCTGCCTCCAGTCTCTACCTCTGGATCCCTTTCTATTTCAGCTCTGTTGGCTTCTCTGCCTTGTAGGTGGCAGTTGATTGATAGTTGGTGGTGATGGCTAAGCCCTTCTTTATAGTATTTGCTTCCCTGGACGATGGGTATGAGGACTGGCTAGAAGCAGGAGCTGCTGGCTCTGGTGGGTGCTGCCATCCCTGGGCCTTTAGAGCTATATCAGCCTTTTGATAGCAGCTGGTCAGAAATAAATGTTATAATAATAGTTGGTACACTAGTACTATTATTATAAAATAATAACTAGCATTTATAAAACATGTTAAGACTGGTGAAACACTTTACAGTTATTATCTCTTTTTATTTTCCTTGAAACCCTGAGAAAGTGGTACTATTATTATCCCCATTTTAAAGATTTGGAAACTAAGGCAGACAGAAGCTAAGTCATTTGTTAAGAGTCATTTAACTAACATGTGTCTGAGGTAGGATTTAAAGCTAGAGATTCCTGATCCCAAGACCAGTGCTCTGTTTAGTGCTTTATGATTTCTCCCCTCAGTGAAGCTGGGCTGGTATCACATCTATTAGTTTGGGGGACACTGCTCTTGGATTTGGTGTCCTAGACCATGATTGTCAGTGTCTCAGGGGAGATGATGGTCAAGGAGGTGGTGGCAGTTTATTTGACACATGCTGCCTCTTGTCTCTCCCTCTTGGTACCTTGCTACTTTACCAGGAGTTAGTATGGAATTACTTTGCCCAGCAAAATTTCAGTTACCAACTCATTTGCTATCAAATTAAAATGATCAAAATAATGATATATTGAATTTACACATGAGGTATATATGGGTGGGTATGTGTGTACACCCATACACACACACACACACACACATACACACATACACATCTCTATTTTTTTTCCTAAAGGAAGCTAGTGGGTCCTATTTGATCATATTGTGGCAGATATGGAGTTCACAGGTCATAAATGTGACAGAAGTAAGGCAGAATGATATATATACATATATATGTATGTATAATGAACCATAAATAACACAGGCTCTTCACTAACATGTACAGAATTATGCTGAAATGATACTGAATACTCCTCTTTGTCATGAACTCTTCAGAGCACTATAGCTTTGTCTATATAAATATCATCTAACTGACATCTGTCTCTTCTTTAAACCAGAGATAGTAGGGAGGGGAAAACATACTAAAAAAAATTTCCCCAAAGATCAAAAGAATGTTTGGGGATATGCTCGAAGGTAACTGGAACTATTTTTATTAAGTGCTATGTTTTTAAAAAATTGACTGAAAATATTTGTTGTTATCTAAATGAACTCATATTTCTGTGTTTGAAACTTCAAACCATCACATAACACAAAGAGATGGCAGTTGTGTCCAGTACTACATTTTTTTAGTCCACCAGCATTTCTAACACCTTTGTTAGCCAATATAGCTTGTTTTCCCAATTAAGAAAATTTATTCAAGGAGAAGGAAAAATTACTGTTCATATAGCAAGCTTTTACTGAGTCTAAGAGGAATATTTTTATTTTTATTTTGGAGTTGTGGTGAGGAACTTCTATTAATGCATTTTCTACCTTATAAAGTCTTAGAGTTACTGAGAACAATCAGAATTTAAGGGACTTGTGCAGGGTCAGAGGGAGGATGTGAACCAAATTCTTCCTCACTCTGAGATTCTTCTGCCCAATCCAATCTACCCTTACACTGCTCTGTTGTTCTAGAGTAATAGAACTTGTTAGTGGTAATAGGGTGAAAAAAATTAAACTTCTTTTAAATAAATTGAAATTCGTGTTTAATATGTCTATTTTTCTTCCTTTAAAGCCTGTTTTATTATCCTTTGGAAGAGTTGAATATTATCCACAGGCAACCAGTGGAATTTCTTTCTTGGAGGAATTGTGACTATGTAACACACAAATTGTGTGTTATCTTTTGTTTTTTATTACCTTCATTTATGGCAAATCTTTCTTCCTCCCCTACCTGGGGATTTTTACCTTGTAACAAATATTTTAAAAGAATAAAATTCAGTTTTGTCTAAGCGACCAATACATCAATAATGTCAGACAATATACATAAGAGTCAATGTCCATAGTCTAACCTATAACCCTGCAAAGAGTGGCAAAGAGATACATTTTCTCAACCCTCCTCTAGGAAGAAATTTGGTCATTATAATTACAAAGCATTTGGTTTCATTTTTTCCTTCCTATTTCAATTGTTGTAGTCACTGAATACATGTATGATTTTTCTGGTTCAGATTACTTAACCCTGAATAAATTCATATGACTCTATTCTCTGTAATCATTATACTCATCATGTCTTACAGAGCAATGAAATATCCCATTACATCCATGTACCACATCTTGTTTAGCTATTTACAAATAAATAAAAATTACTTTATTCCTTGTTCTTTACTTCTGGAAAATGTGCTGCTATTACTTAAATTATATTACTTTATTACCATACTATACTATATTATATGTATTTCTATATATGCTACATTATTCATTTTGTTTTTATGTATACACATGATATCATATATAACATATTTTCATATATATGCATCTGTATGTAAAACCATATATTGTATATATACATATCTATCTACAGAGAGAGAGAGAGAGAGATTTCTGTCTCTGGTCTCCTTGAAGGTCAATACTTAGCAATAGGATCTTTAGGTCAAAGGGTATTTCTTTTTTTTTTTTAAGAGGATAGATAACTAGACACATAACTTTTTTTTTCTAGTAAGCCTAAAATGTGAGGAAAGCAGTGCAGGTTCTCAGATGGAGAGTTTAGTGAAACACATACACACACACATCAGTTTTCAGTTGGTTGACACTTTTAACAACAGCACAAATCACCAACTACAATGGAAGAAATGTCTCTTTTTAAGCACTTTTATTTTCATTGTAGCTAACAAGAGTTGCAAGAAATCATCAAGCTATTTTTAAATTTTCTATCAGTCATATACTCTGATATAATATTAACTCACCCACACTCAGACATACTTTTTAGATGCTTTCCAATTTGGTGATGACTTTAAACTGTACCATCTCTGGCATCTGCTTTTTATATAGGCCGTCTTGTGGTAAGTGAAATGTCTAATATTGTCTTGAATGTAGGCTGTGGTTTTCCCTGGATCTACATTGTATAAAACCTAAGTGTAGGCTGTAATCTCCTTCTTAGTCACAAAGGTACAATTTAAGCTTCACTGAGGCAGCTACATGGCACAATTCTTAGAGTCCTAAGCCCGAAGTCAAGAAGAATTAAATTCAAATCCCATTTCAGAGAGTTACTAGCTGTGTGACTCTGGGTACATGACTTAACCTCTGTCTACCTCAATTTCCCCATATATAAAATGGTGATTATAATACTGACCTATCTCCCAGGGCTGATTTGAACATCAGATAAGAAAACATTTTAAATCACTTAACCCAGGGCCTGGCACATAGTAGGTGCTTAATAATGCTTGTTTCTTTCTCTCTTTCCTCTGTCCAGTAGCAGCAGAATAGTAGCAATTATTCATATTCCACCCTTTCCCTCACCCCATCATACATCAGAGAAGTTTTGTGTCATATGTACCTCCTGCTGGTGTTGGGGACAATCCCCTGACTTACTCTTTTTATTTAATTGCATTTTTAATTAGCAAAAATCAGTCTTTGGTCTCTCTACATTAACCACCCCATCCCCTAATTGAGAACAAATGAAAATCAAAATCTCTGTTACAAACATTTGCAGTTAGTAGGCAAAACCAATTTCCAGGTTGGTCATTTAGAAAAAAAATATATGGCTTAATCTACACTGTTACTCCTTCACCTCTACAAGAAGGTGGTAGAGTATTTCCTCATTAGTCTTCTGGAATCATAGTTGGTCATTAAGCTAATCAAAGTTCCTAATTTTTTTGAAGTTATCTTTACTATGTTGTTGGTATCGCATAAATCATTCTCCTGCTTCTATTCATTTTACTTTGTATCAGTTCATACAAGTCTTCCTAGATTTCTCTAAAAACATCCTTTTCATCATTTTTATAACACAGTAATATTTCATATATGATATAACTTAGTTAACCATTTCACAAGTTAAATATTTCCCTTCTTTGCCACCTCAGAAAGAACTATAAATATTTTTCTACATTCTTAGTCTTTATTTTGCTTAGGAATATTCCTTTTATTTTAATTTTTTTTCTTTCCTCCATCTTACCTTTTCTTATCTCCCTATTGAACAAAAAGTCTCTTTGTACTTAGCTTTGTTCTTCTATATGTTTTGTGTATTCTTTTCTACTTGGACTAATTCAGATGAGAGTGAAGCTCAAGTGTCAGCTACTCCTCCCTCCCCATTTCCTCTTTGTTTGTCTACTTACATGCACTAATTTTGTGGTATAATTTTCCTTAGCCATCCTTTTTTCTTTCCCTTCCTTCCTTGTATTCCTTTTCCTCTCTTTCCTTTCATCTCTTAAGAACATCAAAATATAACAAAACCAGTCCCAGTTCATCTCTTTTTTAAAATTAAATTTTATATTTATTTTTAGTTTACATCATTCATTGCCACAAAATTTTGAGTTACAAATTTTCTCCCTATCTTTCCCCTACCTGCCACCCCAAAACAGTGATCCCACTGTATAACCCTTCCCCAAATCTGCTCTCTCCTATATCCTCCTCTATCCCTGTCTGACTTTTCCAAAGGGCAAGATGGATCTCCTTATCCCAGTGCCTGTATATCATATTTCCCAGTTGCATGTAAATAATAATAATAACAATAATTAGTATTATTATTACTTTTTTTAAACATTTGATTTTAAAACTTTGAATTCCAGATTCTTTTCCTTCAACCTTTGTCACCCATTCTTACTGGGAAGATAAGCAATTCAAAATCATTTCCATAGTGGATATATTGTGAAAGACTGACTATATTTCCCTCCATCCTATCCCATCCCACACTTGTTCTATTTTCTACTTTGACCCTGTCCCTTTTCAAAAGTGTATGCCTCTAACTACCCTACCCCCTCTGTTATCCCCTTTCCCCCCTACTCTCATGTAGGGCAAGATACCCAATTTAAAGTATATGTCATTCCCTCTTTAAGCCAGATTCAATGAGAGTAAGGTTGACCCATTTCCTTTTTGGCTTCCTGTTCTTCCCCTCCATTGTGACAGTTTTCCCTTACCTCTGCTATGTAAGATAATTAACCTCATTCTGTCTCTACCCATCTCTTCTCATTATATTCATCTCTCATTTCTCAATTTCACCTTTTAAGTATTAGCTGTTCCTGTTCAGTTGATCTTGTGCCCTCTGTCTATATATACCTATACACATATATACACACACTCACATACATATTCATATGCACATATGCCCTGCTATATGGACATATGTATGTGTGTGTGTGTGTGTGTATATACACACACACACATACACACACATTTATATTCCTGTCACCTATCCTCATACTGAGAAAATTTTCATAAGTTATAATTATCATTTTTCTATGTAGGAATGTAAATAGTTCAACTTTGATAAATTCCTTATGATTTCTTTTCCCTGTTTACCTTCTCATGCTTCTCTTGTTTCTTATATCTGAATGTCAAATTTTCTATTCAGTTCTGCTTTTTTTCATCAAGAAACCTTGAAGGTCCTCTGTTTCATTGAATGAGCATATTTTCACCTGAAACATTATACTTAGTTTTGCTGAGTAGGTGATTCTTGGTTTTGGTCCTATCTCCTTTGACCTCCAGAGTATCATATTTCAAGCCCTTCAATCCCTCACTGTAGAAGTTGCCAGACCCTGTGTTATCCTGATTGTGTTTCCACAATATTCAATTTTTTTCTTCTTGGCAGCTTGTAATATTTTCTTCTTGATCTGAAAATTCCAGAACCTGGCTATAATATTCCTAGGAGTTTTCTTTTGGGGATCTTTTTTCAAGAGGTGACTAGTGAATTCTTTCAACAACTGTCTTGCCCTCTGGTTCTAAAACATCAGGGAAATTTGCCTTGAGAATTTCTTGAAGGACGATTTCTAGATTCTTTTTTTGATCATGGCTTTCAAGTAGTCCAATAATTTTTAAATTATCTCTCCTGAATCTATGTTCCAGGTCAGTGGTTTTTGCAATGAGATATTTTACATCGCCTTTTATTTTTTCGTTTGTTTGGATCTGTTTCATAGTATTTTGATTTCTCATAAAGTCCTTAGCTTCTGTTTGCTTCAATCTAATCATGAAGGAATTATTCTCTTCAGTGAGCTTTTGAGATTCATTTTTCATCTGGCAAATTTGGCTTTTTAAGGCATTCTTCTTCTCATTAGCTTTTTTAGTATCTTTTGCCATTTGTGTTAGTCTGTTTTTTAAGGAGTTATTTTCTTCAGTCAGGTTGTTGACTCTCTTTTCATGATTTTCTTGCATCATTCTTATTTCTCTTCCCAATTTTTCCTCCACTTCTCTTACTTGATTTTCAAAATCCTTCTTGAACTCCTTCATGGCCTGTCACCAGTTCATATTTTTCTTGGAAGCTTTTGATGCAAGTGTTCTGACTTCATTGTCTCCCTGCCATTCCATACTTTGATAGCTGCCAGAGCTATTTGGTGGGTGCCCTCTCTGAAGCCTCCACAGGCTCTGGCACCTGGTCACACACCACAGGACCTCTACCCAATAAGTGATCCAGATCCAAGCAGGTAAATGCAAGAGCAATTACCCCTCAGATTGGTTGCTTGGTCCCCCATGATCTGCAGTCTGGGAGCTCTGAAGCAGCCATGTGGAGGCTGCTGCAGGGCTGCTGTGCCTGAGATGCTTCTTCCTTCCAGGGGCAGCAGCTAGACCACACTCTTTGTCCCCCATTCTCAAAGTCCATATTGACCTTTTACGTTGCTTTTGGCATTTATGCGTTGATAATTCTGAAGTGGCCACAGCTGCTGGTGATCCACTCTCCTGAAGTCCCTCCATCCATAACTGATGAGTGCCACCCTGAGGCTAAAACCTAGGGCTCACATGGGGCTGGGGTTTGCTTCCAACATACTGTGATTGATCCTACCTGTTGGCCTACAGGGCTGCCTTCAGCAGGACATTTGTTTCTATCTGTCACTTTGTGGGCTCTTTATCTGTAAAGTTTGTTTAGAGTCATATTTTTTTAGGTATTTGAGGTGGTTATGGGGGGAGCTCATGGAGTTTTCCTTCTTCTATGCTACCCTCTTGTCTCTGCTCCCTCACCCAGTTCATCTCTAACTTGACTTCATCTATGCTCTCCAGTGATGATAGGGTTCAAAGGGGATATGTGGATCATCTCCCTATAATTGAATATAAGAAGTTTATCCTTGTTTAATCCCTCATGATTACTCATCCAGCTTTTGGTTGTTGTTGTTGAGTTGTGTAAATTGTTTCTGATTTTGTGACCCCTTTGGGGGCTTTCTTTGTGAAGACATTGGAAGGGTTTGCCATTTCCTTCTCCAGCTCATTTTATAGATGAGGAAAGTGAGGCAAAAAGGGTTGTGACTTACCCAGAGTCCCCCAGCTACTAAGCATCTGAGGCTGGATTTGAATTCATGAAGATGAATCTTCCTGACTTCAGATCCAGTACTCTATCTATTGTGCCACCACCTACTCATTTGTGTTTACATTTTTACATTTCTCAACTTCTCTATTTGACTTTCAGAGTTGTGGTCCTCTAGGAATAGTAAGAAAGTATAATAGCAATCAAGTTTAGCAGATACTTAGCACTTAGTAACTTAGGGCTAAGTATGGAAGGTCTGAGCCCTGTCCACTGTCGAGAAGGTGGGAACAACCCTGTCGACATGGAAGAAGGCTATTAGCTGAGACAGGAGGCCAGTGCTGTATAGAAAGAAGAATTCTAGCGACAGACAGAATTAGAATTTCCCTGTTGGAGGAAGCAGGATTGTCTCAGCATCTGGGAGCTGAAGAAGTGAGTTGGTGTTTTCAAGAGAGAAAGAGAGAGAGAGAATTGACTGATTGAATGATTAAGTGAGAAGGGTTTCTCCCTTAGGGAAACCAGATGGTTATTCTTTTGTTCCTTCTTCTAAATATTGTGGCTATGTGGCCATTCTAATGTTAAGCTGTTATGAACACCATATTGTGACTTTCTGTGATAAGATGTAATGTTGTGGATATTATATTGTGAATATTTGCTTAGATTTGTAATGGAATAAACAGAGTGTTCACTATTACTGTGTAATCCAAACTTTAAAAGCTGTTTACAGTAGCATTCTTTTGGGAATCTGCTTGTGCATGGCACTGCAGAAAGACAAAAGATAGTATCTGTTTTTGAGAAGTTCACAATCTAAATGGGGACAAAACATGTGAACAGCTATCTACAGAAAAGCTATATCCATGTTAAATTAGAAAAATTTCAACCTAGAGAAGGCACTAGCATTTAGAGGGATCAGTTTTCAACAACTGTGTTTTTGTTTTGTGTTCTCCCCCCAGATATCTAGCATGATGTAAACAGTAGCAATTGCAAAGTGTGGGGGGTGTAAACATTGTGTAAAGGCAGCAGATTCTGAGAAGAAAAGCTTTATGCCTTTGTAAATAAACTAATGTGAAAGTTCTATACAAAACCCTTTGCTAATTAGAGGGAATTAGTTTGGCTCAGTAGCTCAGGAAAGTAATAGGGCTTCTTATTTCTTATTGGGTTTATTTTGTTCCTAGAATTGCCCTTGTAATTATCCACTCTGTCTGCCAGTCTGTGCCAAACTGTGAAGGAACAGACAGACATGGATAATGAGAATGGGCTCTCACAATTCTTGGCCTGTCCCATATAGGAAGCAAAGATACTCCCTCATCTCTCTCCACTGTCAATGGGGATGTTTTATCTTTCCAAATACGGCTAGGAAAAGCCTGGGAAAAGTTATATTTAAGTTCAGAAGAAGAGGCAGTGGACAGCTCTCAGAAAGGAGAATATTCAAGTTAAATGGCTTCATTATAACTTATCTTATTCATATATACAGTGATAAGTGAAGGCTATTCCATTGTTTTTATTGTTTTAAATTTAATTGTATTTTTCCCCAGTTACATGTCAAGAAAATATTTAGTATTAGTTTTTACAAGATTTTTAGTTCCATATTTTTCTCCCTGCCTCCCTCCCCTTCCCTCTTCTGAAAATGGTAGATGATTTGGTAAAGTTTATACATGTGCTATCATGTAAAAAAAACATTCCATATTAGTCCCAGCTGTGAAAGGAAAAAACGATCAAAAGAAAACTATGAGAAAGGATAAAGTAAGTGAAAAATCTGATCTTATCTGCATTCAGAGTCCATCAGTTGTTTATTTGGATTTGTTTGGTATTTTCTTTCATGAGTCCTTTGTATTTCTCTTGGATCACTGTGTTGGAGAGAAGAACTAAGTCATTAATATTTGTATCACCACACAATGTTGCTGATACTGTATATGATGTTTTCCCAGTTCTGCTCATTTCATTTTTCATCAATTCATACAATCTTTCCAGCATTTTCTGAAATCTACCTCTTCTGTTCTCTTGCTTTTAGAGATCTATCAAGAATAATGTATTTTTTTGTTTATGAATTTCCTTTTATATGTCAGAAACCGCATTTGGAGTTGTCAACACCAAGATAAAAATGAAACTTTCCCTGCCCTCAAGGAACTTATAATTTATTAGGGAGACAACATATGGATATATAGGTACACTAGGTACATTCAAGACACATAGCAATCCAAAGCAGACCCAAGGTGACTTTGAATTAGGAGACAATGTCTCCTGAGAGGACCAAGAAAGCTTGAGCCAAGTCTTGAATATCCATGTAAACAGTTCTGTCATTATATCAGGGAGAAAGGATAACAGAGAAATGCCTTTCCAGCTCCAAAGAAAAAGTTTTTTAGGTTCTTGGTAGGCTTGATAAATATTTTTACCCTCTGCCTCTCTAATTCATCATTAACACTGCTTACCAAGATGTTCTTCCTAATTACCTTCGCAAAATGCTTCCATGGCTTTTTATTGTCAACTAAATAAAGTATAGACTCTTAGGTTAGCATTCAAAATTGACTCCAATTTGACTTTCCAGCCATTTTTCCATTGACATCCTATTAACTACTGGACTATTCAAAGTTCCTGGAACACATTTTGCCCTCTTCCCATTTCCTCATATTTGTACATGATTTTCCTCATGCTTAAATATATACTGTCCTTAGCTCTATGAACATCTTAATCTTCCTCCAAGTCCTTGTTCAGGTGCTAGCCATCTCTTCCAGGTATCAGGAATGTGAAGGGATTACTCCTTTTATTATATAATCTATGATAAACCTCCCTTTGATTTCTTCCATGTGTTTAATCACTGTGTTTAATGTGTGCTTAATAAAACGTGTTTAATAAAAATTAAACTATTTTAATTTGAGTCATATTTAGATGTATCTATTTCACTTGCCTCTGTCCCTGGATGGATAATAAGCTCCTTGAGGGTAGGTACAGTGTTATTTTTCTTCACTCAATTTTCAGTGCTAGCATAGTACTTTGCACATAATTGGTACTTATTACATTTTCACTTAATTGAGTTGGAAGGTGAAAACATAAATTGTGATATAGTTAAGAACATTTCCATAACTTAAAATATTTTCACCTAATCAATTATCAGAGAATCATATAAATCTTATACTTTCTTTGGAAGTTTACTGGAATTTTTAGCATAAATTTTCTTTATATTCTTATAAAAAATATGAGTCTCTCTTTTTTCTCTCCCTCTCCCTCTCCCTCCACCTCCACCATTTCATATTTGGCAACATTTTGCCCCTTTATTCAGAGTGATGTATAGGTATATGTTTAATTGAATCCTTTGTTCTCATAAATTATAAAGAGTACTATTGATTGAGAAAAATCTGTCTGGACTTCATCTTCCAGAAACCTATGCTGGGACATTATGGTAACAACAGTCAAGTGCATTTCTAGTGCACAGAATTTAAAATCCAGGGGGAGTCTCATGGTGTGTAGGTGTATGGTGGGGAGGGGGGGAGCATGGAGGAGAAAAGAGAAGGGAAAAAGAGCAAGCACATCTAGACCATGCTTGGTGGTTACAGTGCTAGGAGAGTTCTGCACCACTAGAATGCTGTTGCTACCCCAAGAAAAGCTGAAAGCAATCTCTCTGATGTTCATTTATCACTGGGCTGAGAATCCAAACTCCTCAAATATCCATTAGGGTAAATCCCCTTAGTAGCTTTCTGTGAGTGAATGGATTTGTCCCTCTCCTGTGTTGGGAGGCAGAGGCATTTGGGATGGCAGACATTCATGAGTAAGCACAAGCCTTATTATTATTTCATTTCCTTACTAATACCTTGCTATTCTATTCCATTGTTATTTTGTTATGAATTCATACATCATCTGTTTGGACCTGATTTAAAGAGAGCCTTGATTGAGAAGGAGAACTGTGAATTTGAATAGAAGACCAATGCCAACAGTAACGTGAACATAAGTGTAGCTGAGAGGACCTGTAGTGAGATGAATCCTAAGAATGCTATTATATATTTGGATTGTCAAGTCTTTGTGAAAAATAATGAAGTAAGGAAGTGGAAGGGAAGGGAATAAGCATTTATATAGCATTTACCTCACTGTGCTAAGCATAATTAATAATAATAATAATGAGCATTTATATAGCACTCCTGTAACAGGTACTATGCTAAGCACTTCATACTTATTAACCTTTATTTTACAAGGAATATCTCCTTTCTGTTATTTGCTTTACAAATATTATCTCTTCTGACCCTCACAACAACCCTGTGAGGTACACACTGCTACTAATATCCATTTTACAACTGAGGAAACTGAGGAAAATGGAGGCTAAGTGATTTGCCCATGGTCAGCTAGTCATTGTCTGATACTGGGTTTGAATGTAGATTTTCCTGACTCAAAGCCCAGAGCTCATTCTACTGAACCACCTAGTTGCCTCCTAATAATAAACTATATAAATGTATGGTTCACAAAGTCATTTGCATAACTGCACTTACTGTTTATTGGAGTCAGGCTTTATATTTTGTTTTTCATTAATTTAGTAGCAAATAGGCAATTTTGTTGTGTCAGCAGCCATATAAGAGAAAATGAAGGATAGCACATGAACACAATTTATGTATCCTGTGGTACTGGAGGAAGGCTGAGAGAATGGGACTGCCTCTAATGTTCTCTTAGGCTAGCCACAAATTTCTGTATCACTACAGGAGAAGTAAGCCTTCACATCTGTATAGGCTACGTAGGATTCTGGACTCATAATTTAGGAGACTATTTTAGTTTGAGATACAAGTAGCCTGAGTGTGTGTGTGTGTGTGTGTGTACACACATACATATATAAAATGTATATTTCTATATGCATACACACATACTTGTACATGTATGTACATAGCCACACATTTCCATAAGCATATGTGTAAAAATGACATATATAGATTTATATTCTATTTAGATATGTATATTGTATGTTACATGGGCACTTTAATGCATTATGTTGTATATTTATACATATGTTATATATGTATTTTTATAGATGCCTCAAATTCTTTCCTTCCTTGATCATGCTTTAGATTCTCTAGTATTTTAATTGGTGGAGTAACAGGCATATATTCTTTGAAATCATTGGATATTGACAACTGATTGATTACAGTGGTATAAGAAAAGGTTGGTGAAGGATAGGAGGGAGTCTGGTGCATCCCTTGACACACCCCAAAGAAATGTGGACCTACTACTTTCATTGTGCCTACTTGAGTTGGGGTGGAATGAGAACTTACATATATACCCAAATCATTTTGCAGGAGAAAGCCTTGGCAGTAAGGCTTCTGATACTTGAGGAAAGTAAAGACTTAACAGATAGCCAAAGTGGGGAGTTGGAGAAGAAAGGTACTATTAAGTTTACTCAATGCCTAATTACGTGACTTAACTCATCTTTCCTAAGCCAGTCTCCAACTTTAAAATATACTATGTGTGTGCAATAAAGAGATTAAAGTTCATTCATGGCTTTTTGCTCAGTATTTTCTATGTGCTTCCCATTTATGAAATGGATAAGTGTCTAAGTACAAATAAGTAACAAAAGACTCCTGGTAGACATATAATGAACTATCCCATTAAATCCTCACAACAACTCTATAGGCAGGTATTGAAAGTATGATCATTCCCATTTTACAGTTGAGTAAACTAATTCAGCTGAGAGACTAAGTGATCTTTTAAAAGTTACATAGTAACAGATTTAAGTCTATTTCTTTTATATGAGGATTTTCCTGATCTCCTAGTTGAAAGTGCTATACCATCCACAAAATCTGTATTTATGTGATTATTCTGCACACATTTGGCATATTATATATTCATATCTATATATATACACACACACACATATACATATACACACACATATATACATGCAATATGTATATATTACCTCCCCTGATAGAATGTAAGCTTTTTGAAGTCAGAGAGTGGTATTTTCATTGTCTTGCACAGTCTTTACGTGGCACAGAGTAGATACTAAATAAATACTTGTTGATTGTAACTCCAAGTCTGCTCTGTCAGGGGTTCTTTTTATGTCAAAGACCCCTTTTGTATTTTAGGGAAACCCCTGTACTCTTTTTCAAAATACTTTTTTAAATGAATCAAGTAAAATACATACAATTGTAAAGCAAACAAATTATTTTGAAATAGTTATTAAAATATTTTTTAAAACCTCCCTTAAACCCAAGTTAAGATAGCCTGCACTGCATTATGCTCCAATAAAAATATCATGGTGATAGAATGTCAATTAGTGCATCTGAAAATCATGACTGTGTTACTGCTCAACAATTCATATCAATAAATGATTTGTAGACTTTGGGGACTGGTAGGAACCGGAAGTGCATAATCATTTATTCTTTATATCTCTGTGCCTCACTGAGCTAGTCCCACAGTTCATACAACTGATAATAATATATCATAATGATGGCCATTTGTTGTCAACTCAAGTACATTTTGGAAATAGTATTCAGGCCTTTCAAACTAAATCAGGTTCAAATCTCTCAGGGAGACAAAAACACAAGGATACCTCCTCCTTTCAAAAGTGTGCTGATATTTTTCATTATGCACAATGAGAAGAAGTGGTTGGTTTCTGACCGATCTGAGACTTAATTAAATAAATCCTTCAATACTTTACAACCAAAGAATTAATTGCTTTACAACTTGTAAGTATGTCAAGAGGCATATGCAGTTGTCTCATAATTCCCAGTGACCTCTGGAATACAAGTGTTATGTTCTTGCTACTAATGCATGCACCTGTAATCTGATCAGCACAGAAGCCAAAAGGAAAAGTGCATAGTGGGCTAGACAAAAGCATCAGCTCTGCTGATTGCAATGGCAGATTGCGGTACATATGCTGGAAGCAATTCAGGAATTTAAAGAGGGAAACTCATTATTCATTTTCATGGGTGTGACTGATGTTGCTAGAACAGTTCATTAGGGAATTATAGAATCAGATGTGATCAAGAAGAAGCTGGAGGAACGGTTTTCAGCAAAATTCTCACAGACTAACACCCTCAAAAGAAGTAATGTCAAATCTATAGTAATTAAAGCTGAATCAATGACAGAAAGGCAGAAACAATACACAAAGTAAAAGTCTTATGCAATAACACCAAAGTGGAAATGCATAAAGCTCTTACGTTAGCCACATCAACCCACCATGAGACAGTCAAGGGATGGTCATTAGATCCAGCTGTGTTATCTCCTACTCCATTCTCTCAAGACAACAATTCATTCCCAAATCACCTGCCTGCCATCTCCAATCCCCCACAAAAGGAAAATTGCTAAGCCTTATTAAATAAAGAGAGTGGAACTGTTGGGGAGGAAAGAGGAGGTAAGATATTCCAGAAAAGGCTAAGGGGAGAGAGCTTCTGTGCTGACAGGAAAGACACCTAAGACAACAGCAGTAGGAGGAAGTTGAAATAAAAGACAAGTTACTTAGAATATAATGAAAAGCTCTACAACAAAAATGCTAAGAGAGTATTATTGGAATTTGTCCAAAGTAGTAGAGGCCCTGAAAAGAATGATAGGTTTGAAAGCCACAATTATGTGTGAGAGAAAATTTGTTCAAAGAAAAGCAAAAGATTATAGCTTTGGAAGAGCATATACATTGTATAGATAAGATAACTGATCAGTGATTTGTATGTATGAATATAAGTGTACTCAATACTGGAAAGAATGACCAGAGAAGATATATCACCAGGAGAGATGATATCATCAGAGAGAGATGGAAAATAGGAGGAATAGGCAAGGAAAAGTTTTAAGATGGAAGCAAATTTGTTGTCTTTGGAGTACAGGTTCCAGACAGCAAAGTGGAAGAGGTAGAGAAAATTTGAGGGAAATGAGAATAAATCGATTCTAGACAAACCCTTGAGAAGAAGCTACTTGGGGAAGAAGGGGAAGGAAAGAAGAGCCTAGGATGGCTTGCTTTAGTAACTACTGATTTCTAATACATAAATGTCTACTTGGCTAATTGATATCAACTGAAAATCTTGGGGGAAACATTCTGGTGGGAGACAGTAGAAAAATAGCCTTATTCTCTTAGGGTGCCCTAGGACCTTGAGGAGAATGGTAACCACTCCCTGGGAAACCAACTTGACAGTGAGAATTGGGGGTTGGGAGAGTGGCTCCAGGGAGTAAAACATACATGTAATTTAAGTATCATTCTTTTTTCCATTTATACTGTTTTCTTCCTATATATGTTACTCTCTTCTCTAATCCTTGTCTTTAATTGGCAATATTAAAGAAAATGCCATTGTTGTCCCCCAAGTCATTGGTTCATTGCAAAGGACACTGTAATCTTTAATAATGAGTTCTAATTTCCCTTTGGGGGTGTTATTTCCTCCCATACAAATAATCAAAAGTGGACACTAGCAACATTTTCCTCATTCTTGGGAAGTTCTCTATCACATCTTAGATACACATTCCGGGAAGAAAGCATATCTTTCTATTTTGATTTTCAGGTTTCCTCTTAGCAGGGACCTTGACTTTTTTCTTTTGCCTCTGACTCTTCTTGGATGATATCTCAACTGTCAGCAGCTGCTAGTCTATATTATCCTTTCTTGGAGGGCAGATAGCTAATTCCTCTTCAGAGCTTATAGTTCCCTTCTCTTTGTGAAGGACTTCAAATAATTTTCTTAACTAAAAGGGTTAAATAACTTTTCTCCTCTTTGTGATATTCTCATGCCTTCCAGTCTCTTGACCCATGTCAAAATGTCCCCTCTACATTTTCAGAACTTTTTTCTTTGTTTCCCTTCTGAAGCCTTTCTATTTTTCAAGAAATAGGAAGGGTCCCTGATAACCTTGAGAGCCAAAAGGCATTTTGGGACTCCTTTATGTTCTCTTTGAAGAAAAAACTCAGCCTGTACTTTGAGTATAAATGGTAGGCATCTGACTGTGGAAGAAATGTAGACATTGTGCTATTCAGATAATGAGAAAATCCCCCTTGTTCTCTTTACTGCTTGTAAATGAGATCGCCAGTCTTTCTTATTAGTAGTTACCCACAGAAATACAGTGGCAAATGGCAGGAGGACAATCTCAGCTCCAGAGATGTTTTCTTCTTCACTTTTGTTTAGTTCCTCTTCACTCCTTTAAAGCCATGCTCAGATTCCTTTCCATGGTCTCTCCACCCTTCTAATTTTTCTCATCAATTGATTTTATTTATATCACTTTCTCTTGTCTTAATACTGACTTCTCAGGAAGCCCGTGTCTTTTTCCCTGCTCATCCCAGTTCTTCTCCTTTATCCTGGGTCCTTCTTGACCTTCTTCCTCTTCTACTGGATGACCTCTAAAAGCTTTTCTAGTGTTAAAACCTGTAATCCCTCATGAAAAGGACAGAGATGAATAGAAAATTTGACATTCAAACAAAAGATTCAAGATAATTGTAAAAATGTAAACTTGAAAGATTAATCATGAAGGACTCAATAAAGTTACACTGTTTATTTTCCTTTATGGGAAGATAACATATATAACTCCTAAAAACTTTATCATAAGTAAGTCAGATAAAAGGAGACTACATAGATAAAGGGCAGGGATGTAAGTGGGTTATACAAAATGGTCTCATAAAAAAATTCAAGGAGTAAGAAAGGGAGATGAAGTCAGAAGGGAGACATAGAATGGTGGAAACTTCCTCACATGAAAGAGGTGCACAAGGAAGAACTCTTACAGTGGAGGAGAAAATAGGGGGTGGGCTATGTCCAAACTTTCCTCTCATCAGAATCAGTAGAAAGAAGGGAAAAAATACAGAGAGAGAGAGAGAGAGAGAGAGAGAGAGAGAGAGAGAGAGAGAGAGAGAGAGAGAGAGTTGGGCAAAGCAACCTATCTCACCCAAAAGGGAAATAGGAAGGGAAGGGGGTAAGAAATATGGTGTAGGGATGATAAGGAGGAGGTAGATTAAGAGACACAGAAGTCAGAAGCAAAACTGACCTTTGAGGACAGGATAGAAAAAGAAAGAAGTAGAAGAAAATAGGATGAAGGGGAATACAGTTAGTAATCATAAGTCAGTGTGAATTGGATGAGCTCACCCATAGAAGAGAAGTAAATAAAAGAACTGATTAGAAACCTGAATGCAATAATCTGTTGTTAGCAAGAGATATTCTTGAAACAGAAAAATACACACAAGGTTAAAATAAAAAAAAGGACTAGAGCATAATCTGTTATACCTCAGCTGAAGTAAAAATAAAGGCAAAGTATCAATCATGGTCTCAGACAAAGCAAAAGCAAAAATAGACTTAAAAAAGATAAGCAGGAAAACTACATATTACTAAAAGGTACCATAAACAATGACATAATATAAAAAATTCTTGAGGGCAAATTTCTGTAATAAAGGCTTTATTTCTCAAATGTATAGGGAACTGAGTCAAATTTATAAAAATAAGAATCATTCCCCAATTGATAAATGGTCAAAAGATATGGGCAGGTAGTTTTCAGAAGAAATCAAATCTATCTATAGTTTTGAAAAATGAACATTGTTCTTGATTAGAGAAAGTAAATTAAAACAAGATACCTCCACACACTTACCAGAAGTCACAAGTGCTAGAGGTGGTGAGACAAATAGGTAAACTAATAAACTGTTGGTAGAGTTGTAATTTTTTTTCCTATGGAACAATTTGGAACTATACCCAAAGAGCTAAAAAATAACAAAAACTGGATATACCTTTTGTCCAAAAATACCACTACTAGGTCTCTACCCTAAAAAGATCAAAGAAAAAAGAAAGGAACTACATGTAAAAAAATATTCATAGCAATTATTTTTGTAATGGCAAAGAATTGGACATTGAGAAGGTGCTCATTCATTCAAAAATGACTGAACAAGTGGCAGGTCATATTGTAGTGGTTCTTATCTTTCTTCAAATGAATTGTTTCCATTTTGTTGAATTCTATACGTAATTTCTTTGTTTGATTGTTCTTGAATTGAAAACATGAATAAGCTTTGGTAGTATTGTCATTTTTAGCATGACCCAGCATAAACACTGAATATTTGACAGATTATTTAAATTATTCATTATTTTTAAGAGAATTTTCCAACTGAATGTTTATAAATACTGAGTGTGCTTTGGTAAATTGACTATTTGATTTTATTGTATTTTTGTTGCTTGCAAGTGTTTGCAAAGTCAAATAACCTCTTTATGTTGAGATTTTTGTAGCTTCTTTGTAGGATGGGGGATCCAGTCTAGATGTTTCCAATATCTATTTTGTTAAGCATTCATATGTTTTTCACTAATTATTAATCTTAGGTTTGTAGGGCACATTATTTTGGGCTGCATCTTGAGCTCCTTTGCTTTTCAGAATATAATATTCCATTTCTTCCTGTGATTTCTGATGGGTCAAGAATAGTCTTGTGTTGCTTTAATTTTCTTCTCTTTATATTTTTTTTTTAATTTTTTTAAATTTTAATTTATTTTCTTGGTTACATCATTCATTTCCACAAGGTTTTGAGTTACAAATTTTCTCCCCTTTTTGTCCCTACCCCCCAGCCCAGAACATTGATCACACTGTAAGACCCCTCCCACAATCTGTTCCCTTTTATGCCCTCCTCCAACACCTCTCTAGCTTTCCAGCAGGGTAGGGAGCTCCTCC
>CM053601.1:29816051-29859343 GCA_028646575.1 Pseudocheirus occidentalis | reverse complement strand
AAAATGACAAATACTGGAGCAGATATAGAAAAATAGGGACACCAACGCTTCATTGATAGAGTTGTAAAATGCTCCAACCATTCTGGAGAACAATTTGGAACTATACCCAAAGGCAATAAGACTGTGCATACCTATACTATACCACTACTATACCTGTACAAAGAGATCAAAGTAAAAAGAAAAAAGACCTATATGTACCAAAAAATATATAGCAGCTCTTTGTGGTAGAAAAGAATTGTAAAATAAAGGGAATGACTGCATTAGTTATGATATATGATTGTGATGGAACATTATCATGTGAAAAATGATGAAGGGTTGATTTTGGAAAAACCTGGGAAGATGTACGTAAGCTGATTCAAAGACAAATGAGCAGAACCAGGAGAACATTATACACAGTATCAACAATATTGTAACAATAATCAACTGTGAAAGACTTAGGTACTCTTATCAATCCATGACAATTCCAAAGTATCACAATGAAAAATGCTATCTACCTCTAGGGAGAGAAATTATGAACTCTGAGTACAGAATGAAGCATATTTTCCAACTTTACCTTTCTTGCTTTTATTGTCAACATAGCTAATATAAAAATATGTTTTACATAACTTCATATAGGTATGAGAGGAGTGGGGGAAGGGAGAAAATTTGAAACTAAAAATGAAGAATTTAAAAATTAACAACTTGAATTGAATGAATAGTAAATGAATTAATGAGTACATAGATAGATGCCCTTTTATCAGTTCATCCTACATAATCTAAATGATAAACCTCAATGTCTAATTCCCTAAATTCTATAAATAGGTAGACCACAACTAGCCTATATCATTGCCAAGCAGTCAGATAAAAAGTGGAAACTTCTCTCAGTCTTACCTACACGACGTGGCATGTCCAGATGTTTGAAAACAACAACATCTTTGATATCATGCTTAGGAAAATAACAGATGACTGATTGAATTTTTTGTTGTTCTTTTAGATGATTTGGTATCACTTGAACACAATCAACATATTAGTAAAGGTTTATATAATTTCTTAAATTTAGAAATCATTGTAAAACTTTTACTACTGAAAATTTCAAGTATTATTAAACCTTGAAACTTAACTGAGCATAATATACTTTTTCTATAGCATCTTAAATGATATAAAAATATGCAGAAGACTAAATTATCAGCAAATAATTTCCACTGAAGATGTTGTTTTTCATGGATTTTTTTTCCTAAAACATTCTTCTTATATACTTTTCTTGCTTTGTTGAAAAGAGCTTGTTGAAGCAAAATTTATTTTCAAATTCTTTCACACACATACATATACACACATGTATATGTACACATATATGTGTGTATGAATGAATATGTATATACACATATATGTGTGTGTAATTTATATTATATCCTCACAAAAAAATCTCATGAGCATGAAATATTTTTATAAATTTCCAAATCTGATGCCTTAATTTATGGTGTTTATCTAGGTCCTTGGATGCTAAGAGACTGAACTGTAGACCTTTGAACTTTTGGTAATATTTATATCAAATATGTGTTATAACAAAATTTAGGAAAAGATTTCAAGGGATGATTGTATCAATGACATCCATTGATTAAAATGCATTAGCAATCAGATGACATTAATAATTCATTAATCACTATCTTAATTTCGGTTCATAGAATTATTAAAATGACAATCATCATGTTGTATTTGAAATCTCTGAAAATGAAATCTTGCCTTTTCAGGGCCACACATCTTAACATTCTCCTTTCCTTTTTGTATTTAGGAAGAGCCATTTGTGATGGTGTCAGAAAATGTCTTGGGCAAACCGAAGAAATACCAAGGTTTCTCCATTGATGTTCTGGACGCCTTATCTAATTACCTTGGCTTTAACTATGAAATTTATGTGGCACCAGATCATAAGTATGGGAGTCCCCAAGAAGATGGTACTTGGAATGGACTAGTAGGAGAATTGGTGTTTAAGGTAAGGTTTATGTACCTGAGAGGCACACAAAAATATAGCAACTATAATTCCCTGCTAATTTTATGTGCCACAAAGATAGTGTTGCTCGCGTCAGATTTTATTCTAGAGAGTAAAACATTGTCAAGGATTGCTATTTGAATGATTATGGTGGTGATAATGACTAATATATTGGAACTCAGTTTGTAGATGCCCTGGTCAGTCACTCTTTAACTCCATGGAAGCTTTTGTTGTTCTATCATTTCCATCATGTCTGATTCTCCATGACCCCCTTTGGGGGTGTTCTTGGTCACAATACTGGAACTGTTAGGCATTGCTTTCTCCAGCTCTTTTTACAGCTGAGAAAATGAGGCAGACAGGGTTGTGACTTGCCCAATATCACACAACTGGTAGGTTTATGAGGTAAGATGTGAACTTACGACGATGAGTCTTTGCTATGGTTTTTTGGGGGTCAGGCTGTATAGGTTTCACCTATACCCATTCCTCAACAGGCTTCGGGCATCCCCGGCTCCCAGCTTCCACTTACTCTGGGAGAAACAGCTGCACAGAAAACTCAAGACATAGGACTTACTTCTAGCTACTTTCTCTAAGCTTGGCATGGATGGAACGCTTCCTCTGCCTCTGGGTAGCCTGTATTTAAGTCCTTTCTCCAGGGCCCCTTAGGGCCCCTCCCCTGGCCATGCCCTTGTCACAGGGAGCCAAGCATGCATCACCCCAAAGGCAGAGAGATAATCCTGTTTATTGCAAACAGGTGCAGCCTTAGCATTCTGCCCCCAGGTGATCACGTGCACTCCTGTTATCTGAGGACCAGTTCAACCCATTACCAACAAGAGACCCAACAAGTCTTCCTGACTCTGGGCCCAGCATTCATTCCACTGTGACACCTAGTTGCCACATGCAAGCATAGAAACACCTTAAATTTTCTCCCAAACTGTAGCATAATAAATAAATGTTTGCTTAATAGAACTGAATTGAACTAAAATTTCTCCAATGTGTGGGAGACAATGAAGTTAAATTATCTTCTCAAACAAAAGACAAGTTGGATAAATATGCCTCCAAAATTTGATTATTCATTGATTGATAATCCATTCTTTCAGATAATTCATCTTTTTAGTACTTCTCCTGACCACATTCTGGATATTACCCTCTTGATGAGTACCTCTATCAGAGGGTAAATAGTAAAAAGTAAAATTTTTAAAATGGTTTTGCAACTTTTTAGCTACTTTAAAAAACAAAGAAAGATGGAATAGAAACTACTCACTAATATGGAATTTGGAAATTATCTGTGCATTGTGATTGTATTTCTTATTTCTTTCCCCTACTCCCAAAGTTGAATATATGTCTATGTGAAGAAGGTTTTGATAGCTACCACTGGGAAGTACATATGAAACTTTAGCATCTGGAAGAATCCCTTTCTTCCTATACTTGATTGGGATTAAATTATCATTTTAAATGAAGTTTTATTGATGCATTTTGTTTTCACATTATAAATATTTGCAAATTATCCCCGTTGAGAGGTCTTTTGTAATAAAGTAAGCAATTTAGCAAAATCAACAAATATAGTAGACTCATCCAAAAGTATATGCAACACTCCAAATGTATGCCCTTCAAAAATATATGTATTTTTAAAAAAATTTAACAGAAGTCTGTCTTTAATAGAAATTCACTCCCTCTCACCTTTCATCTCATTGGAGAAAAAAAAGATAAAAGCATAATCATTTCCTTGTAACTGACATAGAGAGTCAATCAAAACAAAATTCTTTCATTGGTTATATAGAAAATAAATATGTAGGAGTAGCTAGGTGGTTCAGTGAATAGAGCACCAGCCCTGGAGTCAGGAAGACCTGAGTTCAAATCCAGCCTCAGACACTTAACACTTGCTAGCCATGTGACCTTGGGCAAGTCAGGTAACCCCAATTTCCCTCCATTTCCCTCGAAAAAGAAAAAAAATAAAGAAAAAAATATAAATATGCTTCATCTTGTATCCAAAATACATATCACTTCTCTAAAGAAGTGTGTCATATGTTTCATCCTTGATATTTTGGAATCATATGGATTATAGTTCTTAAAGCTTTCAAAGTTGGACATCATTACAGAATAACTGTTCACATTGTTCTCCTGGATCTGTTCATTTTCTTCTTCATCCGTTTATCAAAGTCTCCATTTTTTATTGTGATACTGTCCTTAAGTGAATTGTTCTTTTGATTCTATTTACTTTCATCTGCATCTGTTTATAAATGTCTTACCATGTCTCTTTGAAAGCATTTATTTCTTTACTTATAGTAGATGAGTACTATACCACATTCACATACCACACCTTATTCAACCATTTCTCCACTGATGATCATCTCCTTAGTTTTTAGGTTTTTGCCACCATGGAAAAGAAAGCTGCTATAAATTTTATTTTGGACACAAGCAGTATTTGTTGTTGAAATTCTTACTGGAAAATGGAAAAGAAATCTTGATTTCAAATATAGCCTATTCCTCTTCTCTCCACAAACCATGCTAGCCTGTTTAGTATATTTCCTATTCTTTCTTCCTGTCTACCAGTCTATCTTGGTAGAAGTACTAAAGCCTGATCATTAGTTGTTAAAATAAAGGAAGAGGAGATATAATATAGAATGAAGTGAAAATGCATTGAATAGCTAAGCATAAGGCAGTATAGCAAAAAGATCATTTGCAGAGAGTAAAGTAGACTGTGTTCCCATCCTTGCTCTGCCGTTGACCAACTCTTTGACTTTGGGCAAGTCAAGAAAGCTTGTTCTTTAACATTGCATTAAGTAACAAACTTCTAGTTTAATTAGCATATGTCTTGAATAATAACAGTAGTGAAATTCCATCTGTATAGTTCCTGGCACATAGTAGGAACTTTATGACTGTTTTGACTATCTATCTATAGGATTCAAAGCTAGGAAGGACTTCATAATGACTTAGTGCAACCTTTTAATTTTACTGTTATAGACATTGAGGTGCAGAGATGTTAAGCTGCTTACCCAAAATGATACATTCTCTCCTTTATGAAACATGAAACACATCACCAAATATCAGGTCCTTTGAAGATCAGTACTTGAGCAAATTAAGGAAGAACATGAACTTATCCAGGAATAAGTCTAGGTCTCCCCTGTTACATCTGTAAGAAACTCTTTAGCTTCTGCTCTCATGTCAAAAGCTATTCATGAACACTATCGGTCACTGGTTCAGTGCATACATGTATATTTGCAAACAATTGGGGATGGAGGGAAATGATTTGTTGAGAAGGGAATGACTTTTCCAAAGACATTGACAGTTCAGAGGACAGAATAGAATAAGATATCCTGATTCCTTATCTCTCATGCTGTTTTTAGGCTGCATTACAATTTCCCTCAGTTAATGTGCTCTTAAAATTCATGAAGGCCTAGGTCTGGCCAAAAGGTATTCCAATGTGAAATTGATAAATGTACAAGATGTTCTGCTTAGTTAAGGGGATATTTTGGAAGATGGAGTTAAAGTGAGTGAGAAATCATTTTCCCTTTTAATGAAGGGGAAAAGAGAAATTAAATTACCAAAAGGAACCTTCACACAGAGCAACATATGTCATTTTAAGGAGCAAAATAAAGAAAACATAACAGAAAACACAAGCATAAATGAAAGTATTTGAAGATCTATTATGTGGAAGAAGGAATATTTTTTTTCTGCTTTGTCCTATAATGCACAGCTAGGAGACATGGTTAGACAGATTTGGGATTAAATAAGGAAAATTTTCCTAATCATTTTGCCCCCTCTGATTATCTGTTTGCAGATATAAATGTGTGCATTGAAGCACTGATTGACAGTGCTCACGAATAGCTCTTTTGAGATGAGGGCAGATGCCAGAGAGCCTCTCACAGATGTAGCAGGGAAGATCTAGTCTTATTTCTGGGTCAGTTCAAATGCTTCCTTATTTTACTCAAGTACTCATCCTCAAAGGACTGGATTCTGGGGTGACACACGTCATTTATTGTAATGGACAGTCTGTGTCACTTTAGGCAAGTAGCTTAACCTCCCTGCACCTCAACTAGCTCTCAAAAATGAAGACTACCTTTAGATGTAATAGATCCCCACCACCAACCCCATTACCAATGGTCTGAAAAGGAAGGACTAAGGATTTATGAGAGAGACACAGAAACAGAGACAGACACAGACACCCAGAAAGAAAGAAATATGAAGAGAAAGAAATGGAGAAGAGAATTAATAATGACAACCTTAGTTTTCTCATTCTATTTATTCATAGATTGCTAAGAATTGGAGGGGATCTTAAAGATTTGCCATTTATTATTTGAGTAAATGATACAAGGGACAAGTGACAACCTTCCTAAATGTCATTTTCCTCATCTATAAAAGGAGATGAGTTGATCTAAAGTCATTTCCAGTTCTAATTCTTAAATAATGCCATTTTTGGGAAAATAATTGTGCCACTTCTCTTTTTCAGGTTTAATTCTTCCTTCTATGAACTTGTTCCCATTATCTACTGCTTTTAAAATTTTTTATCCATTATTTCTTTTCATTCATTTACCTTTAATCTCTCCTCTACTCTCTTTTCCCCAACTTTTAATGTTCTCATACTCTTTGAATAAATATAATCTCTTTTGATCTTGATTACCCTTCAAATTACAATCATTTTTCTCTATTGTTTCAACACCAATCTTCATGAAAGTCTCTTGAATTTCTATATCCAATACTCACCACTGATTCATTCCTTGACACTACTATTGACCACCACCACCCCCAACTATGGAAAGGTCCCTTTAAGGTTGTCAAATCTAAGATTTTTTTTCTCAATTTTTTCTGCATTTTCTTTTTTTTTGGGGGGGGGAATGGGGGTTAGGTGACTTGTCCTGGATCACACAGCTAGTAAGTATCTTAAATTTGAACTCAGGTCCTCCTGACTCCAGGGCCTGTGCACTACTGCACCATCTAGAGCTGCCTCCTGTTCTGCAATTTTAACCAACTTAATTCTTTAATACTAACTCTTCTCTTAATTTCCATGATTCTATCCTGCCTTGATTCTCTTCATTTATAATCACTGCTTTTTCACCTTCACTGGATCTAATTTTTCCTCATTTCCCCCAAGTGTGAACCTTGCCCAATACAAATTGCTAGTCATAGGTCTCTTCCTTCATTCTTTCCTTTAGAGACCTGATCTTATCCCATGACTTCAACAACTAGCCTCTTTATAGACAACTCTTACATTTATATCTCTTGACTTATATGCTTTAATAAAAAAAAAACCTTACTCCTACTTGAACTGTCTAAGAACTAGGCACTTCTACCTCAAATGCAGGCTACACCAACATTTCCAATTCAGTGTGTACAAAATCAAACTTCTTTTCCACCTAAAATCAAACCCAACTAAAAACTTGTTCTTTTCCATTTGTTTGACACTTTTGAATTGTAGAATAAACCAAACATTTCCATAACACAGTACAATAAAAAGATGATTATAAATGAAACTGTAAATCTGCTATGTAGAATTGCTATTCCTTTCAAATATACAACAAAATGAAAAGTAAATTTCCCTTTTCTTCCTCCCCTATCACACTAGCGATTTGTTTTTAAGAATATCCTAATTTCTTTGATCTTCTAGGATTTAAACCTTAATTCCTCCCTCCCTCTCTGAAGTCACATCCAATCAATCAGCAAATCCTATCAGTTCCTTATAATTTTTCTAGTTACTGCTTTCTCTCCATTTTCATTTCTGCAACCAGGGCTTAAGACTTAATCAGTCTATACTTAGAGTCATTTTTTCATTTTCTAATTGTTTTCCCAGCTTATGATCTTTCCCCCTTCCCCATTGTAGCCTACTCAATACTACTATGAGACCAGTCTTCATGCTTATCACTCCCAACACAATTATCTTCAGTGACCACCAGTTATTTATTTAGAGGCTAAAATCCAAATTCTTTTTCCTAGTATTAAAGACCCTCTGTGATCAGGTCCCTACCTCCCTTTTCATCAATTTCCCATTTTTCCCTTACATGATCCCTCCTTTGTTGTTCATCTGTTCTATTCATTTACCCATAAACCTGTTGTATTTGTCCCTCATTCTATGTCAATAAATTCTCTGTTCCTTGAATATGCTGTCAAACCTTCAACCATTGAAGATAAGAATGACAAGAGTTCTCCCCTGTTTTGGTCATGTCATCTAGCCCATTCTTTTCCTCAGAATTCCTTTAATATTGATTGACTCTACCATTCATTTGCTCTTTAGCATATTTTAAATAAGTTTCTTGTGTATTTATCCATCACACCTCCCCAGCTAGATTATAAACCATTTGTGGTTCAAGAATTATATTTTATAATCACTAATACAATACATAGATGCAGAATGGTGCAGTGAATCCAGAGTGAATTCAAAGGCAAAAAGGCCTGGGGTCACTCTCCATCTCTGAAACATACTGGCTGTGTGACCCTGGGCAAATCACATAACCTCCCAGTGTTGAAGTCACATCTCTGAACCTCTAAATTGCAGAAAATATGTGGACTTTTATTGATAGTAACAAATCCCTCAGCTCATATTCCCTAAACCAAAGAAATCTTATCTTCAATAAAATAATCCTATCTCTAGAAATAATGGAAGATCGACAAATATGGAATGGCAAAGTGTCAAGTAAAAGAGAATCAGTTGCATAGACTTAAATGATTTGGTGAATTGTTGTAGCAGTAAATTTTCTATATTTGCAGGTGACATTTAATTGTCAGAACAATAAAGAACAATCAGATAACAAACCTAGATTGTTAAACCCTTCTTCTAATAGCCCTAATAAATGATGAGTGTAGATAAGAGGTGAATTATGTACCTTGAATAAAAGCTAGGGGTGGAGAAGCAAAACAGGATAGTTAACAAATTGGATTTATCACTCCAAGAATGAATCTTTGCTTTCAAGAGAACTAATGGGGGAGGGAGAGCAGTAAAAAGGGAGAGCTGTTGTGAGACCAATCCAATACCACATCAAACAAAGCCAAGGTAACATAGAAATGGTAGCTATGATATTTAAAAAATGCATCACTTTTAGACCAACTAAATGATGAAATACACAAGCATCTACTCAAATACTACCTAGGCTGTCCACTATCAGATTCCCCAGTTTTTGTTGAGAATATGACATTAGAAATTGAAGTAACTTTTGATTCTCAAAAAAGTATCAAGTTGCAGTTGAAGTTTTCAGTGTAAGTGCAAGTGCTTGTTTTGTTATTGATTTGCCATTTCTATATAGGATACTTACATCATAAAATAATAGTCAAAATAACTCTGGAAATTGTGGCCCTGGAGAAATATACTACCAATGAAATAGAAGAGTATACATTCTCAACGCCTTAGGCTGTTAACTGCTGGAATGGGGGCTGTATTTTTTCCTGAATCTTGTGCAGCACGGAATAGGCTGAGTGAACCAACAATAAAAAGAGCAATAAGAATGTTAACTTTAATATTGAAAGGAAAATGAAACTTTCTTTATTCCTACACTTTACCACATAGAGAGAAACCCTAAAGGACTAGTTCATTCAAGTATATTATATTTTGAATTATTAAAGAAGTTTAAAAGGACAACTATGGTTACAGCTTTCCTTCAGCATTGTTTATAAAAGCAATATGATTTTAATTTTTCCAGATGCTAAAAATGTCATAAGTCATGTTGATATTGTTATTCCCTGAAATGGTTTGGTAACATGTTATGATGGCAAGTTGTTCAAAGCACTTTGAAAATAAATTCATGTTTTCCTAATAACAACATGGTTTAAATGGGATCAGTTGTATCAGGGCGAATAATCATTATTCCTTCATAGGGGCTTTCTTTACCTGGACTGTTACAAATATGCATATTTTTCTCTTGCTTGTCTGCTTGTCTGTTTTTCCTTTGATACTTCACATCAGGCTGTACAGAGACTGCTAGCATAGAATTATATCCTCTTGTTTAACTTTACACTCTACCTCTACCCACACCATACCCAGCTAAATGTCCATCTGAAAAGAGAATTAGATTTAGTTTCACTAGACAGAAAAATGTCTACAAAATTCTTATAGAAATCACTTGATTTATCTGCTCAAAGAAGATGTGGAATTATATTGTGTGGGCTGGTCTGCTGAAAATCTCTTCAATTCATTCTAGGGTATCATAGGACATAATATTACCACCTGCCATTTCTAAGTGGTCAATTCAGCAAAGCAATAGAATCTAAACAAAATTTCCTAAATCCTTTTTCCTGTCCTAGCTAAGATCTGTAGAGTTTCTCACATTGGGATATGGAGCTTTCCCTCATGTTTATATGTTTCAAATCCCCCAAACTGGTGCAGGTAAATGTCATATAAATAACCTACCATGGAGATTATACATATTCATTAACTTGATAAGCCTTTATTGAAAACAATTTTTGTACCTAGCATTCTGATTTATATATGAGAAGACAGAATACCAGTCATCAAAGAACTCATAATCTAATTCAGAAGAGGAGAGAAACAGAGAGAGAGAGAGAGAGAGAGAGAGAGAGAGAGAGAGAGAGAGAGAAAGAGAGAGAGAGAAAGGGAGAGGGAGGGAAAGAGGGAGAGAGAGGGAGATAGGAGACAGAAGGAGAGAGGATATAGTATCTATATAAGTATATTTTATATACCAGGTAGCCATATATATGTTTATCTTTCTACATGTTTCCTGAATATACACTTAGAAGTCACTGCTGTATTCAAAGCATTAATCTAAAGCAGATACAATCATAAAAAGACAAATATTTTGTGGGATCTCTGAATCCCAATGCATTCTTTATCTCTGCAGTGAAATACTTAGATTGTCGTGTAATCCCCTGCTCTTATTAGATGATGATTTTGTCATCTATACCCTTGATAATGTTTTTTATGCCTTCTCATGATTATAGTTGCATCATTGTTGATAAAATGCAACAGCTTTCTTATACTTACTACATATATTTTGAAATCCCTGTAAAACATTTACCTGTAGTTATTTTTATGAAAATGTTACATTTCATGACTTATGCTCTAAATCATAGGTTCTCAAACTTATTTGGCCTACCACTCCCATTTCAAAAAAAGAAATCCCTTAGTACCCACCTAAGAAATCTAATTTCTTTGACCCTTTCATGATTTTTTTAAATCTGTATCATCAAAAAATATATTTTTTTAAATGATGCATCCTAAATTTAATAATGTCTTGTATATTTGTGGGGTTTCTCCTGCATTGAAATTCTAATAATGCAATATTAGGTCATGGAACTGTATAGAAGCATATGGTAAACAAATCATTATACATATATGTTTCTGCCAATGCATGCTAGGCCTCCCAACAATTGTCAACTCACTTGTCTGCCAACACTTGCTTGCTAAGACCTGTCAGTGACTTGATCACAGTTGTTACTTCTATTTTGTGTGTTTATTTGGAAAATAATGTAGTCACCACTACTTTAACTATTACACAACAAATGAAACATGTGAAAATGATTTTCAAAAATCATTTGTATAGAAGATTTTAATTCTCCTATACAAGGTGAATTCTATATATACAATATATAAATATACAATTAATGAATGGGAATATATACCAAGTACTTAAATACAAGGCAGTTTGGGAGGGACTACACTGGCAGTTGAAGAAATTAGGAAAGATTTCACATAAGTCATACCTGAGCTGCATCTTAAAGGAATACAAAGCATCTAAAAGGTGGAGGTAACAAGAGAGTGCATTCCAAGGCATGAAGGAGAGAAAGTACAAAGGGATAGAAAAGGAAAATGGACATGCATGTTTGAAGAACAGGGAGAAGAATAGTTTGACTGGATTGCAGAATCTATGAGGGAGAGGAATGCTCTATGACACTAGAAAAATCATTTGGATACAGGTTGTTTATAACTTCAAAAACTAAACAGCCTAGTGTTATTTGGGGTTCTGCCCTGGCCCTCTTCTCCCTCCATACTATTTTATTTGGTGATCTCATAGATTTAATTACAATCTCTTCATTGATGATTCTGAAATCTACCTTTCTTTCTTCAGTCTCTCCATTGACCTCCAAACTCCTATCCCTAATTGCCTTTCAGATATCTCAAGTTTGATGTCCAGTACACTTCTTAAACTCAATGTGTCAAAAATGGAACTCATTGTCTTTCCCTTTAAATATTCCTCACCTTCTGCCTTAGTGTCTTGTATTATTATTATTAGCTTGTAATCTCTGATTTATGTAGAAAGCAACATCATCTCCCAGTCTTTCAGGTTCACAATGTAGAAGTCATCCTGGATTCCTCTCTATATCATAACCTGCTTACATATAATCTGTTCCCAAGGCCTATTTCATCTTTGCAAAATTTCTCAATATACCCACTTATCTCTTCTGACACTGCCACCACTCTAGGGCAAGCCCTTTTCATCTCACACCTGAATTACTGTAGTAACTTGGAAGTGAGTCTGCCTGCTTCTGGATTCTGCCAAGGTGAATCCATTCTCCATTCAGCCACTAAAGTGATTTTCTTAAAGTGTAGGTCTGATCCTGTCACTACGTGACTCCCTGTTGCCTCTAAGACCAAACAAAATGCTCCATTTGGCATTCAAAGCCTTCCTAATCTACCTGCCTCACTTCAGAAAAACCTGGAAAGACTTATATGAACTGATGCTGAGTGAAGTGAGCAGAATCATTGTACGTTGTGCAGAGAACAGAGCCACAGTGTGTGATAACTGATTTTGATAGACTTAACGCTTCTCAGCCATGCAAGGACCTAAAACTTCCAAAGGACTCATGATAGCAAATACTATCCACATCCAGAGAAAGAGCTGTGTCTGAATGCAGAGTAGAGCAGACTTTTCTTTTTTTGTTTTGTTTTTTCTTTCTTATTGTTTCTCCCATTCCTTTTAATTCTTCTACACAACATGAGTAATGTGAAAATATGTTTAATGGGAATGCAGGCTGTCTTGCGGGGGGAAGGGGAAGAAAGGGGAGAAAATTTAAAATTCATGGAAATGAATGTCAAAAACTAAAATAAATAAATTTATATACAAATAATATATACAATTATATATTTATTTATAATAAACTTTTAAAATTAATCATTTTTTAAAAAAATAACCGACCTGTCTTTAACCTTTTCAGTTTTCTTATACTTTATTCTGTTGGCATATACTCTTCCATTCAGTGGCATTGGCCACCTGGCTGTTCCACAAATAAGCAATTTCTCTGATTGCCTCCCCACCCTGATGCTGGAGCACTCACCCTTATCTGTTCTGTCTATTGACTTCCCCAGCTTCTTTTAAATCCCAGCTAAAATCCTACTTCTACAAGAAGCCTTGCTTAATTAGTCTTAATTAGAATACCTTCCCTCTCTTTACTATTTCCTGTTTATCCTGTATATGTTTTTTATGGTGTCTACTCTCCTAGATTGTAAGCTTCTTTAGGGTAGGGACTGACTTTTGCCTCTTTTTGTGTCCTCTGTGCTTAGCACAGTGCCTGATATAGAAGGCACTTAGTAATTGCTTATTGATTGATCAATTTAGTTTATATTTTATTCCAAAGGAAATAAGAAGACAATGGAGCTGATTAAGAGAGTCACATGGTCAGAAGTGTGTTAAAAGGGAAAATAATAAGAAAGTAGAATATGGGATGGACTAGAATGGGGACAGACTTAAGGAAGGGAGGCCAACCAAGAAACTGTTGCAATCATCCAAATGAAAAGTTATGAGAACCTGACAGCAATAATGCTAATGAAAAAGGAGCCATACATGGGAAATATTGAGAAGGCACAATTGGACAGATATAGTAATCACTTAAATATCTGCATTGGAAGAGAGAAGTCCACAATACTGCCAAAGTTATTAATGTGGGAAACTGATGGTGTGGCTTTTAGGAAAATAAGGAAGTCTGGAAGAGGAGAGAGGGTTTAGACAGAATGATGGTGAGCTCTGCTTTGGATATATTGATCTTAAAATATATCCAAGGCATTCAGTTTGAAATATCCAATATAAAAGTGATAATGTGGTATTGAAGTTAAAAGGATTGACAGGGTAGGAATTATCTAGGAATTAATCTGAGAGTCATCTGCATAGATATGATAGTTAACCTATGGGACATGATGAGGTTACTGGGAGAGAGGGTATATGTAGATGAAAAAGAAAAGAGGGACTAAGAGAGAGTCTTGGGGGAATACTCAAAGTTAAGGGACATGATATGAGAACCAAGAAAAGTTTGGCTGACACATGAGGAACATCAGGAAAGGGTAGTGTCTCTAGATCAAAGACCTCATGCCAGGGGAGCAAAATATAAGAGATCTGGAAACATAGGACGTGGCAAGATGATAAAGGGTTTTGAAGGCCAGACAGAGTATTTGATCTTGAAGGCAACAGAGAGCCACTGTAGTGGCAGAATCAGACCTACACTTTGGGAAAATCACTTTAGTGGCTGAATGGAGGATAGATTAGGCTGGAGAGAGATTAGAAGCAGGTAAACCCTCTAACAAAAAGAGAAGAGGAGTATAGTTAACAGTGTCAGATGTAGCTGAGAAGTCTTAAAAGATTAGGACTGAGGGGTGGCTAGGTGTCTCAGGAAATAGAGTACTGGCCCTGGAGTCAGGAGGACCTGAGTTCAAATGCAGCCTCAGACACAACACAAAACTAGCTGTGCAACCTCAGGCAAGTCACTTAAACCCAATTGCCCTACCGTACCCCCTCCAAAAAGCAATATATATATATATTTTTTTTTAAATATCAAAACTGAGAAAAGACCATCAGACTTGGCAAATAAGAGTTCCCTGGAAACTTCAGATAGTTGTTTTAATTGAATGATGAGGCCAAAAGACAGATTACAAAGAGTTGATTAGTAATTGAGAGGAAAGAAAATAGAAGCAGCAAGTGTTGATTTTTTAAAAATGGTTTGTCTGAGAAAGGGGAGACAACTACAGGATGATAGTTTGAGGTATTGGTAAGGTCTAGTGAAGTATTTTTTTAAATGGGGAGTTGGCCTTATATAGTAGCTATAGGGAAGAGACTATTTGAGAGGGAAAAGGTTGAAGATTCAAGGTGAGGAATGATTGTGGATCAAGTCCATTGGCAAAGATGGAACAGGATGACATTAAGTGCCTGTGTAGACGGTAGAGAGTGCCTTGACAAGAGAAAGGGCTTCCTCTGTGACAGAGACAGGAGAAAGGAGAGAATGAGAGATCATGTAGAAAGAGTTTTATGATAAAGATAACAGGAGAAGATGGGGTTCACACTGAATGATCACAGTTTTCTTAGAAAAGCAAAAGAGACAGTCATCAACCGAAAAGGAGTCAGGAAAGGGAGTTGTCAGAGGCTTGAAAGGGGAAGAGAAGAATTGGAATATCATTTGTGGGAGGGAAATTGGGAATCAATTAGAGAAGAATTCAAAGATTGTTTTGCTGTATTGAGGACTCAGTTGAGGTTGTATAATGTGAATCTGTATTGTGCTCAAGCATCTTCAATGTGAATAGGAAGGAAGTTAGTGGGAGTAAACCCAGAGCTAAGATTTTAAAAGAGAGAATAATCTATAAGACAAGTTAGGAAGGAATGAAAAAGCAGTGGAAAATAGAGTTGAAAATGGATTGAAGTTGAAGAGAGAAGAAAGTGAAGCCTGAGAAAGTACTGAGGGCTGAAGAACCTAAAGTGTTGATGAGGGAAAAGAACAGTTTGAGGATGAATGGAGCATAGTGAGAGATGGAATGATAGCAGGCATATGTACAAAATATCCAGACAAACGTGGATGTCCATTAGCAGACTAAACCAACTGTAATGCAGTAAGAAAGTACTGGATAATACTGGAAAGATAATACTGGAAAGATACTGGAAATATAAAAACTATAATCAATATTAGAGTTTCTATTAAGGAAATGAAACATTCTTCTTGAGGAAAAAGATGTGGGGGTGACCTCAAGGTGGGGGTATACCATAGCTACTATACCTTTTTTCATCAATAACTTCAGCACTTAGCTTACAATCTTTCTTTCTACCCCAAGCCCTAGACTCATGCCAGGGGACTTCAATACACATATTAAATTCTCCATCAAATTGTCTAACTTCTGCTTCTTTATTCTACTCAATTCCCATGCTTACTCTTCCACTTTATCTCAACTGCACACAACAATGATTATGCTTGTGATCTGGCCATTACTTATAATTGTTTAACTTTTATTTTCATGAACTTTGAATTTCTTTTCTCTAGTTATAATATTTTATCTTTCTATCTTTTTCTGTATCTTATGACTTCCAACCCTGTTCTTCATCTTCACTGTGACCACTATAACTTTCACTCCTCAGTTCTTTCATAGACTACTATAACCACTGCATTGTCCATACTCTCCTCCCATCTCTATGTGGATGCACTGTTGAACAAATTCAACGTTATACTATCTTCAGCTCTTGAATTCCTTGCTTCTTTTTTCAATAGATAACACAACTTGACACTCCCAAATATTGGATTATTTCCACTTTTCACTTCTTTGATTCTTATTCATGTACTACTGAATGGACCTAGGAGATACCAAGAAACCATCCTGGCTCTTCTAGGCTAAACCTGTTGAGAACGATGATTATACTAGGGGCCTCTACTTCTTCTCTTCTGACTTTCTTTAAACCTTCTACAATTTGGTTTCTGCTTCCACATCATCATAGTTGACATTTATAAAATGTTTTAAAATTTCCATTCTTATTTTCAGTTTCAAATTCTCCCCCTCCTGCCCAAGGAGAAGGCAAGAAATAAGATACCCAGTTTACATATGAATTCACTCAAAATATATTTTCATTTTAGCCATGTTTCATGGGGGTAAAGGGAAAGGATAGCAATTTGACATATATTATACATATGTAGTCATACAAAACACATTTCTTTGTAGATCATTCTGTGAAAGAAAACACCAACCAAAACATACATACACACACACATCAAGAAAAATAAAGAAAAAGTATCTTTAATCTGCATTCAGCTTCTACTAGTTCTTCCTCTAGAAATGGACAGTACCATTAAGTCCTACAGAACTGTCTGGGATAATTGTATTATTGAGAATAGTCACATTATTCATAGTGGATCATCATGCAATATTACAGTTACTGCATATGATATTCTTCTGGTTCTGTTCATTTCATCTTGTATCAGCTGATGTTGTCTTTCTATGTTTTTTCTGAGACCATCCTGTTTATCATTTCCTAAAGCACAATAGTATTCCATCACAATCACATATAAAAACTTGTTCAGCCATTCTCAATTGATGGACATCGTCTCAATTTCCAATTCTTTGCCACCACTAAAAGAGCTGCTATAAATGGTTTTTCTACACATGAGTCATTTTCCTTTTTGTTGTTTTTTTAAATCTCTTTGGGAAATAGACCTAGTAGTGGTATCACTTGGTCAAAGGGTATTCATGGTATTATAGCCCTTTGGGTATAGCTCCAAATTGCTCACCAGAATGCTTGAATACAACTTCACCGATAGTGCATTACTGTTTTAATTTTCCCATATTCACTCCAACATTTGTCATTTTCCTTTTCTGTCCTATTAGCCAATCTGACGGTATGAGGTAGTAGCTCAGAGTTGTTTTAATTTGCTTTTTGCTCATCAATGATGATTTAGTATATCTAATATTTTTTGGTCTTTTCAGCACCTTAAATTCTTTCTTGTTTATCTCTTAGTTAGATTTGTCTTAGAATGAAAATGATATATTCGGAACTCCATTAATGTTCTCCTATCACTTTCTCCCTGCTGTCCAATTAAGGGAGGGAGAATAGAAGAGAAGCATTTACAACATCTCCTAAGTGCCAGGCTCAGTGCTAACCACTTTACAACAATTCTTTGATTTGATCCTCACAACAATCATGGGAGGTACTTTCTATTATTATTCATTTTTTGCAGATGGAAAAGACAGGTTAATTGAATCACTGAGCGTCTCCCAGCTAATAAATGCCTGAGTTAGATTTGAATTCATATCTCCCTGACTCCAAACCCAGTGTTCAAGGATCTATTAAATTTTCCCTTCATTATTTAGATGCAATCCTATTTGCTTTATATGCATTAATTATTGATGTTGCTTTAAAGCACAAGGGAAATACTGTCTCCAAGCTTCTTTCTTTTTATCATATTTACACTTACCATCACCTATCTGAAATGAGAACCACTACCCCCTACCTGTTTACATTCACTTTAAGTGGAATAAATTTTGTTCTAGTCCTTCCTTTTAACTCTATGTGAAATTCTATTTTCTAGTGTGATTCTTATAAACAATATATTGTTGGATTATCTTATCTAATTCATTCTGCTCATTTCTTCTATTTTTCCATTCATAGTTATAATTGTTAAGTTTTGTATTTCCTCCAGTCTCTCTTTTTGTTCTTTTTCTTCCATTTGCTTAGATCTCTTTCTTTACAAATAAAAATGTGGTATAAGAGAGAGAGCTTTTCTTGACACTTGTGATCTATAAATGAAAAGCTGTTTACTTGCAACTTATCTTTCCCTTGCCCTGCTTCTGCTCTCAGGGTTTTACAATTTCTTCTTTTGATTTTAATTATATTTCTTTCATTTTAAGTGTTTTATTTTTATTTTAAGTTCCACATTTTCTTTCTCCCACAACTTTCTCCCCCACCTATTGAAAAGGCAAGAAACAATATCCATTATATACACTTTCCTTTTCATTCCTCTTCATGTTCCTTTTTCTGACATTTGAGTTTTTCCTTGTGACTATTCCCACATATATCATATCCCTCCTCCAAAACCTCTTTTCCCCTTCCTTGTACCTATTTCTCCTGTTTTCTTTTGGAGTTCAATGTATTTCTATAGCAACATCTTAGTGTGGGGGTGGTCAGATCTAATTGTATTTTTGGCTTTTCTTTTGTTTAATCTGGTTTAGATAAAAGCCAGGTTCACAAGGATGCCATCTCCCACACACACCTTTGTCCAAAATTAAATACTATTCATTTATGAAATTCTATTATGTAATTTTCTCTCTCTTTCCTCCTCATATCTTCTCCAATATATTCCCCCATCCCTTCCATTTTTGACTCCCCCTTAAAACATAAAAATAGAATAAAACTACTGACAGGTTTTCTGTCATTTTTGCCTTTCTCTGTCATCCTTAAAAATATTAGGATTCTAAGAAAACATCTTATTCCCCCATTAGCATGTAAATAATAATCTCACATAATTTCTATTAATACAACCCATGTATGTACCTTTCTATGTTTCTCTTGGTTCCTGCATTTATGTATTAAAATAACTAATCAATTCTCCCTTTTTTCCCCATTGTGGATGCTTGGAAATTTTTTCTTTCATTAATGATCCATTTTTTTCCCCTTGTAAGATTATACTTAACTTTTCCAAATAGGATATTCAAGTTTGTCTTTGTCTTTTACAGTCTCATAGATTATAGTGACAACTGTCAAGCATCACATGTTACTATGGGTACTTTGTACTTGATATTTTTATTATTTTGGCCGATTTTAGCTTTTTTATCCTTTAACCTGGAAGCTCTGGATTTTTACCATTAACACCTGGGGAAGTTTGCTTTTTTAGTTTCTTTCCAAAAGTTATTGGTGGATTCTTTCTACTTGTAGTCTGTCCTTAGTTTTAAGTTGTAGGTAGCTTGCATTTACAATTTCCTAAAATGTGGTAGACAGGCTTTTTTTCTATCATAATTCTCTGATAGTCCAATAATTCTTAGAACTTTCCTCTTTCATTTGTTTTCCAGGTCAGTTGCTTTTTATGTTATTGTAATATTAATGGAATCTGAAGATCTTCCATGCCCCTTTGTATTGGCACTTAGTAAACAGGCACTTAGCACCTTACTTCAAGTTAACACCTTGTTTGAGCTATTTAACTAACACAGAAGTAGTTAACACCTTGGGAATAGATAACACCTTAACAGGAAGGGGCAGAACATGGAGGAGCTATACTGCATATAAGGAATAAAACCAGCAGGACAGTCAGATTTTCTCTCAGTGATCACCTGGAGACTGCACCTTTTTGCTGAGACCCTCCTGCAACTTTACTGAGAATTTCTAAGAACCAGGCTGAAGACATATCTTGAGTGAGAGAGGGATCCCTGCTTGAGGGAGCCTGTTCTATTGTGATGGCTTGGGTATGTGGGTGTTCCCTGCATTAACCATGTGTATCAACTTCTGTGACTACTGTAATGACTTTGGCTTTCTGGTTCTGGGACTCTGTTTTCTGGTATTTCAATAAAGGCTTTAGTTCTGCCCTCCATGTGGAAAGTTTGCTACATTTTGTGATTCACAACTATGCCAGCATATTCATAACCACCATGAGTGTTGTGAATATTGAATTATTGTTACAGTTATTTTCATAAATTCTCTTCTTTGCTTTTAAAAAAATTTTGATTTTGTTTTAATCTTGTTGAGTCGTTATTTTCTCTTTCATTCACTCTAATTTTGGAAGCATTCATTTCTTTCATGTGTTTTTCATTGTTCTTTCCTTCCTAGATATTTGATTTTGTATCTTGTATCTAATTTCTGTCAAGTACTCTTTTAATTCTTGAGGTCAGAACATTTGTTTGTTTTTCTCTGAGACTTTAAATCACCTTTCTCAGGGTATACTCCAAGGTATTTCTCAGGTCAAGCTATTGCCTCATAGTATAAGATTTTCTTTCTTAATTTAGTCTCTCAGCAGCTACAATGTCCAAGTTGGGGTGGAGGAGGGGGTGCTGCTTGGGGGAAACTCCATACCTGCAATCTTTGCCCTTCTTTCAAAAAACTCCAGGGCTGTTCTGTTGGTAGGCCCCACCTACCAGTGCCTCCCTTTTGCCATAGGTCTCTGGGGCTACTCTCCTGCATTAGTAAATAATGACTCAGTAAAATGGTAGGATTAAAACAAAGTCAAAAGCTAAGGGTCTGCTTAGGTCACTCTGTCTGTGCTAGAGGGATTAAGGTATTTTCCCTACTACCAACACCATGATCATTGGACTTGGCACTGGTATGTGTCATACTTTTCATCTACTCCTGGACTATCTAGTGCAGTGTTTATGCAGAATTCCAGTGATTCTTCTGTTTATCCATTGACTAGGACAAGGAAGTGACTCACTTTATTTCTTTTTTAACTGGTAAATTTTTAAGTTTCACTCAAATGTTTGTGGGAGATCTTTCCTCTTCCAGATACCAATTTGCCACCTTCTTCTCACAACCCTACATCCCCTTCACTCTTCTCAATCTCCTGCAATATTGGTTTCTGATTTCATCACACAACTAAAAATTGTCCCCTCAAAAGTTACTCGTACTCTCTTGGTTGACTCATCCATCTTAACTGTTTGTAACATTTAAAACTCTTTATCTTGATCACTTTCTGGATGTTCTCTGGATTTTCAGGACATTGTTCTCTTCTGGTTCTCCCCTACCCACTATTACTTCTAGTATTAAATATAAAATACTTTGGTTTGAATCCAGACCTCTTCACAACTTCAAAGTTCCAATCTTCTCACATTACTTCTTTCTACACACTTTATGATTCAACTATATTTGCCTACTTGTTCCTCACACCTGCTATACCACCTTCAAGTTCTATGGCTTTGCACTGGCTATCCCTTAATGCTTGGATGCTTTCCTTTCTCACTTATGCAACTTAAAATTCTTAACTCAGTAAAAATGCCACCTTCCAAGGGAAATCTTGACTTTGATGACAAGACCATAATTGACTTAATATCTCATAGTAGATTTGTTTCTTCAAAGAGTCATGGATTTAGAAGGAACCTTAAGAGGTCATCAAATCCAACATCTTTATTTTGTACTTAAGAAAACTGAGGCCCAAATCCATCTGTGACTTTCAGAGAGTTACATATGTAGTAGGAGTCTAAGATGGTATTTGAACTCAGAGCTTCATGAATACAAACACCAAAACCAATACACCCCTGATCACTATCTCCCTTTTACTGACTATTTTTAAAATTCCTATTTATTTTATTATAAATTCATGGAATAAAACAAGCATTTCCATAACATTTTTTTAAAAGTTGATGGACATCCCTCTGACTTCCAATTCTTTGGCATCACAAAGAGAGCTGCTATAACTATTTTAAAACACATAGGGTGTCTTCATTTTTCTGTAATCCTCTTCAGAAATAAACCTAGTAGTAGTATTACTGGTATTGGTGCTGGTATCATACTATTGGCTGCTATAAAAGCATTTTTTTTAGTAGGGCAAATGCTTCTATAAAAGTTCTTCTATAACTCCATCTTCCATCAAGATCACCCAAAAAACCTTGGAAGATATAGCAATGCAATTAACTTTGTTGGTAATACCACTTAAACAAGACACAGAAATGGGAAATCCATGATTGCCAGTGTTATTTTCTGTCATTATGGAGGTCATGTGGTAAAAAGTACAAATGGAAAAGGGATCCCCATGATTCTCTTTGAAGATGACAGTTCTAATTGCTTCAGTCCTAGGAGCATTCAGAAGCCTTGCTAATGTGATCCATAAGCTAAAATAGTTTAGCCTGACTATCTATAGGAAAAAGCACATGGCTTGCTTTTCTATAAAGTACAGTAAAACACAGGGCCTCAGGGATAAGATAATATACATGAAAGCACTTGAAATATGAAAATATGAAACCTGAAAGCATGATGAAATACTTAAATATGTAAGCTGTACTCAAAAGTTTAAATGATTCTATGTACTTATTGATGTAGGTACTCTGATGGTTCATCAAGTATGAATCTTCTCCATTAGTCCTATAAGTCTGCCTAACATCAAGACCAGTTATTCATTGTCCATTAGGAGCTGAATGTTTAATAAATAAAACAATAAAGATGCAATAACAATATTTTCAAAATATTTATTATTACCAAGTTGGATTTATACTGTGATATGATAATGGTTCAATCATGAGAAATTATAGTTAATTTTTATATTGGATAGAACACTTGACATGGAGTCAGAAAAGCCTAGGGCCAAATCTGGCCTCATAAACTTACTAGCTCTATGACATTGGTAAAAAATGCTTTACCTCTTTGCCTTGGTTCCACCAATTGTAAAAATGGGCATAAGAATAGCACCAATTTCCCAGGATTGGTATGAGGATTAAGTGCTTGGAAAATAGGTGTTATATGAATGGTAATTGTTATTACAAAAATCATGAAACTCACTATATTATATGTGCCTATGCAGAAAAGTGACAAAATACAGTATTTATTAACGTTAAAAATATTTAAAAGAACAAAATTATTTTCCCCTATAAAAATTATTTTAATGTCAAAATATCTGGAACAAAGAGCTGGCATTGCTTATAATGATCTTTTCTAATAAGATCAAGGGTAAGGTGAGGGAAGTCATTGTATTAACTATTATTGAATTTAGTTATAGAAATGCTAATTATAACAATCAAATATAATTTGGAGAATAAGCATAGGAAAATACTTGGCATAATTATTTCTATCTGCAGACACTTTGATGGTTTATTTTGAGAACCCCAGAGTTTCAGTGAAAAAAAAAATAAGCTACTTTTCTGATAATACTTTAGTAAAGTATGAGAATACTAAATGAACCTACAAAGTTTTCAAGTTCTCTGTATTTTCAAACAAAGACCAGGAGGAAGAGATCAAAAGAGATATTTCAAGAAGAATGCATCAAATGTGTTAGAATTAACATAGCAAGATAAACTCATGACTGGAATGAGTTGAATTACAAAACACTCTTTACAGAAATAAAGGAATAAAAATAATGGAGAAATGTTTGATATTCATGACTAGACTGTGTTTTGTGATAATACTAATTAAATTAATATACAGATTTACTGTTACATCAATCAAAATCAGCAATGTAATACTTTGTAGAGCTAGAGAAAAAATAACAAAATTCATTTGGAAAAAAAAATCAAGAAAATCAAAATAATGAAAAGTATCTTTTACCGAACTATATTACAAATAAGTAGTCATGAAATCTATTTGATATTGGTTAATAAAATAGAATAGATAAGTGAGACCTAGAATTAAATGAACATAGTAGTCTAGTGTTCAATAAACTTAAGAACAACGATAACTATGAGCATTATTCTCTATTCAAATAGAACTGCTGGAAAAAGTTAGTGGAAAATTAGCTTAGGCTAATATCTTATACCATATGTAACACATACAAAATTAGTTCCAAATGGTAAAAGGGTCCATATAAACTTTAAAATTAGAGGAGAATGGAAAATATGTCATTTCAGACATGTATTTAGGAGAGTTCATAATTTAAAAACTGATAAAGGTGATTACCAAAGTCAAAACAGACCATTTCAAATCTATAGGATTAAAAAGCTATTTGCAAAAATAAAATCAGAAGATAAAATTTGACATCCAACAGGAACAGTGGATAGAGCTCTATGTCTAGAGTCAGGAAAACCCAAGTTCAAATATGGCCTCAGACCCTTAGTAGCCATGTGATCTTGGGCAACTCACTTAACCTCTCTATGTGCCTCAATTTCCTTACCTATAAAATGCAGATAATACTAGCACTTATCTACTGTGTTTGTTGTAAGTTAAATGAGGTAATATTTGCAAAGCACTTAGCATAGGGTCTGACATGTAGAAGATGCTATATAAATGCTATTACCGCTCCTAGAAGTAGTACTACTGCTATTGAATTGACACAGCTGTATTACTGAGTCCCTTTCTAGAAGAGACATTGTCAAAAGATAGGAACATTTTTTATAAAGAAAGCCACAAACTGATGGAGATAAAGGGCATAGATCTGGATGGATTCTGAAATGTTTTCAGAACTTAAATCCATTGTACTATGATCATATGGATACAAAATAAGGCAATTTTTTGGTTTTCCTCCCATACCAACAAAATGGCAGAAATGGCCAAAGATAGCAAGTCAGTGTTGCACAATCATGCTAATGAAATGTTGTAGATTTGTGAATTGTTCAAACTGTACTTAAATTATTTTGTTTGTTACCTTTGAAGAAGCCCATGCACTATAAGCAATAGTCTCCCAGGAGATCAAAGACAGAAATTAATGTCTTATGTACACCAAATTGAGCATAGTTACAATTTTGCTTTCTGGTAGCCCAACATTAACCAGAAAGTAGATTTTCATTGACAGTGCAATGACTGGAGAAATCATGGAACATCAATATACTAGATTGTTATTTCATATTAATAAAGGACAAATAGGAGTCATTCAGAAAACCCTGGGAAAATTTGCATGAATAGCTTCAATAAGGAGCACAAACCAAGAAAATAGTATTCACCTGGATGATCATGCTGCAAAAGAAAGATAACAGGAGTGAACTCAGACCAAAGTCATTGACCAATGATTCTTGAGATGATATGTTGAAACACATCTCCTTCATAGAGACTATGACTGCTGAATGTTGCACGTCCTATCCAATGGGATCACTGTTCCACTTGCTTTTGTTTGAATTTTTCACCATAATAAAGGATGTGGCAGTAAAAAAAAATATGAGGAAATGGCTGGTACAGAAAATCAAAGGCATCAAGAGTTTTAAATAGTACATTTATCATTAAATCAAAAGATTTATGCTTTGTTCTGGAAGAACTTTGATGTAAGCTAAAGGGATATGGATTGTAAGCCCATGTCTGACATCAATTTACCTAGGTAACCTATGGTAAATCACTCGGTTTCTCTAGTTGCAATTTTCTTATCTGTAAAAGGAGAGATTTGAACTAGAAGATGCCATTGCTTATTCTAGTTCTAACAACTAGAGACCCTAGTTCTGATTCTGCGTACAAAATCAATTCCAGAATGCCCATTTGGACCCTCTTGACAGTTGAACTAACTCTTGCTGTCGCTGAGTTACTATTTCACAAAACTCATAATCTGCAGTGTGCTGTCATTGCATTAGGAATGTTCCTTTTCATGTCACATTTTCCCCCAAGAGTGATAAATACTGACCTCAGCCTCCTTTCTGTAGTGAAAGCAAAATCAAGAACTAAAAACATTCAACAATTACATTTAACAGTCTTTTATTAGTGTTTAGAAAGGGAGTTCACACAGCTTTAGTCACAGCAGTAGCTCATTACTTCAACCTAGAAGCAGCTTTAAGTAGTTTAAATGCCTGTTTTCTTATCACAAGATCCAGAGTTGATAGTTATTCATTCATTATCTGGTGGTTCTATAACTACTAGAGTGTCACTTTAAATTAAATATCCTTCACTGAAGTTCTTAACTGTATGCCTACTAAGTCAGAAAAGTAGCACCTGCTAGAATTATGGTTGCTTTGTCTCGGGATCTGAAGGGACACACACTGAGAAACAAGGTGATTACTTCAAAGAGCATCATCAGGCTCCTTAATGTTTAATGCATCCCTCAAAGGATCTCAGAGGTTTAAAGAATAAAACTAAGATAAGGTAAATTGCTACTATTTTACAGTGCTCCCAGCTACAAAAGTACTGGTAATCTAAAATTTTCATGGTCTTAGATCTCTAACAATAAATGCAATATATCTCTTCTTGATGCAGAAATGACCAAAGAAAATGTAATACTTTACTACGGTCATCAGCAGATATTCTCAAATCACTTCAGTGTTAACAGTGAATCAGAACACATGGGAAATAACTTTTCTAAGTTTAGATGCCTTTTACCATTGCAATAATGATGGCCCCAATAAGTGGACCCAGAAGAGTAGGAGATCACCATCAACTATATATATGAAATAGTGGTCCCCAATTTTATATTCACAAATAATATACAATTTGTCCAAGTCTTGTGGGACTAGATTTGTAATAAAAAGTACAAAATTCATGTGTGGTTATTTTTAAAATGCCTCTGGAGTGCTCTTTATTTGGTACAGAAAGTTATCACCCAAGGCAGCTAACTTTATTTTCCTAAGATAAGTTGAGCTGATATAAATCAAATTGATGTTCATTCTACTAACAGAGTCCTTTTTCTTTCAATTTCTCAGAGAGCTGATATAGGAATTTCTGCATTAACCATAACTCCAGATCGTGAAAATGTGGTAGACTTTACAACCCGTTACATGGACTACTCTGTGGGTGTGCTTCTGCGCCGGGCTGAAAAGACAGTGGATATGTTTGCCTGCCTTGCCCCATTTGACTTCTCTTTGTGGGCTTGCATCGCTGGCACTGTACTACTGGTGGGACTGCTGGTTTACCTCCTAAATTGGCTTAACCCTCCACGGTTACAAATGGGATCAATGACTTCTACCACACTCTACAATTCCATGTGGTTTGTGTATGGATCCTTTGTTCAGCAAGGTAAGGAGAAAAATAAACATTGCTAAAAAAAATAAAATAAAACAGTGTTAACCCACTAAAGTGAATTCAGTTCCCATATTTACAAATTTTCCACAATTATTCACTTAAATTCAGAAAAATAAATTTCTTAGCATATTCTATTATTATCACACCATTAGTCATACTATATTCAATAATAGTTAATTTTATTTTGAAAACATGTTCAATTCCATTTTTAAAATCCATGGTTAGAGTTGAAATTTATAGCACAGATCATATTTGCTTCCAAAAGTTTTGAGTATTTTTTAGTCAGGTCTTCTGAAGTGATAACATTCAATATATAGACAAGTGGTTGTTTGGGTTTTATTTTGTTTTAATTTAAGCACGAGAAAAAGTATTCAGATTGTTTTCTTTTCAGAGCTTTTATTTAATATGTTCACCAAATAATTAGACAGGTAAATATTTGGTTATATCAAGATTACCCTAAAATCACATATGTGATTTAACTTCTTCTGATTAATATTAATACTTTTTCATGATGGTTATATTTCTTGACATTTGATTCAAAATTGACCATACATTTTTCAACTTTCAAACTGTATATATAATATCTTGGATAGTCTTTCACAATGACTTCATTCAATTGAAGAATGGAATGATAGTCATTAACACTTTTATTTCAGTTCATGGTCACTTTATATGACAGAGCTGTGTCTTATCCTGGTCATTCATTCAGCAAATAATTTTGTATTTACTTTGGAGGTAGCTAGGTGGCACTGTGGACAGAGTGCCAGTCTGGAGACAGGAAGATTGCTCTTCCTGAATTAAAATCTGAACTTAGACAGTTATTAACCCTGTGTCCTTCTGCAAGTCACTTAACCTTACTGTTTGACTCAGTTTCCTCATCTGTAAAATGAACTGGAGAAGGAAATGGCAAAACTACTCCAGTATCTTTGCCAAGAAGACCCCCAAATAAGGTCACAGTGAGTCAGATATGACTAAAACAACTAAATAACCATTTCCTTCATATATTTCATATTAACTAGCCGATATTCATGTTGTTCTTCCCCATTAGACTATAAGTTCCTTCCAGTCAAGGATAACATCATTTTCTTTATACCCCTATGGTCTGATGCAATGCCTGGCATATAGTAGATGTTTATTAAATATTAACCTGAATTGAATTAGATTTCATTGAATTGCATAAATGTGTATTAATGCCTACCACGTAGAAACCATTATACTAGGTGCTAGAAACACAAAGATAGATGTGAAAATAGGTCCTGCCTTCACAGAAATTATACTCTACTGATGAAGAGCTTGTATTTCGCCAATAGTTCATGGACCTATGATAATTTTCCTGAATGAGAGTAGCCTGTACAACAGGTTTTTTCTTCTTACTTAAAAGCATAAAAGCCTTAATATTTTTCACTGTCAATATAAACAAACTTCTTGTGAAGTATTTCATGCAATCCTGTATACAGCCAAGTACTTTATTATCCATTGCTAATTGATTCTAATCCAATACCAAGGCAACATAGGCAGATAAGACTAACATTTTCCTAATTTAAGAAATTTTATCCCATGATACACGCAAATATATGTTTTTCTAATCATAATTTTATTTGTTCCCATAACTTTCTGCTTTTCTTTGTTCAATTAATCAAGTTGAATCAGTGAATTAAGAATTACTACATAATTCTGTTAATCTAAGCAATAGAATAAATTGACTCTGATTATCTTGCAATAGTAAGTGAAGAAGATGCTGACAGTAAAAGGTCATTGTCAAATCTTTACTTTTTGAAACTTACCCAAATATAAAGAATGCTCCTCATTAGTCCTTTCATCATAAATCCCCACCATTGAAAATCTGTTATAAAGATCTGGATAAGAAAACAGAGATTTCCCTATTGAGATCCACATTACTAAAGATAGAGCTTTGGGTAACCTGCCTAGTTTCAACTTCTGCCTCTTATGGACATACTGACAAACAAGATATGCCAAATTTTCCCCTTGAATCACAAAATCCAGTAGATAGTCAAATGAGAAAGAAGTGATAATATGACTGTAAATGGTTAGAAATATTAAGGCTTTTGCTTTGCAAATGCCTCATGGGTTTCCCTTGTTCAGTTTAAGTACCACAAATGTAACACTTACTCTTTCATTGGCTGAGTATTTCTCTCTACTCCCATAGCTATAATGATTAGCCTCCAACCAGCTGTCAAATCTATAGATTAATCAGAAATTTAAAGAAACATATTAACAATAGCTGCCACTGACAATGATAAAATTATTACTTTTCAAATAACATTCATCATGATCTGAAGTGAAACATTCATTTTAAATATATATATATACACATATAGGTGTGTGTACATATATGAAATTATACCTATATACATACATATTTATATACTGAGAGCCTCTTTAAGCTTTGATTTTAAAAAATTAGTAAAAGATTCACAAATATGAAAAATTCCTTTAGTTACAAATTCTATGCTCAAGTAACAGAACTGTAATATACTATGATTTTTCAATAAGTGTGTGTCCATGCATGTGTGTGTGTGTGTGTGTGTGTGTGTGTGTGTGTGTGTGTGTAAGGGAAGTACAGCTGTTATTTCAGAATTGCAGGCTTTATTGAACAACTATAGCAGATTGAGTAGGGATAAAGAGGCATTTCATGTGATATTAAAGGGATCTTGAAAAGAGAGTCTGGGGACAGATGAGAAGCAGAAAAATGTTAAATATATGTGAGTTGCTTACTAAGCCTGATTTTGTTTTTAACTGTAGTTTCAGAGTGTTTCCAGTTTAACAGCTCAGGGAACCCAACTGTGCAAAAGCAGTATGGTCTGTTACAGAACTAGACTCAGTACATCTGTTTGACTATAACATTAAAGCTTGTGAATTAGGTTGTTAAATGCATGAATGAAAGAGCAGTTTTACATACATTGTACTGTCAATTTCCTGGTTTCCTCTATCATCACGACTATATACACCTCCTGGAAATTTTCATGTTTATTAGAAAAGTAGCAAATAAGCTGGGAAGAGACCACATCTATTAATAAACTCACTCAGATTTCATCTTGAGCCACCCACAGATAATCTTTTCTGGCTAGTTCACACATATTTATATCTAAGTGCTGTTTATTGTGAGAGTTTTTTTTTCCTTTTGCAGAGTGAAAACTCTTAGTTACTAGCTCAAGTTGAAGCAAGTTACCCCTAGGATCACATCCATTATAAATGTATAATGGTATTGGAATAATTAGAGTTGGGGAAGAGATCACAGGGAGCCACTAATAGGGAACATGAAGAGAGAGGTCAGGCAAGCCATAGGCAAATGAGATCAAATTAAAATGTTTCTGGTGTCAGAAGCAGACAATTATACAGAGGGGAAAAGGAAGAATATTGTCTATGATAACTTAGAAAGATGCTATTGAGAAATAAAAGGAGGGCTTCTAGGACTGCTAGGAATGTTGAGTTTTCAGACGGGTGTGTATAGCTCAAGAATATAACAAGTAACCAATTGACTTATAGATGATGGAATTGATTTTGGGGAAAAACACGTCTTCCTTTCTACTAGACAAATTATGCTGTAATACAAAGAGTCACAATTTTCTCTATCACTTCTAAAGAGAGGGAACTTGGAATTCTTCCTTTATTGATCCAGAGGCTTAAAGAGGATGGGCTAGCAAAGGAGTAGCTCCTTTGTGCTCCAAATTGAAGGACAACTTAATTCAGCAAAAGGAAATCATCCATTTTAATGGGAGAGACATCAACATATATGAAGTTTCCACATGATCTAATCACAGGAGCCCAAAGGATTCACGCCTCCTAATGCAGATGCCAAAAAGATTCATTTATAATGTTATCCAATATTTCACATTCAATTTGAACCTTAGCAAAAAACTTATTAGCTGAAGCTCTATTGTTTACTGTCCCTAGTGAATACAGAGAAAATGAGACTAATTCCTGGTGACAGGTTAGCTGACTAGATGAGTAACTTTCCTTCTGTACTTTCATCAGCTGCTAACTCAGAAATTCCCTCTGTAGTACTTGTTTATTTCAGAATCACATCTCTGTTGTCATTAATCATGATGGGCATGCCTTAACCAAAGTGGCACCCAGAACTATTTATACTGTCACAGTCACTTAAGGATTTCCCTGAACTGATTGGAAATATGACAGGGTACTTAATTTTTAAAAAATCATCAGAATCATCCAGCATTTAAAGTCATGTACTCAAAGAATGAACTCCTTGATGTTTTATCTTCTTGAGTACAGGCACTGTGGTTTGAGTAGATAATACAGCTTGAATAGATACTATATGCTGTGGACATTTTTAATAGGTTGGGCTTATATATGGGCATATGAACCAGAGAGGACCAGTCCTGCTCTGATACACTGGCTGAAGTGGTACTCTGTGCTCCTATAGTGATTTAATGAGATAGTAATGCCTTTTTTGAACTGCTAAATCTTTCTTACATAATCAGTATAAACTGAAGTGAAAGAGTCTCTCCTGAGTAAACCTGACCTTCAAAGAGTTAATATTAAACAGAAAAAAAAGCAAAAGACAAATCAAGTTACTACCTCTGAACCTGAGCTGACATAAACAAGATTGTCTTGGCTGCTTTAAAAGCAGCTCTGAATATAATCTATGTTTACAAATTAGGTTTTCATATTTATGGGAAAAAAAGATGTTTTCTAAGAGACATATAATGAGGGGCAATACTTGATATAGACAGGATTGGGTTTTTTTTTAATTGTTCCCAAAAGTGCTATAACAAAATATATGAAAAACTCTGAATCTAAATGACAAAAAAGCAGGTCCCAAAGGTCCTATAAAACAGTACTGTTTGTCATATGAACTGTATTCACTGTGCTTATTCCAGTAAACTTATCCCAGTTTTTCTATGACTCTAATAAGGAAAAGAGTAAGAATTTTTCAGAGTTAAATTTAAATTTAAGCTTATTCCAGTAAACATCTCAGTTTTCCTATGACTCTAATAAGGAAAAGAGTAAGAATTTTTCAGAGTTAAATTTATTCCAAAGGTAATTCAGATTTGAACCCATTTAAATCAATGGACTCCACCGACTATATAAATAGGCTGAGTGGGAGACCCCATGTATTCAGGGCCGCACAGTAAAAAGGTGAGGTATTTTTTAAATACCTGAACCTGGATCCACAATTTTTCTCTGCTACTAACTATGTAATAAGAGACCTGATAATCCATGCCTAATATTTATAGGTCTCAAAGGGCTCCAGAAATTGACTTAAGCAACAGAGAAAAATTGAATGAACCACCCACATGAATTGAATGAATGAATAAAATAAAAAGGAAAGAAAAGAAAGAAAATTATTACTGCCACTTAAACCACAGATTATGAATTCTGAGGCATTTTGAAATGTGGGAGTCTCACTGACTTATTTTGAGCCCCAGAAGTCATAGGTTTAGAATACCCCAAAATAAAGTTGTTTGGGTACAAGGAAATTAACTCCCTTTGTTAATAGGCCCACCTCATACCAAATTTTAGTACACTGATTCGAGTAACTATTACAAGTATTTTAAAATGTTCCTTTGTATGTGATGCTAATTACTACTTTTTGTGATTATTATTATGTGTTAAGACACGGATCCTTTCCACCATGTGGACACATAGGAGTTATTGTTTTATTTGGGACTGAAGTAACTGTTTTAAAGGCCTCTGTCATTTACATTTATGTCTCATTGGCTCATCAGAAACATGCTACTTTATTTATGATTTCTGGACAAGCTGTTGGGTAGACTTCAATTATTTGCTCTGAACCCATGTTGCATTGTTTGAAAGTGTTCCCAGATGTCCTTAAAGCAACAGTTTTTTTTTTTTGGGGGGGGGTCACCACATTTCAATTTGCTGTCTATACAGGATCTGCTTAGGTAGTTGTGATGAGCAATTAAGAGAGTACATTGTCACCTAGCAAAAGTTACAAACTGAAGACTGATGAGCTGTCATGTATCGAAAATAGAAACATAGAAAAAGGACAGGAAGAAGCCATGAAGAAACTGGACCATCTTTTATCTCTGACCTTAATTTCCTCATTTACAAAATTGAGAATTTGAACTAGAAGTGGGGAACCTGCAGCCTCGAGGCCACATGTGGCCTTCTAGGTCCTTAAGCATGGGCCTTTGACTGAATCCAAACCATTGAACTAGGTGATGTCTAAGGTCTCTCCTGGCTCTAAGATGCACTGAGGCTGTACAACAAATATCTTATTTACTCATTTTTGTTTTGTTTGTTTCCTCATGTTTCTGTCTTGAAAGGATCATACAGAAGGTTTGGTTTAGTGGGACTGAAAGAGGAATGGATTAGATGTCAGGAGACTTATATTAAAATCCTATCCCCATGACTTATTTACCTTGTGTGACCTTTCATACTGATCAGTTTACTATATGATTGATCTCTAAAATGAATGGAGGCAACTAGATGAGTACTATATTATCTCAGTTCTAAATCCTATGATTTCTATATAATTTTGATGACCCAGATAAATTCAGTGTTTCTAAGTGCTAACCAAATAAGTTTGTCCTAAAATTTCTATTCTTTTGAGCAGATGTCTAAAAATCTTGATAAAGGAACTTTCTTTTTTCTTCCCAGGGATATGTATTTTTTTTATTTCTTTTTATTTGTTTTTTATTCACTCAGTTATTTTCTTTAATAAATTTATTATTAATTTAATATTCATTTCTTTAACATTTTGAATTCTAAATTCTCTCCTTCTGTCAAGTCCCTCCCCCACCAATTGAGAAAGCCAATAATATCCTATCAATTATAAATGCAAAGTAATGCAAAATGTTTTCATATTAGACATGTTGCAAAAACTAAATAAATTGAAGAGTATGTGCTTCAGCCTACACTGAGTTCATCAGTTCTCTGTCAATATGGTTAGCATTCTACATCATGAATCCTTTGGGATTGTCTTCGGTAATTATTTTTATCATAGTACCAGAGTTTTTCATAGTTGACCATCAACACAATATTGTGTACATTATTCTCCTAATTCTTCTCACTTCACTTTGCATTGACTCATGGTTTCCCATGATTTTTCAGAAACCATCATCCCCTCATCAATTCTTATGGTACAATAATGTTGCATCACAACCACATGCCACAACTTGTTCAGCAACTCCCCATTGAGCTTTGCCTCAATTTCCCATTATTAGTCACTAGAAAAAGATCTGCTTTTTAAGGGTTTTTTGTTTTGTTTTCCTTTGACAGTTAGGTCCTTTTCTCTTTTATTTTATCTCTTTGATTTAAAGACTTTGTGGTAGTATTGCTAGGTCAAAGAGCGTGCCGTTTTATAACCTCTTCAGTAGAATTTCAAATTTTTCTAAATTTGTGAACTGGTTGCCCCTCCAATAACTGTACATTTTTAATTTTACCTTTGTGTCATATTAGCCAGCCTAATAAGTGTGAGGTAGTACATCAGAGTTGTTTTGCATTTCTCTAATTATTAGTGACTTATTTTTATATGCCTATTGACAGCTCTGATTTCTTCCTCTGAAAACTGCCTATTTATATTTTTGACCATTTATCAATTTTGGAGTGGTCCTTTTATAAATTTAACTCAATTCCTGCATATATGAGAAATGAGATTTTTATCTGATAAAAGTGCTACAATTTTTTCCCCAGTTTCCTGCTTTCCTTCTAATTATGGCTATATTAGTTTTGATTGCATAAAAACTTTTAAATTTAATGTAATTACACTTAGTGATTTTACCTTTACCTTTCATGAACCTCACTATCTCTTTTGGTCATAAACTCTTTTCCTAATCCATGGGTTTGAAAGGTAAAATTGTATATGCTCCCCTAATTTACTTATCTTTTTATATTTAAATTACATACCCATTTTGACCTTGTTTTGGTATAAGTTCTGTTCTTTGCCTAGTTTCTGCCAGATTGCATTCCAGTTTTCCCAGGAAATTTTGTCAAATAGTAAGTACTTGCCCTAAAAGCTTAGATCTTTGTGTTTATCAAATCCTACATTATTGTGGTCATTTACTACTATATATTGCATAGCTAACATATTCCACTGCTCTACCGCATTATTTCTTAGCCAATATCAGGTTGCTGCATTGTTAAATAGTTTGAAATCTGGGACTTTTTTCCCATTGATTCACCTATTATTCTTGACCTTTCATTTTCAAGATGAATTTTTATTATTTTTTCTAACTCAATAAAATACCTCCTTGGTAGTTTGATCGGTGCATCACTGAATAAGTAAATAAATTTAGACAGAGTTGTCATTTTTATTATTTTGACTTAGCCTACCCAAGAGCAATTAATATTTCCCCAATTGTTTAAATCTGTTTTTATTTGTGTGAAAAATGTTTTGTAATTATGTTTGCATAATTTCTGGGGTTTTTTTCTTGTCAAGTAGATTCCCTAGTATTTTATACTGTCAGTATATACTGAATATATATACATATACTCAAGGAACTTTTTTATCTCAATTGCTGAATGTAAAATTTTATAGCACTTATTATAAATTATATATATATATATATATAATTTAACATCTATCCTAAGGAAAAGACCATAAGGATCCATAGAAGGGCATCTATTATTATCTTTTCATATTGCTAGAGCACTAGATCTTTTCATTCCAGCTATGACACATATTTTAAAATAAAATTATCACACAAAAATCAGCAAATTCATTCCTGAAATGATAATTTTCATTAGGATAAGGGTCTAATTGTTTAGCTGTTTAATCATATTCAATTTTTCATGACCCCATGGACTATACCATCAATTGGCAAAGATACTTGAGTGATTTTCTATGTCCTTCTCCATTTGATACTAACAAAGGTTAAGTGACTTCCCCAGAGTCACAAAGTTAGTGTCCCAGGCTGGATTCAAATTCAGGTCTTTTTGACTCTGTTGCTCTAACCATTGAGCCACTTAGCTGCCTAACCAATAAGGGTATTATACTATAATTGCCCCTTTTCTAAAGAACCAGTATTTTACAGTATTATAAATTATATTTTTTGTCTATGTCTTTATTGTCATTGATCTGGGAAAGGAATGACTTAGAGCCTTCTTCAACTCAGTGCAGATCTGCAATTTGTCTGTAACATGTAACTTTGGGTGAGTTGGCTAGATAAACTAGAAGTTACTGACTTTCCCAAGATCGTATAACTAGTATATGAAAGAAGCTGGTCTTAGATCTGGTCTTACTGACTCTTCTTATCTATTATGCTTCTCTTAAGTTAGATAATATATGATAAACATTCCATGCTACTATGCATGTATGGGGATTCATAACATTTTTTAAATGTCATCTCTTGCAACATCTAATTAATCTTAGCAATTTCTCCATAAGTTGGTTTGTCAGAGTGTAGTAAAGTATCTATTTCAGCTTCCATATTATTGAGACAGAAGAAAAAGTTATAAACTCTTAGGGTCATAGAATGTTACAGCTGGAAGAGCCCTTGATCACTAAGATCACCTAGCAAAATTCCCTTATTTTACTGATAAGAAAACTGCCATTTTTGAGGCTTCTCAAAGTAGTTCTAATGTGCTATATTGCTGGAAATAACTACCAGTTTCTGAAGTCAGTATCCATTAGTAACCTAAAATTGCCATAATCTTAAATCTATATTGTAATCACACATGATCCAATTTGTTTTTACCTTTTTATTTTGAAATCTTAAGAATTCTGAACACAGTTGTAGCTATCTGCAAAGTCAGGAAGAATGGTCAGTGACTGCATTTTGTGTTTAAGATACTTATTAACATCCTACACAGTTTCTCCTCTCTTTTTCTTCCATTTTCAAAGATGAATTCCATTTTGACCACAGGCACATCATTTCTCTGCTATTATTGTACTTCTCAGATGGCTAAAACCAGTTAAGTCTTCAGTCTACTGCCGTATATCACCACCTGAGGAGCTTTAATCCTCTAGAAATGCTCTGCCTGGAGCATCCCATTGCTTAATAAATTACTCCATCTTACTTATCTTTCTCTTGGCATGCATCTGGCAGCATGAACCATTGTACTGAGACAAAGTTAAGTTCCACTGATGGTTTCTCTTAATTAACTTCCAAAATGTCTACAAATTTTATGTTTGAAATAAACTTCTTGCCTATAAACTATTTTGAACAAAAGACATATTAAATTGATGGCATGAATTTTTCCTACCAGATGGCAAAATAATTCCTTTACATGTTCTATAGAAACATTTATGTATGTATATAAACACACATGTGTATGCATATGTATGTGTAACTCAGTTTTCTCAGCTATAAAATGTCCTGGAGAAGGAAATGGCAAACCATTCCAGTATCTTTGTCAAGAAAACACCAAACAGGTTCATGAAAAGTCAGACATGACCAAAATGATTCAGCAACAACAACATCGGTGTATATTTTCCTTATTAATTCATCTATTTCTTGCTTGGGAATGGACTTGTGATATCACTGATACAGGGAAGTCTTTGTGAAGAAGTTCCCTTTACCAATGCAGATTAGTAACAGTGAAATTTGTGGTCTTAGTTGCTGAGGGGTACTACGAGGTAGGGACTCACCCAGGGTCACATTTTCATTATGGGGTCACAATCATCCTTATTGGCTGTAATATCTTGTGAAATACACACACACACATATGCACAGACATATATGCACAAACACACATTTGTATATATGTATGTGTGTACATATATATATATCTTATGAAATTTATGAAAAAGAGATACTAAACTTAAACTGTCTTAAAATTGTTCCATTGTATCTCCTATTATGTTATCAGCTATGGATAAACAATGAGGCTTTCACAGGAGCCTTGATAGATTTAAATTGGCATTTTTTGTTGTTCTTTTTCTCCATCACCTTCTAGATAAGAAATTTAGGTGAATGTTCTCCAACTATAAACCAGTATTAAATTGGCAAGGCAATCTTTTTTATAGTTATATTTTTAGCACATTTGGTTTTTTTCGGTTTATTTTAAAAATCATTTCTAGTTTTACACAGAAACATAGTTCTTTAATTTCTTTATCACCTATGTGAAAATAGACATGTTAAAATTATATAAATGGGCATTTTAAAATTAAATCTTCAATTGATCTATCACTTTTAATGTGCTAGATAGAATCTGTCATCCTGTTTCTACCCCTCAAATAAGGAGAATCTGGTTCTCTACTTCAAAAAGATATCAGGTGTAACTTGGATATCAGAGAGTGTTCCTACTGCTATTTGTAGAGATTTCCCAACCTGCCTGTAGTTAATCTTTTATGGGTGCTATTGAAGGGGTGGTGGTGTCATGGTAGTAGTAGGGAGAGAGATAAGACACAGAAGGTAGGAATTAAGAGACAGAGGATAAGGGGCAGCTAGGTGGTGCAGTGAATAGAGCACTAACCCTGGAGTCAAGAGAACTTGAGTTCAAATCTGGCCTCAGACACTTGACAGAAAAAAAAAACTAGCTTTGTGACTTTGGGCGAGTCACTTAACCCTGAGATAAAGGATAAGCAATGGGGAAATTATGTGGTAAAATCCTCACCTAATGCTATCCTCAATTACTTGTTCATTCCACATTTACCACCAAATTCCATTATATTTTATTAATCTTCTGGATGATGCAAATTGTCACTATCCAAAGCATTTACCATCTTCCCTCTCTTTTCAGTTCCTTACCCTGTTATGTCTTTATATTTCTTAACTTTTGGCTGTTAAGATTGGACTCACATTAAGGTTTCCTTCCTTGATCCCAGGTCCATGATTGGTTAATTTCTGACTTCCATCTTTGAGCTATGCTATTACTTGTTTTGATGATTCCCACAATTTGTCACCGTATTCTATAGGGCTTACCCTATCTCATCTGAAGTTTCTCCCTTTAATCCCCCTTGGTCCAAGGCACCGATTTATCACCAGTTACAACTTGTAATTAACTAGACATTTCCATAGCAACTTGAAGGATGGGGCCCCCACATCTCACTGGAATCAACAAACCTACCTGTTGGTTCTCCATCTTACTTTGGTGTATGGAAAAAAAGAGAAATATAGATCTCTTCCATAACTGTCAATCACTCTTTTTTATTCATCTAATTCTATTATATTCATTTATTATATATTATTTTTATATTCATTTAATTTTCTTTCCTCTTGGAAATTCTTCTCCCAAGCAAAAACGCCTCTGATGATGCCCAACATTCTGGATCAGAATTTTTTTTAGAAATTTAGAAAAGTATTCTTCCTCTTTCTGCATTTCCAAACACAGAAACAAAATGTGGAAAAAGAAAAAAACGCTAGTCCTAGTTTTCCTTTGTAAGGCATTGTTCTTCATGTCAAATAATCATTAATTCATGGCCAATAATCTTTAAATTTGCAATGATATGATCACAAAAGCCATATGTAGGGTAAAGGGAGTTGGGGGAGTAAAGAAGAAAACAAGCATTTATGGAGCATCTACTGTTTACCAGATACTAGGCTAAATATTGCAAATATTACCTTTTTTGGTCATCATAACAACCCTGGAAATAGATGTAGGAAGTAGGAAACAGTTAACCTCATTTTCCAGTTGAAAGAACTGAGGCAGAAAAGAGGTAAGAAAGACTTACAGAGTGTCACACTACTAGAAGATGTCTGAGGCTGAATTTGAATTCAAATCTTCCTGATTTCAAACCCAAAGTTTTATCTAGTGCACCACCATCAGGTGGTATCTGTAAATAATTCACCATTATTCTCAAAAAAGTGTTTGGCATGCTGTAGGGTAGAGTGAGATGGAAAAAAGGGAAGTAAGGACAATTTAGTAGCACAAATACAACTAGTTATTTTAAATAATATTTTAAATTAAAGAAGCAATTTATACAAGATGGACACATCAAACTTGGAATGAGTAAACTTTTGAGCAAGTAAATTATATAGCATGCATAGTTAATTGATGAACCAAGAGAGTGTAATTTGGCAGAGAAACAGTCATTTCTAGCACAGAGAGGCAATTTACCAGGCATTTACACTAGGGAAAGCTTAGAAAATGTTCAGTAATTGCAGAGGTCAAACTTGTATGCCATTCTTGCTTACTTGTTCCTCTCTCAGGTCTGATTATGGTGCTATTTAAACCATGAATCTAGGGATCTGGTTTTAGTAGTTCATCAGCCAGGCAACTTGTATAGAAGGTCCATAAAGTATAATCTTTTGATTTATTCCCTCTCTCTTTCCCTCTTCCCACTGCCCACCTAAAAAGAGAAATCCATTGCCTGGTAATCCAGGGCTTGAGTTAAACATATTAGCAAATAGTTTAGATTTAACTGAAGAAATTTAACATTGTTTTAATGGTTTGTCTCTTTTTTATAGAAGAATATGGTTTAATAAACCATAATTGCTATGTCACTTTTATATATTTAATTTCTGCAGTGAAAGATAAAAATGAAGGCTGTAAACAGGTTATAGAAAAGCACATAAAGTGTTTTTCCCCTCAAGAGGAAGGATTTATATGAGCTTTTATTCTATTTTTCTGTATTTATGAATTGTAAATAAGTAGGCCCTCCAAATAAGAAGTATTTTCATTCTAAATTACAGCCTTTTTCAATTTCCCTTCTGTTTATGTCACAGTAAAATGCTATTCAATTTTTAAAATAATTTTCAAACAGATTTTAAAAATAGCTATTAGAGTTGCATTTTCTGTGTGTAATTTCCTTTACAGATCAGTTAGGAATAGCACTATGGGAATGTATAAAGTCAAGGCATGCCAAAGAAGAAAATGGGACTAATTTGCCTCATGGAAAAGTCCACCCTGCTCAGAAAAATAAAAATATAATTTGTAAATGGAAACTTCTCACATTACTGGCATTGAATAAAACAAATGACATTGAAGCAACACTTAAATCTTCATTATAAGCCTCAAAGATTAATTTGACAATAAAATTAAAAATCTCTTCTATTGCTTTTGTGTATAAGATACAAGATTTCAATATTCTCATTTCATGATTTTCCCTTAAACTATAAAATGGATGTAGGAAATACATTTAAATAGTTTTACCTGAAACAAGAATTTTAGAGATTGCTACATTACTTAACTCCAATATTAATTGCTTTTTTAATTTACTTTTTCTATGTTGCTCAGCTTACTTAGATCATTTGAAGAAAATTCAATCTCCTCTCTTCAGATATTCCCTCCCATCATGCAGATCACAGTCCATCTCTAGTGGCCTTTTTGTTCTGGGAACCTGGTCTTTTCAAATACTCTTTCCTCTGAGTTTTCAGAGTTTTTTTTAAAGAAGTATACATGTTTCTGCCCCTTTCCACAAAAAAAAAAATTGACATGTACAAGGAAGATACTAATTTCAAAAGAACCTTGGAGATGGCATTTTCTTGACAAATATATACTTTTATTGGTCAACAAATAATTACCCAATAAGCAAAAAGTAATGGATATTTTCTTGACCTTTCATTTAATTGGTAGGCTATAAAGCTGCACCCCGTTATAGAATGTCATTTGTGAAAATGTGTTTATTATTTTTTCATGTTCGTCATGGAATCCCTATTACTCTCATAAAAATGTTATAAATATAGGAAAGTGGGCATATTGGTTGGTCAGGATTTCTGTACTCACAGGTTTCTTATTTTGGTAAAAATTTCTGAGATTTGTTTTCTAGAACTGTGGCATACTACCCTCTTATTTCTGGACCATATTTCTCAAACAATTGTCTTTGTTTCCACATGTGCATTTGTTTCAATTATCAAAATCTATGTTTATTTAATTCAGGTAAGGAGTTTAGATTTCTTCACATAATCCCATCATCTTCTCTTGTCATCTTTTACAACACATACTGATATATAAAATAGAATTACTTTTGTGGTGATTTATTAAATGTGTATCAACTGTGCCATTAAATAGGACTTATTATTGTCTTTGGAATCTAAAGGAAAGACAGTTCTATTGACTTCTTTAGTTTTCTCTTCAAGAAGATACTCTATGTCATCCTGCCATTCAGTTATAACTTCCTTTTTAACTCTTGACTTCACTTAAAGCAGGTGTTTTTAACCTAAGACTCATGACCTTGATATATGTGCATATGCATGTGCCTGTGCATGTGTGTTATGTATATACATGTATGTTAAACATGCATGCATGTGTATTAATTTCGTGTGCTTTATGCATTATTACTTGTATTATGTAGATGCATATTAATTATTTCAATATAACTGACAATCCTATGTATTTCATTTTGACATATTTTTAAAATGTTATTCTGAGATATCTGTATTCTTCACTAGACTGCCAAAGGGATCCATGACACATACACAACAAAAACATTAAGAATTTCTGAGTTAGAACAAGAAATGTCAAGATGTTTATTTATTCAGTTCCATCAGTCATATATTGATTTTTTATGTGTGTAGTCATTGGATAAAATCTACCATTTAAAGGACCAGCATCAAAGTGAATGTTCATAGATGGCTTACAATCTGTGTTTTTATAGTACCCCTTGTCCCCTCATTTTGTTCATTGCAGGCACAAAAGGGAGGCTACACAAGACTGAAGGCAATTTTGTGTTTTTCTTTGTTTCATGTTGGCACCACCAAGTAATTTCTCATCAAAGAGTCAATATATTAATTCAGCCATTTATTGGCTAATTGTTGGAAGTAAAGTGAAACCTGTTTTCATAATGGAAGTCAAGGCCTTCCTAAAAGTTAGAAAGTGCCAGAGATTGGGCTGTACATTGCTTTTGAAAATATTCAATACCAGTGTAGGGGAAATAGGGAGGGGATAAGTCAAGATGGTGGATTAAGGGCAGCATCCAAGCTAAACTCTGTCAACATTTCCTTTCAAGCAACTTTACAAGAACAAAGCAAGTTTGCAATATGATATTGCAATCAGCAAAGAAACTAAGTTTACAACCAAGAAGAACTTGCCCAATGAAACTGAGTGTAATCCTTTGGGGTTGGGGGAGAGTGGATAGTTAATAAAATAGAGGACTTTCAAGCATTCCTAATGAAAAGACCAGAGTTGAACAGAAAAGATGACATTTAAACACAAGACACAAGAGAAGCATAAAAAGATAAATGTGAAAGAGTAATCATAAGAGATACAGTAATGTTAAATGGTTAATATTCCTATAAGGAATGATATTCACATAACTCCAAAGAACTGTCTTATTATTAGGTCAGTTAAAAGGAGTTCATATAGAAAGAGGGCATGGATGTGAATGA
>CM053601.1:29799138-29815551 GCA_028646575.1 Pseudocheirus occidentalis | reverse complement strand
TTTGAGATACCACATCTCACCAGTCAGATTGGCTAAGGTGGCAAAACAGGAAAGCGACAAGTGCTGGAGAGGATGTGGAAAAACTGGAACACTAACATTGTTGGTGGAGTTGTGAACTGATATAACCATTCTGGAGGGCAATCTGGAACTATGCCCAAAGGGCTATAAATAATAGCATACCCTTTGACCCAGCAATACCACTTTTGGGGTTGTATCCCAAAGAGATCATAGAAGTGGGAAAAGGACACATGTACAAAAATATTTATTGCAGCTCTCTTTGTGGTGGCAAAAAACTGGAAATTTAGGGGAAGCCCATCAGTTGGGGAATGGATAAATAAGTTGAGGTATATGAATGTAATGGAATACTATTGTGCTATAAGAAATGGGGAGGAGATGTACTTCATATGTACCTGAAGAGGATTATATAAATTGGTGGTAAGTGAGAAGAGCAGAACCAGGAAATATTTGTACACAATCACAGACACATCACATGTGTGACGATCAATCTTGACAAAGTAGACTCTTCTCAGCAACACACAGCTATAAGACAACTCTACAAGTCTCAGGATGGAAGGAGATATCCACATTCAGAGAAAGATCTAGAAAGTCCAGAGTTTAAATGGAGACTGAAGCAATCTACATGCTGTTGTTCTTTTTCATGGTTGTTTTTTTTTCTTTTTTCCCATTGTTCATTCCACTGGTTACAACCCTTCTATACAACCAGATTATTGTACAATGTGAAAGTATTTGCAGAGCCTATACCTGATTGCACACCACCATGGGGGCCTGGGGGAAGGGAAAAAATTGAAACTCAAGGGATTGTGGAACTGAAACTTACATACTAAAAGTAAATGAACAAGTCAATTAAAAAAAAAGAAATGAAAAGAATTGTAGAAACGTTAAATGTGATAGACCCCTGTCATAAAATGAATGGGAAGAGAAAGAAATATACCTTTTTCTCAATATTACCTGACACCTACACAAAAAAAAACTGTCCATGTGTCAGGGCAAAAAACCTCACAACTAAACTCAGAAAAGCAGAAATATTGAACACACCCTTTTTGAGATCATAATACAATAAAACCTGCATTCCACAAAGGGCCATGGAAACAAAGATTAAAATCAATTGGAAACTAAATAATCTAATCCTAAAGAATCAGTGGGTCCAACAACAAATCCTAGAAATAATCAATAATCTCATTAAAGAGAATGATAACAAAGAGAAAACATATAAACATTTTTATGATGTAGCCAAAGTGGTACTTAGGGGGAAATTCATATCTCCAAAACCTTACATCAGTAAAATAAAGACGAACAGATCAATCCATTAGTTATCAATTAAAAGAAAACAAACAAAAAAAAAGAACAAATTAAAAATTCCAAGGGAGATATGATTAAAATTGGAAATAAGAAAACTATTGAACTCATAAATAAAAATAGGAGGTGATTACACACACACACCCACAGAATTGGCTTAATATTTTTAAAAATGGAACAAGAAAACCAATTTGCCAGAATCAAAAATTTAAAAAGGATGAAATCATCACTAAGTGAGAAGGAACTTAAAGCAATTATTAGGAGCTTTTTTGGTCCAATTATATGTCAATAAATCATGCAATCTAAGCAAAATAGATGAAGTTATAAAAGCAGAAATTGCCCAGTTAACAGAAGAGGAAATTTAATACTTCAAAAATCCCATGTTAGAAAAAGAAATGGGATAAGCCATCAGTGAACTCCTTAAGAAAAATATCCCTGGAGTCAGATGGATTCACATGTCAATTTTACCAAACATTCAAAGAATAATTAAATGCTAATACTACACAAACTATTTGGAAAAAACCAGACAAAATGAATTTTACCAAATTCCTTTTATGACACAAATATAATACAGATATCTAAACTCAAAACAGAAGGAACAGAAAGAAAAGTAAAGTACTATTTCCCTAACGAAGATAGAACAGCATTTTAAAAATAAAATACTAGCAAGGAGAATACAGTAATATATCACAAAGATTATTGTGACCAGGTGCAATTTGTACCAGGAATACATGACTGGTTCAATGTTAGGAAAACTATAAACATAAATGGCCATGTCAATAACAAAAACAAACAAAAAATTATCTCAGATGCAGAAAAAAAGACTTTTGAAAAAAAAACCTTTCACTAGATAGCATAGGAATAAATGGAGCCTTCCTTAAAATGACAAATTGTATCTACGTCATCAGCAAGCCAAATGAGTAAAGGGGATAAGCTAGAAACCTTCCCAGTAACATAAGGGGTGAAGTGGACCTGCCGTTTACTACCACTATTATCTAATATTGTATTAAAAATTCTTGCTATAGCAATAAAAGATGTAAAGGGAATTGAAAAAAATAGGCAATGAGGAAACAAAACTGTCACTTATTGCAGATGACATCATGGTATACTTGAAGAATCCTGGAGAATCTACTAGAAGATTATTTGAAATAATTAAAAACTTCACCAAAGTTGCAGGTCAAAATTAATCCCCATAAAACACTAGCATTTCTATATATTATCAACAAAGTCCAAAAGCAAGAGATAGAAAGAAAAATTCCATTTAAAAGAACTGCAGATAATCTAAAATACTTGGGAGTACACCTACCAGGACAAACCCAGGAATGCCATGAACACAATTACCAAACTTTTCACACAAATACATACAGATTTAATAAATAGAGAAATATTAATTGCTCATGAGTAGACTGAACCAATACAGTAAAGTGACAATTATACTCAAATTGATTTACTTATTTTGTGCCATGCCAATTAATTTACCAAAGAATTATTTTATAGAGCTATTAAAATAATAACAAAATTCATCTGGAAGAAAAAACTAAGGTCAAGAATATCAAGGGAACAAAAGGGGAAAAAAACCAATGTGAAGGAAAACAAGATTTCAAACTATATTGCAAAGTGGAAATCATGAAAACAATGTGGTACTGATTAAGAAATAGAGTGGTGGATCGGTGGATTAGAACAGGTATACAATACATAAGGAAATGACCATAGGAAACCTCTGTTTGATAAACATCAAGATCCAAATTTTTGGGACAAGAACTCACATTTTGCCAAAAATTTCTGGGAAAACTGGAAAGCAGATTGATGGAAACTACTCATAGACCAATATTCACACAGAATATCAAGATAAGGTCAAACTGGGTACATGATTTAGATTCAAAGGAGGATATCATGAGCAAATTAGGGGAGGATGGAATAGTTTACCTGTTAGATCTATGGCTGAGGGAAAAAAAATATTCCCAAACAAGATATAGAAAGCATTAGACAATGTAAAATGAATAATTTTAGTTGCATTAAATTTAAAAAAAAAAGGTTTTGCTCTGACAAAACTAATGCTGCCAATATTAGAAGGAAAGCAGAAAACTGGGAAAAAATTTACAGCAAGTTTCTCTGATAAAAATTTCATTTCTCAGATATATAGAAGTCTGAGTCACATTTAGAAGAATATAAATAATTTCCCAGTGGATAAATGGGCAAATGTAATGAATGGGTAGTTTTAAGATAAATCAAAGCTATCTGTCATGAAATATAAAAATTCTCTAAATCACAATTGATTAGAGAAATGAAACTTAAAACAATTTTGAGGTACCACCACATATCTATCAAATTGACTAATATGACAGTAAAGGAAAATGACAACTCTCTGAGGGGATGGGGGAAATTGAGACACTAAAACACTGTGGGAGTTGTGAAATGATTGAGCCATTCTGGAGAACAATTTGGAACCATGGTCAAAAGGCTAGAAAATTGTGCATACCCTTTAATCTCACAACAGCACTAATAGACCTGTATCCCAAAGAAATTTTTTTAAAAAGTAAAAAGAAGCTATATGTACAAAAATATTTGTAACAGCTTTCTTCTTTTGTGGTGGCAAAGAACTGTAAATTGAGGGACTGTCCATCAATAAGAGAATGGTTGAACAAGATGTGGTATATAATTGTGATAGAATACTTTTATCTTATAAGAAATAATTAACAGTATCCTTTCAGAAAAACCTGTAAAGACTTAGGTGAACTAATAAAAAATGAAGTGAGCACAAGCAGGAGAACATTGTGCACAGTTACAGTAACTGCATATGATGATCAACTATGAATGACTTAGCTACGCTCATCAATACAATGATCTAAGACAATTCTTAATGAGTCATTACAGAAAATGCTACCTACCTCCAGAGAAAAAATGGTTGAGTTTGAATGCAGACCCAACCATTTTTTAACTTTGTTTTTCTTTTCCTGTTTGTTTCCTTTTGAACCTGATTAATATAAAAACATATTTTGCATGATTGCACATGTATAACCAGTATAAGACTGCTTGTCTTCCCAATGGGGTTGGGAAAGGTAGGGAGAGAATTTGGCAAAGTTTTAAAAAAACAAAAGTTAAAAAAATTACATGAAGTTGGAAAAAAGAATATTTTAAAATGTGATCTCTTAAAATGAATATTATAATAAGAACACCTCCCATAGTTGTTATGAGAATAAAATGAGAAAATATTTGTAAAAACCTTTGAAAATCTTAAAGCACTATACAAATTCTATTGTTATTATTAGAGATATCTTTGAGCGGGGGAACGGAGGAGATATACTTGGAAATGAATGCAATATAAAAAGATATAAATTTTATGTATTTACATGTGATATAATCAAGGCAGCTAGGTAGTACAGTGGATACAGAGCTAGACCTGGAGTCAGGAAGATAGGAATTCAAATTTGATCTGAGATCCTTACTAGTTGTGTGAACCTCAGCAAGCCACTTAAGCACTGTCTGCCTCAGTTTCCTCAATTATAAGAAAATAATAATAATGGCATCTACCTCCCAAGGTTACTGTGAGCATTGAATGAGATGTTTGTAAAGTGTTTTGCAAACCTTAAGGTACCATGTTCATGTTATTATTAAAATCAGCATTATATTTATATGCTTTAATTATTATATTGATGTGTTTTACATAGAGTATGTATATATTGTATAAATGTTATTATAAAATAAGATATGTCCTCTACATATGTGTATCATATATTTGTTCTATGTTGCTGCTATTAGGTTAAGAAGAACAGAATTATAAGTATATATATATGGATACAAAATTATCTCTTTAGGCAATGTCAGATTACCAAATGCTGTAGCTGGCCCTGGAAGACTCACTATGCAGATTTTTGACTTTTTGTTTACAAAAAGGTCAGTCTTCTTCAAACCATTATATTTCCTCTGCTGCCATGGGATTCCATGAAGCTCTTCACTTGATTGTTATATATTTTTCTAAACTTTCTTTTCTTTAATTTTATATTTCTTGTGTTTGTCAAAAACATTTATGGGAAAAGTCTGCCAACTCAAAGGAAATCATGAGGGAAAAGCAAGAATCAGAGGGAAATAGGAATTGTAGACCTCAAATATTATAAAGAAGTCATCATCAACATTATTTGAGGTTAGTTAAATAAAGTATTAATTAAAGAAAAGGAAATCAGTAGAACAGATTAGGTAAGCAAGAATCTGAAACAAAAATCAATTTCAATAAGTCAGTGTTCAATAAACCCAAGAAAATCAACCACTTATGAATGAACTTCCTATTTGACTGTTGGAGAAAATGGAAGAGCAGTTTGGCAAAACATTCATTCCTGTATTTGACATTTATCCCTCCCCTCTGCCCTTTGTATACCCCTTCTTTTTTTCTAGAATATGTCATTTCCTTATCTCAGCCTCTTTGAATTGCAAGCTACTCTCAAGATTTTTAAGAATCTGCACAATTTAGTGGGGACAAGATAGGCCCTTTCTTGTAGAAACACTGGGAAGATATAGATGTTATCTAAGAGCAACCAAGACCAATAGCTTGAAGTGACCAAGACTTAACAGAGTGTGTAGTTTGTGTGTAGTCAGAGAAAACAGAGAATGAAGGCTTGGGTGGAGAAGCCACAGTGAAAGCACAGTTGAAAGGATTAGATTACTATGGGATTAGCAATACCTCAAGATAATGCCAGAGATCTATGTTCAGGGGCTAGGTTGTACAGAAAAGTTTCAGGGGCTTTTAGGGGTCCAAGTCCCATCCCCATCACCTGACACACTACAGATGCTTAATAAATGCATGTTCATTGACTGAATAAATGAACTAGGTGATTGAGTGAATAAATGGATTAGTGTGAATGGATGATGTAAAAATGAAAGCAAACAAACCTCTTTGGATAAACAACTGAGACCAGGAATGGTTTCCTATGCAGTGACTCTAACAATATAAATGGAAAAAAGAAAACAATTAAAAGGCCTTGCATTCTTTCAATTCTGTGTTTATTAATCCTTGTCATCAATTATCATGCATTTATTAAGTATTTACCAAGTGTTTGACACAAGGTTATTCACTGTGAATAGAAATGGAAAAAAAAAGATTGTAGCTGCCTTCTAGGACCTTACATTCAAATGGGAGAAGACAACAAAGGAAAGGAAAGCAAAAAAGCTAGGTGGAGGTGATAGGGGTGGCTGGAGAAGTCAGGAGGGAAACATTCAGTGATTACTGCGATATAATGTGATATAAAAGAAATCCAAAAATAAAACACACACGCACACACACACACACACACACAAACCCAACCCCTATTCATTGAGAGAAAAAAAATAAAGATAACAATGCTCATGTTTTCTGAATCTATTTTTTCATTTACAACTTTATATGACTTTCTTATGTTCAAAAATAAGAGCAGTAGGCTGGTATTAGAATCAAAAAGATTTTTTCAACTTTTCTATTTGTTTATTTATTTATTTTTGCCCTTTTTTGGAGGGGGAAGGCAAGGCAAGTCACACACACTAGTAAGTGTCTGAGTTTGGATTTGAACTCAGGTCCTCCAAACTCCAGGGCCAGTGCTCTATTCACTGCACCATCTAGTCACCCCAGTATCAAAATATTTTAACTGGGGAACACATATTCCAGCATTCTCTTTTTACAGATGAGGAAACTGATCTCCTGGGAGGTGAAATCAGCTGCCCAAGATCACATGGTGAATTTGGATTTTATCTGACCCTTAAGCACAGAACGACCAGTCCAGCTAATTTTGACTATTTTGTGCTGAATGTTTTATAATAATTTATGCTTATACTTAAATCTTAAAATATTAATGAAACAATTAAAAACAAAACCTTGCCAATTAAAAAAATGGTCTAAAAGGAGTTAGTGGGGTTGAAGATGATGTGGGTGTTTTTAAAACTTGGAAGGTTAATGACAGGTAAACTATCACAAAGGGAGTGAAAACTATCACAAAGTAGAGTAAAAAAAAGTCATGGATTTGAAATGAGGACCTGGGTTCAAATCCTAACCCTTTCATTTACTATTTACATGACTGTTAACTAAAGACTTCATTATTTTCCTTATGGAATGGTTTTTGGAACCATAATACTCTGAGATATAGTACCTATAGAGGATGGGATTTAAGGAACCTAGTATTGAACAGTTTACTCAAGAATTCTACTCAACTCTGTGGAAAGATACAAAAGAGATGAAAAACATAGTCCCTGAACTCAATCAACTTAAAAATCTAACAACAAATTTGGGGGTAGGAAGCCCCAGAAGATAACTAGTAGTGGTGATTATATATTTGCTCTACCAAGGTACTTATTCTAAGAATTATTCTCTCCAGAATTCTTTAGTTAAATTTAGTTAAATATTGCTTCCTATAGAACAGTGGTTCTCAACCTTCCTAATGCCACAGCCCTTTAATACTTGTATGTGGGTGTATCTGAATGTGGGCAGACCTGCCTGGAGACAGATAGAGGAGAGATGTCTTGGCTCCTAACACCATCTGAAATATGTATTTTCTGATGGTCTTAGGTGACCCCTGTGACCCCCATGAAAGGGTCGTTCGATCCCCAAAGGGGTCGTGACCCACAGGTTGAGAACTGCTGGCAATAGAAGCTTATCAAACATTGTCCAAGATGACCACCAGCTTTCATCTGTGTCTGTGTGTACTTATGTATATATGTGTGTATGTGTGTGTGTGTGTGTGTATTGTGACATTTAAAAAGTTTGAGACAATTTCTGGGTAATTAATAATTCTATTAATAATAATAGCATATTAACAATAAAATGGGTTAATGACACTTTCAAATGCCAAAGATGAATCATGGTGGTTGGCTCACAATTTATATGCCCTTGGAAGAGTGGGTGTTCCTGAGGGGAGCAATCAACTCTTAGTCATTAACAATTAATGAGAGAGAGTGAATATTACAAAGAGAGGTTGACCTAAGTCTAATGAGGGTCTCCAGATGTAATTTTGATTATGTCATCAACTTCTAAATTGCCTAGCCTTGGGCAATCTAATCAAATAATTTATCCCCACTCATACCTATGTGGAGCACAATGGTCTTCGCCACCTTCGATTCAATTCCATGTAAGGCGAGGTGAGGTCTGAACAAGATTGAGGAGAAAATTAATTCAATCTCATTATTAACAATGTCTTTCAGAGACTGAATAACCTAAAAGCTTCAGAAAAACATCCTGGTCTTAATTCAATAACTGATTATTAGTGTGTGTAGAAAATAATCAATTTTTTCTTAGTGTATACACACACCCACACATGCACAAATACAAACACATAGTGGGCTAATGACTGTAATCCATAAACATGGATATCTAGCATGGAAAAGTGGAAAAATCTCACCTCTCTTGACTTGAGATTATATTCCAATTTTCTGCATGATTACTAATGATAATAATATAGTATTCAGCATCAAATTAATTCATTATTATATTCCTTAAGTCCTTATACATTCCTGATTAAAATATTGGCATAGTATATTGCCAATATAATTAGTAATATAATGTACCTTTTTATACTAAATCTTAAGTACCTCTACACTCATACCACCTATTCTGACTTCTTTTCCAAGCTTCTTCTTGAACTTAGGACAATGAAGGAAGAACATGGAGATGAACTGAAGAAGAATGGCATCAAACTAAGTCACTTTGCACTTCTCAGCATGAGAACATCTTGTCATAAAAGAAAAAAAAACTTTTTGAGACTTCAATTCATATTATGATAAAACCAGAGGAGTGAATTCAATTCCTTCATTGGCTTTCAGAGTTCCAAGACAATGATAATGGTCATTACAAGCATTATATGCTGGAATATGCTTATGAATATTCTATTTCCAGTATAGTTAGAACAGTTGAGAAATTCTTGATTTACTTTCACTAATAATTTCATCATTAGATGGAAGAAGCAGCAATATGGAGAATTCATATTCTGAACCTGATTCTTTCAAATAATGAAAATCTGTTTATAAAACAGAAATTATAGGAAACAGGTAAAAGGATCATAAAAATTTAGGGCTGGCATTGCATAAAATTGACATATCAAACATAGCCATCTCTAATTTGGAAAATCAGATATCAATAATGTTAGAGAAAGGAAATATAGATTTCTTTTAAAATGTACAGACTTTTTTTAAAGATAAAGTTTCCTAGTTTTCTCTCCCATACTGTAGTTACAGGAACAAATGTTTGGAACATGAGTCTGGAGGAGGGCAGAGTCTGATGCAATATTACTGTACTGTAGTGACCAATTAGTATTCTACTTTCTATTAGAGAGGTGAAGGACTCACAATGCAGAATGAGATGAATTTGGGGGGGGGGGACTTGGCTACTGTAGAAAATTGTTTTTATACATGTTTTTGATGGATTTTGTTTTTCTTGTGTTCTCTATTGGGGTAGTGGTATTTGGGGTAAGAAGATAAGAACACAGATTTGGACTGGTTGAAAGAAATGGAACTTTTTAAAAATGGAAGTGGGGGTAATGTCTATGTGGTAATTACATAGAAACTCTATGTATTTTAGAAGCTTTAATTCCCTGAGGAATACAGAGACAAAAGAGGCAATGAATAAGTATAAGACCAACAAATTGAATGAGTAAGTCTCAAATAGAAAGGAAAGAGAAACAATGAAGATATAATGGGAAAGAAGCACTTCTTTATTAAAAAGTTCAGAGTATGTAATGTTAATTTTTTTTTAACAAGCTAAAAAACAAGATAAAGAGGAGAATGAAAGAGATTTTACTGCACTACTTAACTTAGAGAAGAAAACAAGCAAGAAGAGACAAATAAAATAATTAGATAAAAGGGAAAAAAGTAAAAAGGAATTAATAAGTAAGTTTTTGGGTGGAATCTTAGGCAGAGAGGAAGAGTTTTCCTGGGAACATGGATATGTTAAAATAGATTATATCCAAATAAAGCAGAGACATGACAACTATGTTTAAAGAGGAAGAATGAAAAAAAATCCTGAAAAAATACCATTAGAGATAAATTTAGGAAAGTATAATTCTAGCACTAATAACTTTAAATAAGAATAAATTAAGCAATACAATAAAGAAAAAAGAGTGACAGACTACATAAGAAAACAAAACCCCACAATTTGAAATATACTTAAAAACAATGAAACATAAAGAATGAAAATGAGGGGCTAGGACAAAATTTACTCTGCATCTTGTGAATTCAAAAAAGTGAAAGCTGCCATCATACTTTCACACTAAACAAATAAAAACATTCACAACATAAAAGATGTAAAAAAGTATATAACGTTGAAATAAATAATAAATAACTAATCAATATCAATACTACATATATACATGTATACACATATACATATATACATATATAAACATATACACTCACATATATTACAAATGCCTTTGCATCTAAATTCATATAGGAAAATAATTGAATTACAAGAATATATAGACAGTAATGTAAAAATGGAAAAAACCCACCCTGGAACATTCCTTTTCCATGTCAGCCCATTTTCCCACTGGTGATTTCCTTGGGGGCTCCATTTTGGCCTGGCACTTGGGCCAGCCAACCTTCATGCCCCTGACTTCCTCAATTTTGGTAAAATTCCTTGACTGCTTTCTTATCATGGAGCTTCATTCAGTGACTGGGGCCTCCTCACTCTAGGACATCTCTTGCCATTTTTGATCTTCTCAATTTGAAATATCCTTCTACTTTTTTGAACCCCTTCTACCATTGGTGAGTTTCTACTAGGGCCTTTATTTTGGGATGGAACCCAGGCCGTCTATCTTAGTTCCCCTCTTGGCTCTACTTCTGACTTTCCGGACTTTGATACCACGATCTTTTACAGCCATTTTTTCCCACTACTTCTCTCAATTTAGAACATAAGCAACTTGATAGCATGGACTATCTTTCATTTTACTTGTATTTGTAACTTTAGCACTAGGCCCAGTGCCTATCACAGAATAAACACAAATGTGTTTTTTGCCTTGCCTTGTTTCCAGAAAATTTTAATGCCCCTTTCTCAGTTTTGGATAAATCTAACAGAATGTTAAACAAATGGGAAAATATAGAATTGAACAAAGTAATAGAGGAACTAGAGTTAAACAATTTGTAGCATCTTCTAACTGAGATTACTAAAGAATATAAATATTTTTCAACACCATATTGAAATTTGACTCTAATGCTTATTAGATAACAGAAATACTATAAATAATGAAAAAAGGCTGAAAGAGCAAACACATCTTTCACAGACTTTAACACAGTAAAGACACTAATTAGTTTAACAGACAGAGACAAAAGATATAGATGCAAATGGGGACTTAGAAATGAATTACTAACTAGTGAATCAAAGAACAAATTATATGAAAAAGAAATATGTCAAAATAAATGGTAATGAAGAACCTACACACTGAAAGTTCTGGGATACAGCTACAGCAGTCATCAAGGGGAAAAATAAATCCCTAAAACACGTTGCAATGAAATAGAAAAAGAGGGTTAATGAACTAAAATTTCATTTAAAATAAGAAAGCCAATAAATAAACTTAAAATAGGTAGGAAAGTGGGGATATCAAAGTACCCAGAGAATGAATAGGTAACCTGGAAACTAAAAAGGCTATAAAAATGATAAATCAAATTAACAGCTAGTTCTTTCAAAAAAGAAACAAATGTGATAACTTTTTTTATCAATCTAATTAAAAAGCTGGAAGAAAACCAAGTCAACAAAATAGAAAACAAGACAAAACCACAACAAAGCCAGAAGAAACAAAAAAGAATTATCGGACTACTATGAAGTTACATATTACCAAAACTGACAACATAATATTAGTAGAATACATTTAAATATATAAAACAATCAAACTAACACATGACTAAATAGGAGATATTAAAGAATATAATCTCAGAAAAAGAAGAGAAGCTGCTGTAAAGAATTATTGAACTCTTGGTCTTAAAGGATTCATAAAAATAATCCAATCAAATCTTTGCAGAACAACTGACACCAGTATCCCACAAATTATTCACAATCAAAGGGGAAAGAAAGAATTCTATCAGAATTCTTTTATGAGACAAATCTACCTATAATACTCAATCCAGGATGATGATAAATCACAGGAAAACTATAGTTCAATACAATTAATGAATATTGATCCAATTTAAAAAATCAGTAAAAAAATTTAATGATTCACTCAAGAAATCATTATGACCAAGTTGGATTTATACCAGAGATATAAGGATGGTTCAACATTAGGAAAACAATAAATATAATTAGTAATTTTAAAAACAGTAATATCCACAGCCACATAATTATCTCAATCATTTCAGCAAAAAGCTTTTAACAAGACTCCACCATTGTAAAAGAAATAACTTTTATATTATACAAATTATCATCTGTCCATCCATCCATCCATCCATCCATCTATCCATTTATCTATCTATCACTCTATCTCTCTGTCATCAAAAACAAGCTTCATACACAATGAGGATACACTAGAAGCTGTTCCAACAAATACAGGATTAAAACAAAGATTCCAAATCTCCTCATTATTTTTAATATAGTTCTAGAAATGGTACCAATAGCAATAATACAAGAGAAACCAACTAAAAGTCTAACTATAAGCAAAAAGGATTCTCAAAAGAATTACAAACAACCATATAAAAATGTTCCCCATAACTAATAAGAAAAATAAAAATCAAAATAACCCACTTTACATCCTACAAATTATCAAAGATGACAAAAGATGGGAAAAGTCAATACTGGAGGAGTTATTGGAAGATGGGCTCAGAAGTACTTTTTTTTTATGCTGCAACTGTGAATCAATAATACTATTTTTAGTCAACAAATATTTATTGAATATTTACATTAGGCCAGGCACTATTTTAAGTGCTAGAAATTTTATTTACTCTTAAGTAGAAGCTCTGATTTTTGGTGCATCTATATTATGTATTGATATTGATTCAATATCAATGGTGCCTGTAAGCATTATGTGGTTTCCCTGATTGTCTCTTTTTATCATCACTATCTTTCTTTTCTTTATATTTAAGGTTACTATGGTTAATTGTTGATTTCCTTCCATCATGTCCTTTTGTACTTTTTCCTTTGTTTTCCTTCGCTTCTCTCATTACAAATAATAAAATAGTAAAACAAAAGAGTTTGTCTAATTGTTACGATGTCGAATGAAGAAATCTTTCAGCTTCATTGCTCCCTTTTTCTTGTGTTTACTCCTGACCACAGGTCTTTACTCCAATTCATTTTCCTTTTAATCTTCTCTTCATATAAGCCCAGGAAAGAATTCTGAAAATATAATTCACAGAAGAGCTTTTGATCTACATTGGTAGAAAGTGTTTCTGTGACAGGGAATGTACCAGTCTACTGAAATTAGAAACCTGGTCCAAAAAATAAATACTAGGTACGGAGAACTTTGAAAGAAAGAGTCAATATCATTACATATCAATCAAAAACAGCTAATGAGATACCAAGAAGCAGCATCTTTATATATTTAGATATGTTCTTCAGTTGGAATACACTTTATCAAAGACAAAAAAAAAGTTCCTTCAAAGAATCACTTTTCCTTTCATATGAAAATTCAATTTAAATTCAGTACATATGGATTATCAAGTAAATAGATCATAAGTCTATTACTTTGGTATTTGAAAAAAATATATAAGTATGCATTTTTTATATTCTAGAAAGGCAAAAATTGTTATTAGTTTTATTTCTCCCTCAAGTTGTTAGACATAAAAATAATACTTCACTATTAAACACATGCACATTAAACACTTTTAAACACATTAAACATATGTATATGTGTGAATGGCATCTAGAATGTGGAAACTTATCATACTCTTCTAGGATAAAGAAATCCACATGGCACAAAAAGTGGGAACATATACTATGGTAGTAGTATAAGAACCCATTAGGATTTTGATTGATGTATAATGCTACATTCACACTTTGGTGTGCCATGTGAATTTCTGGGTGCCAAGTGAAGAACAGTACAAGTTAGTTGGAGAAAACCCAAAGGAGCTTCAGCAAGGAAAATATGGAGCCTGATATATGAAGACTGGTTTATGGGACTAAGATAATTAATGTGCTCAGCTGTCTTAAGAGATAAAAGAGATCTCAAAAATCAGATTTTAAAATGATCAAATTTATTTTGTGTTGAGTAATTTTCATAATAAAAACCATTGTCAAGGCTTATGTTCTCCCAAATTCACTTTCTTTATATTTTGATTAATTGTGAATATTTTATTTTATAAGAAAAATTATTATGGCTTCTTTAACATTTACATTTTTTATCCTCATAAAGAGTCATTATATTATGTCAAAATGAAGCACTGTCTCCCTTAGGATGTGAACTTGATCATAAATGGAGATTCTATGAAATTCAAGAAAATTCTAAAATTTGGAGAATATGTTTTCCAGTCTTTCATTATCTATGGAAGTGTGTCAGATATGTCTCATATTTATTTTTGTTATATAACTGTGAGAGAGGCTGCATGACCTTGAGATCAGGGAGGACAGTCTGCTTTCCAGTCTCATTCTTACCAGATATTGACTTGTAATCCAGAGCAAATCACTTCTCAGTGTCTAGGAACCTTTCTAAACATAGAGTGGTAGAATAAGTGGAGATTTGTATTGGTAGATGGTGTTTTTTCATTAGAGGAGTGATTGTAATAATCAATGATTGCTGGCATTTATTTATAGCACCTTAAGACTGGAAATTATTTTACCTGTTAACCCATTTAATTCTCACAGCAACCCTATGAAATGGGTACTATTATTATTTTCAATTCACAGATGAGAAAAGTGAGTTCAAAAGAAGTTAAATGACTTTCCCAAGGTCATATAGTCGCTACGTGTCTGAGGCAGACTTTGAACTCAGTTCCTCCTGACTCCAAATCTTGCATTCTTTGTTTAGTAATTATGAGTTCCATACACCAATGAAATCACAGAGACAGTCAAAGAATTCACACAAACACATGGGCATGTGTTTAATAGTGAAGTATGATTTTTATGTCCAACAACTTGAGGGAGAAATACAACTAATAATGACTTTTGCCTTTCTAGGAAATAAAAAGTACATCTTTATATTTTTCAAATAGCAAAACAATAGACTTATGATCCATTTACTTGCTAATCCATATGTACTGAATTTAAATTGAATTTTTATATGAAAGGAAAAGTGATTCTTTGAAGGAACATTTTTTTCTTTGAAATAGTGTATTCCAACTGAAGAATATATCTAAGTGTATTTGACCAGACAAGCAATTTACCATAGGCCTCCAGACCTAGAGACTGAAAAGAAATTAGACTGTAGGGAAGGAAGAACAAAAATTGAAAACATAACCTACAGCACTATATTTCATTAGGCACCGATGCATACTGCCTGAAGATGTATCATTTGTTAAAATTCTGTAGGCTTAAAAGTATTTAGAACCTGCTTGCAATGTAGACTGCTAGCTATTTGACAAAACTGATCTTTCAACTAAAGTTATTAGCCAATAACTAAAAAATCCAATCCAACGTATTTTATATAAGGCCAACATTTTTACTGTGGAAGTTACAGAGTTAGTAAACTATCTTAAATTCTATTTTTTGAGCAGTATAATCAAACAGCACACTTTTTCTTTTGGGATCTATATTCAGTTGTCTGTTATAATGATAACATCCAACTAGATTCCTAGGAGCTAGAACTGTCCTTGCTATCAAATATTGGGAAAGATGTGTTTCTTATTTTAGAAACAAGCAAACCTTGTTTAATCAATGTTTAATCAAATGTTTAATCAAAATCCTAACTTCAATTTTTTTGTTGGCCAAAAGTGTCATGATGAGCTGTACAATGATCCTAATAGAAGATGAAGAAAGGAGCAAACCTAAACCAAAATCAGTGGACCACCAGGACTTGCCATGTACATCAGACCCTGGTTTCAGTATTCAAGTCATATAGACTATCCTAACAAAAGTCAGAGGAAGAAGTATTGTGTAGCCATATTTTTTAAAGGTAGGAAATATAAAGTGAGAAAATTATACTTTAATTTACATTGAGAGTTCATTAGCTCTCTCTCCAGATCTGGATCACATTTTTTTTCATCATGATCCTTTGGAATTTTCTTGTATCA
>CM053601.1:29769052-29798638 GCA_028646575.1 Pseudocheirus occidentalis | reverse complement strand
GAAGGAATGAAGGAAGTAAGAAAGAAAGAAAGAAAGAAAGAAAGAAAGAAAGAAAGAAAGAAAGAAAGAAAGAAAGAAAGAAAGAAAGAAAGAAAGAAAGAAAGAAAGAAAGAAAGAAAGAGATTTTTTTCACATTCGAATTCACATATACTTCTGAAATGTATCCATATTTCCCTGGAAGTCCTTTGGGTCTCAAGAATCCCTGCCATTAGAGATCTAATGCTGGGGGTGGAGGGAGGGTAGTTTTTGGTCTAACACAGTTTGCATCTCATAATGTAGGGAATTTACTGATAGCATCAAAGGTAAATGTAGTATTTAGGGTACTACTCTCTCATACATTGTGACCCATTGTGCTTGAAACTATTCTGTGAGGCTACATATACCCAAGACCATGGCTTGCTTTACCTTTCAGCTGCTACTGGGATGGTACAATTAATTCAAAGTAAAACATTTAGTGAAATAGCATGGCAAACTATGAAAAGAAGTAATAATAGAGCATTTCCTTCACAACTTGGGCAAGCTTTCTCACAAATACACATGTCACTGTGAAACTGGGGCATGTCTACAAAACACATATAAAGATGTGTACACATGTACATCTAAAAGTACACACATGGATACAGAACTCATACTAACTCTACACCAACTCATACTGGGTTTCCAGTGTCCTCTAGTGATATTATCATGATGTTCCCATAAGAACAGTGGTTTCATGCGGCATTCAGTCTCTAACCAGGTAATGCTTCATTGTCCTTTAATCATTTAATATCATTGTGGCCTTAGATTTGGAGGGACTTTAAAGCATATTTATGTCTCCTCATTTATTTTACAGATGAGAAAACTAAGACCTAAAGAGATTGTCACTAATGGGTTGTGGTCCACTGGCATCTGTTTAGTGGTGGTGGGCTGGTCTTCCCATCAAAGATTTACTTAGGAAATGAATGTAGAGTTCTCTGCTTACAGTTTCTTACTTTCTTTATAGGCCCCTCTGAGGAGCTACTCCCCATATGATGAAACTACTGTCTCTTCTTTAGTTTCTGCTTCAGAGGCTCCTTTTAGGGACACAAGTCCCTCACATAGTCATTATCAGACTATGAAAATATTCAACTGCATTTCTTCATACAGACACAGTAAAATTAGTCAGTGTTGGCTCTTGAATTTTTCCCTCTTGAAGGAAAATCTTTGCCTCTTGGGCCCAAGGTCCTGCAGAATACAGAAGAATCAGTCAGTTAAGAAGCACCCATAGGTATTTAATCTGACTTTCAACCAGACTCCTGCTCCCTAAAATCAACAACATCCCTTGCTAACTATGTCTGATTCAAGATTAGAATTTTTACAGCTGATTTCCAACCTGCATTTCTACAAAATTATCTCCAGTTCTTCCCTTCCAAGTAATTGCCTAGGACTGGATATTGCCCCCACCCCCATGCTTTTCCTCAACTTTCAGTGATCTCCTATGATTTTTTATACAAATTAATTTGAACCAGAGCAAAAGCTAACCAAAGGAGGAAAGGTAATTGTCTTCCTACCTTTCCATTTTATTTCTCTCATCACATCCAAATGACTAGCAACTAATTTTTAAGATTGAGATGCCCTACTCAAACTAAGAGGTACAATATGAAATTTGATCCTTTAAGCTTGAGAATATGTTGAATGTAGCAAATGTGAGATGAATTCAGAGGCTGAAAAATATTCTTTTGCCAACTCTTAATAACTCCCTAATAAATAACCTAATGCTAACATAATGATTTTTAGAATTGCAAGAGAGTTGAAGTTTAGTCTTGGAGGAATAAGGAGTTTGAATTAGTTCTTTAAGAGAATACTATGATTGGAGGTGAAGCCAAGATGGTGGCATAGAAACAGGAAAACACCATCAGCTCCCCCCATAAACACCTCAAATATCTATGAAATATGACCCTCAACAAATTTTAGAGCTACAGAACCCACAAAGTGACAGAAACAAATCTCCTGCTCAAGGCAGTCCAGCAGGCAGATAGGAAGGGTTCATCACAGCATGCTGGGAGCCAAGTTCAACCCTGCATGAGCCTGCAGTTTTAGCCCCAGGGCAGCCATGACCAGTGCCAACAGTGGACTTAGGGAGAGCAGATCACCAGCAGCAGTAGTGGTTTCCAGAATTATCAACCCATAAATGCCAAAGAGAAAATGAGAGGTTAGTGTAGAACTCTGTTGGAACTGGGGGGACATAGGATCAGGTCTGGCCCCTCCCCCCAGAGCTAGAAGTGGCAGAGGTGCAGCAGCCCTGTAGCTGCCTCCACATAGCTGCTTCAGAGATCCTGGCCTGCAGATTGTGGGGGGGCCAAGCAAACATTCAGAAGGTTATCACTATTGCTTTAACCTGCCTGGATATGGATTGTGGTCTTGGGTGGTGGTCCTGAGGTGTATGACCAGTAAGCCAGAGTTTGTGGGGGCTGCAGACATGGTACCCTCCTAAAACCTCCAGCAGCTGTGAAAATCCCAGTGATTTGGGACAAATCTCTCCCCTCTGCAAGCAGAGTTCTACTGTGGCAAAGAGCTCAAAATTCAAGTAATTGAGTGGCAACATGAGCATGCAAAGGAAGCAAAGAAAGCAAAGCAATCCAACTTTAGATTCCTTTTTGGGGGAAAAAAAGGATCAAAACATGGAATGGGAGGAAGACAATGAAGTCAGAACTCCTGCACCAAAAGCTTCAAAGAGAACTATGAAATGATTACAGGCCATGGAGGAGCTCAAAAAGGATTTTTAAAATCAAGAGTAGAGGAAAAATTAGGAAGAGAAAGGAGAATGATGCAAGAAAATCATGAAAAGATAGTCAGCAACCTGACTGAAGAAAATAATACCTTAAAAAGAGATTAACTCAAATGTGAAAAGAGACTCAAAAAGCCAATGTGGAGAAGAATACCTTAAAAACCTGAATTTTCCAGATGGAAAAAGAATTTCGAAAGCTCACTAAAGAGAATAATTCCTTCAGAATTAGACTGGAAGCAAATGGAAGCAAAATCAGGATACTATTAAACAGATCCAAAAAAATAGATGGTGATGTGAAATATCTCATTGGAAAAATCCCTGACCTGGAAAATAGATCCAGGACAGGTAATTTAAAACTTGTTGGACTACCTGAAATCCATGATCAAAAAAAAAGAACCTAGAAATAATTCTTAAATAAATTCTCAAGGAAAATTGTCCTGATATTTTAGAACCAGAGGGCAAAATGGATGTTGAAAGAATTTACCAATCACCTCTTTTAAAAGATCCCAAAAAGAAAACTCCTAGGAATGTTATAGTGAGGTTCTGGAGTTTCCAGATCAACAAGAAAATATTACAGGCAGACAAGAAGAAACAATTTGAATACTGTTCAAACACAATCAAGATAACACAGGATCTAGCAGCTTCTATGTTAAGGGATCAAAGGGCTTGGAATATGATATTGCAGAGATCAAAGGAGTTAGGATTAAAACCAAGAATCACCTACCCAGCAAAACTGAGTATAATGTTTCAGGGGAAAATATGGTTATTCAATGAAGTAGAGGACTTTCAAGCATTCTTGATGAAAAAAAAACAGAGTTGAGTAGAAAATTTTACATTCAAATACAAGAAATGAGAAAAGCATGGGAAGGTAAATATGGAAAAGAAATCATAAGGAACTTATCAAACTTTTACATGCCTACATGAAAAAACGATTATTGTAACTTATGAAACTTTTCTCAGTATGAGGGTAGTTGAAAGGAATATAAATATATTTATACACACACACATATACACATACATATATGTCTATATAGGAAGGTATATGTGCATATGAAAAATATGTGTGTGTGTATATATGCGTACAGGCATACATAGATAGAGGACACAGGATTAATTGAATAGGGAGGGATGATATTTAAAAGGTGAAAAAAATGTAGATATATATTTACATGCAACTGGGAAATGAGATATACAGACACTGGAGTAAGGAGATCCATCTTGCCCTACCAGAAAGTCAGAGGGGAAATGGGGGAGAATATAGGAGAAAGCAGATTGGGGGAGGGGGTATACAGTGGGATCACTCTTTGGGGGTAGTGAGTAGGGGAAAGATAGGGAGAAAATTTGTAACTAAAAATCTTGTGGAAATGAATTATGCAAACTAAAAATAAATATAAAATTTAATTTTAAAAAAGAGAATATTATGATTTAGCTGTCAACTAAAGTATGGTCAAGAGGGGCATGGTTATTTTAAAGTCATTAAAATTTACAAGTCTTTTGAATGGCATTAGGGACAGGAAGCAGCAAAATGGATGAACCAATTCAAATATTTTCACCCCTAAATGTCAAAAAGTTATAAAAAGATATGTTAGCTGACCCACTGTGCTCTGAGCTTCAGTTGCTCTCATTAACTATTGATCACTTAAGATGTAGTTTCCTTGATTAATGGAAATCTTTGCAAACAGCTGTATGCATTACAAAGACTTCCAGCTGAAGCACACATTTTCAAACATTTAGAGCCTCATAAATAAGACATTTGTTTAAAAAAAGAGGAAATGGAGCTTCTAATTTCAACATTTCTTAATCTCTAAAATGTAAATTCACCCACTTAGGATGAATTAACTCTTCCAGAACAGTCCTAAGGAAAGAACTTTATAATTAGTACTTTGGAAAGGCTTTATTATTCTGACATGGGTTAACCAGATGGCTTTGAGAAAAATTAGGGTATAGTTTTCATTGAAAGAAATACACCCTATACATAGGTAGTAAGTAAAGAAAAAACATTTAATTGAATTCATTAGTAGATGAGGTCAGCTTTTTCATTTCCTGTGGAAATGAATAAAATGAGAGGAGACATCCAGACAAGGGATTTATGACAAAAATTGTAAAGGTTAATGATCAGTGACATAGTGGATAGAAGGTAAAACTTGGAGTCAGGATTATCAAGTTCTACCTAAACACAAACTAACAGTATGAAATAATCTCTCAGTGCCCCAGGTGAAAGACTATCATTTACAGATAAGAGGTTGATCTGCATCATTGGAAAGATTTTATTCACCAGGAGTTCTCACTGATGAAATCATAATCCAACAACAACTACATATTTGATAACAAATAGAAAGTGTGTCTTGGGTTGACTATGGAAGTTATCCAAAGTTTTGAGGTGGGGAGTCAGTGGAAATATTACAAGCATCTCTAAGCAGTATATCCTTGATATTTTACTGAAGGACATTTATATTACCATAATTCATTTGTCTGCCCACTTGATTAATTACTATTAGAAGCAGCATTTGTATAAATGGATACTGTAACCCCTTCTAACTTGCTGGAAATTTAAGATGAATGATTGACTTTCAGTTATCCGTTTCTTTCCTGAGAATAATATGTAGTTGTTTTTTTTTTCTTAATTCATCTCAATGCAATAAACAAGTGCTATGTGCCAGGAACTTAGCTAAATATTAGAGACACAAAGAAAAAAATCAATCTTTGCTCTTAAGGAACTTTGTAGTCTATAGGAGCTTTACTTGAAAGAGTGAGGTTGGGAGTAAATAAGGAAATGAAAATAGAAAGATGGAGAAAGCACTGTGGACTTTGGCAGCAAGCGGAATCAAGAAAGGCTTCCTGAGGGAGAGGAAGAACTCAAGCAGAGGGACAGGTGAGGAGCAGATTGTGGAGGAATAGAAGCACTATTCTAAAGGATTTGTCTGTTAGCCTGGAGACAAAAGGGGAAATACTAAATTTTATGAGTAAGGAAGCAAAATGGTCAAACCTCTGTCTTGGGAATATTTGGGTGGACAAACCAATAAAAATATCATAGATATGATCGGTTGTGGCAGTTTTCATGAACTTGAAATCTAATTCAATTTAATTCATATCTGAGCTGCAGAGATTGGCACCTGGAAGTTAAAAGAACAATCAGCCGCTTAGGTTCATGTAATATGTCTAGCTGCTATTTTAATTTTATTATAATTCCATTTTTGATTGAAGGGTTTCAAAGCCATTTAAATTGGAAATTTTCCATTATACTGAGTGCAATTAAAGAAATTCATTAGCTACTTGTGCTAATCTGAAGCTCTATCTTCAGCAATTACAAAGTTCATTTTTATCTTCAAGAAGCCCCAAAACTGAAATATCACCTTCCCTGATTTCATCAGAAGAATCAGAGTAACGTTAGAAAGAAATTTTTTATTAGTTTGGGATAATATAAATTCAATTCATTTAATAGTTGACTGATATTAAACTTTGTAAAATGAAAGCATATAAATAATTGGGACTTTTTCACTTTGGAAATGTAAAAGAGAAACTAAAGTTCCTAAAATAGTGCCAGATGGGTATGATCACTTGAATCACCTGACAAGCAAGATTGTTTCTATTCTATATTGTCCCTAGTATCTGGAAAAGATCAATTAGACTTTTTCAAAGGAAAATATGCTTCTTAAACATCATCATCATCATCATCACAAAAATCTCTTAAAACCTTTTCTCAGAACGAAAAAGTTAGAGTAAAACCACATTCCTCTTTAAACAAGAATTTGTCTAAACTACCGAAATCTAGATAATAGTTGTGAATGAGTTAGTATGAATCCATTTTTTTTTCAGAGCAGGACCAGATTAAAATACATTCAGGCCCTCTCATCATGGACAACCCTTGGTATTCAATTATTTTCTAGTAGCGTTTAACTCTCAGTGTCCCTATTTGGGGTTTTCTTGTCAAAGATACTGGAATGGTTTGCCATTTCTTTCTCTAGCTCATTTTCCAGAAGAGGAAACTGAGGCAAACAAGATTAAGTGCCTTGTCCAGGGGCACACAGATAGTAAGTGTTTGAGGCCAGATATAAATTTCAAAAGATGAGTCTTCCCAGCTCCAGGTCTGGCAATTTATCCACTGTGCCACCAGCTGTTCTTTCTTTTATAGTGGTAGCTGATAAATAATGAATGATTTCTGACTGACCCCTCAATCCTGGAATGCTTTCTTTCCTGGTGCCTGTATTGTTTTTCTTTAACTTGATGACTCAATTTTAGCTATGACATTCCTGGAAATTTTCATTTTTAATTTTTTAGGAGGTGACTGCTATAGGCTTTCAGTTTCTGCTTTTCCCTCTGATTCAATTGGCATATTTCTTTTAAGACTTTTTAAAAATATATCTAGTATCTTTTTTAATTCTGGCTTTCATTTAGTCCAAATTATTTCTCCTTGATCTATTTTGCAGGTCAGTTGTTTTGTTTTTTCCTTCTATGAGAAGCCTAATGTTTTCTTCTTTTTTTTTTGGTCTTTTGACTTTGTTTTAAAATTTTATGTTTTCTAATGGAATCCTTTTCTTATATTTGGTGCATTCTAATTTTCAGGTAGTTTACTACTTGGGCAAGGTTTTGTAAGTCTTGTGCCAAGCTGTTAATTCCCTTCCTAATTCTTGCTTCCATAACTCTCATTGTGTTTCATTTTTGTCTTCTAGTGCTCTCATTTCATTTATAAAACATTTTAACTTCTTCATCTCCCAGAATTCTAATTGAATTTGCACCTAAACTACATTTTATTTTGAGGCTTGCTTTGTAGATGATTTGGAGCCATTCTTATCTGGATTTGTGTCTTGAACATTCCTGAATGTTCAAGTTCAATTTGCATCTTGAACATTCCTGAACATAAGAGTAGCTTTCTTATGGTAGGATTCTCCTCCTCTTCCTCCTCCTTCTCTTCCTCCTCCTCCTCCCCCTCCTTCCTCTTCTTCCTCCTGCCTCTTTTTCCTCCCCCCTCCTTCTCTCATTTTTTATCCTACTTTCTCACTTCATGTTTTATGTTAAGACTGAGCTCTATTTTGGAGACAATGTCTGAGGCAATCATGTTTTCTTAGGATACTGATCATTGTTATTCTAGGATCTCAAAGTTCTCAAGGTTAAGATCTCATGTTGAGAACCTGAAAACTTCCATTGCTCTCAAATTGGCCTGATTTACAGCAAAGTTCAATATCTGTACTTTTAGGTACACCTGCCAGTTTATTAAATTGGAGTTCTAGTAGATTGTTACTAGTATCAGTCACTTTCAGCCATATAGATAGCAGGTTCAGAATAGCAGAACTAAAGAATCCCCTTTGATTTGGGATTCCTATTGTAGTTGTTCCAATATAGGCTTAAGACTAGACTGGAAGTTATAATTGAGATGTATCTCTCTCTGCTCCTGAGATTTGAGGCATACAGCTGCTGCTTTTTCCTGACCTTGCTTCTTGTTCTTTATGCCACTAGGATCCATAACTACTCCTCACCACTAGGCACAGGTCCCCTTCTCAGTCAGCTCTGGATCTATCAACTGGAATTGTGTGGTGAACAACCAAGTTGGCAGTTTATATCTATTTCAGGACTGAACAAATTTAGCCCCTTCTTTGCTGAATTTGCAACTTCTATCTTGTCCTGGTGCATGTACTTTCCTTGACCTAGAGTAAGCCAAATGGCAGTTTCTGTCTACACACTGTTTATAGACCTCACTATTTGTCTCCCTATGTCACCATGGGCTAGAAAAAATGGCTGATTATAATTGTCTTCTTGGATTTCCCAATGAGAGCTCAACCTGGTACATTTTCTGAATGTGTTTGGAGGAGTTTGTGATGGAAAGGGACTTTAGTTGTACTCCTTACCCCTCCTCCACTATCTTGTCTCTATTTCTCCTCATATTGGGTTCTTAGCTACAAATACTGAGTACTCTTTCTTCTTGCCGAGTCATTCTTTTACCTTCCAAACTCCCAATATAGGTAAAAATTCTCCTCTATCTCTTCACATCACTTTTCTGTTTTTCTTCCATTGAAATCCTACAATTTTTGCTTTCAGAAATATTGTGCCTGTGACAGAAATATACATCCTCCATACTGTAAAATTCTCATGTATTTACTGGAAGTAAGATCATCAGTTTTTGTTTGTAAGTCTAGGACTGCTGTGGCAAACTGATTTGCCATTGCAAATATGGAATCTTTATTGCTCTAAGTTCACATGTACTAATTTATTACTACTTTTTTTTCCACTTAGTCATTCAACCAGTCACTCCATCTTGTTTACAAATGTAGTATAAAACATTTTACTGAAATACAAGTAAACATAGACTATAGGGAGGGAGGAGTGGAGTCAGAGTCTATAGGGGAGAGAGGAAGCCTGGAAAGATATTCTGGAGCCAGATTGTAAAGGGTTTTAACTGCTAGATATAAGAATGTATGTTTTATCCTATGGGAAATAGACTGCTACTGAAACTTCTTGAGTAGGGAAATAATATGTTCAGTACAGTGTTTTAGGAATATCAGTTTGGCAGCAATGTTGAGGATGGATTAGAGAAGGGGGAGGCTAGATTCAGGGAATACCTTGAAGAAAGCTATTTCATGAGTCTGAACAAGAAACAACGAGAGCATAAACTGGTAAGGCTAGAATGAGAAGGCATGTCAGAGATGTTGAGAAGGTAGTATTGATGAGACTTGGGAACTGTTTGGATATAAGGAAGAGGAAGAAGAATTATCACAAGTTCAAACACAAGTCAAGAAGGAGAAGAACTGAGAAATGGCTGCTGCATACAACAATAAAAATAATCATTGATGACCTTGAAGAAAGTAGTCATTCAAGTTGGGATCAGAATCCAGGAAGGGACTGAGCAGTGAGTTGAGGTGAGAAAATGGAGCCAAGGATTGTATATACTTTTTTGGACTTTAGTAGGGGATAAATAAACATGATAACTTGAGGGGTTTGGTAACATCAAGTAAACTTTTGGTTGTGGTTGTTATTGTTTAAAGGATCAATATCTTTGTGGGCAGCAGCAAAGTAATGAGCCAGAGGGAGAATGATCAAAATGACAAGATCCCAAATGATATAATAGAGAATCAGTTCATGATCACAAGTAAGGGATTGGCATTGTCAAGGAGAAACTAGTTTATTCTCTATAACTAGAACTTAAGAGGAAAAAATTTGGGAGGAGTAGGAAGAAGGTATTGAGGAGATTAGAAGTGTAGAATTGAGGAAGAGATAAAACTCATAATGGTTTGGCCTCAAAAAAACCTTTTCAATGAGATCTGTTGAGATGAAAGGAAGGAGAAAACACTGATCATGTTAAAAGAAAAGAAAAGATTTGGAACAGTCATCATAAGTTGATCAATGAGTTTAATCAATGTGGGAAGAGTAAAAAAAATTGCCATGGAGCATTGAGAGTTCACTTGAATAACATAAAACTTTAGTTTCTCTAGTTACCATGTTTATTTAACTTCTTTCAATAGTATTTATAAGAGGAATAGAAAGTAAAGTTAATATGAATAATCCAAGTTGGAGTATGGAAAGGAGTGAGAGGTGACCAGACAATGGGACAAGGAATCTGAGGCTGGAAGTTAAATAAAAGATTAGAATTTTGCAAGGAAAATATTGAAGTCAGAGGAGAAAAACAGGGAAATCCTGGGAAAGAGAGTGCTAGAATGAAAAGAATTTGTCATGAGGACAAAGAAAAGTTTTAAGAAGAATGAGGTATTGGGAGAAATGGAAGGACAAGGAAGTTCCCATCATCTAGAGAAGTTTAAGAGCTGGATTTGTGATAACAATTATTACCAACCCTGGGTGTGGCCAAAGTGAGAGTGAGAGTGAGATCTGAGGAGGATGCAGAACAGGGAATTGAGAAAGCAGGAGAAAAAAATCAACTTGTAAACTGAGATTCCCAGGTATAAGAAGAGGAGAATTGGAGATGGAGAGGAAGATTTAACCAGTTTCTAAACTCCACCAAGGAGTTATTCTGTTTCTACCTCTGTTGCTCTATATTCAAATATTTTCTATCATAATTCTCTGCTCTGATTCCTGAATTTCTTCATGAGTAAATCTTAGCGTTAAAATTATATTCAACTACCCATTATTAATTATTCTGTACCTTTTGAGCAAGATGCATCCTTTTAAAATGCTACTCCAGTCATCATATGAAATCTAATAATAGTTATTTTGAATTTACCTATGTGAGCAAGATGTTCTACTTCTCCTTGCTTAGGACATGTATTTTGTACATTAAAATATAAACATCTAAAGTTTTATTTCCAGGCCTCTGTTAAAATATATGATCCTGTGAATTACTGACTCTTTCTGTTCAACTCTGCTTCATATAGAGTATTTTCTCCTCTCTGTGGTATCTGGATTGACAGTGATGAGGGGGTTTCTTTCCCTTACCCATACTTTGAATTAAAACTTGTTTTTTGTAAATCACAAGATTTTAGATAAATGTATTTTTACCTGGCTGCAGGTTACATCTCTGTCCTTTTTTGGCCATTTTCGAGAAGTTCAAATTGCATTTCCAAGCCCCATCTTCTTAATCACTTACTCACCAAATCTGCCTTTCTCTTATGAATTCTCTACTTTCAGTTATTTGCGTTGTATTTGTTAGGTGAAATAATTAATTAATTAGGTTGATATTGTAATAGAAAGAAGACAGCACTAGCTGTATAAAACTGGGCAATTCACAACATCTCAGAACCAGAGTTTTCTCATATGTAAAATGATGATAATAAAACTTGTCTTACAAGATTACTATGAGGACTGAATATGATCATATTTGTAAATTACAAAAAGTTTGCTGAGGAGAGTGAAGGGTAAAAAGATTGTAAAGGTTATAAAGAGCTTTACACGCCAAACAGAGCATTTTATATTTGTTCCTGGAGGTAATAGGAAGCCATTGGAGTTTAATGATTTGAGAGAAAAGGGTAACATGAGCAGACCCATGCTTCAGGAAAATCACTTTGGCAACTTAAAGTAAGATGGATTGTAGTGGACAGACAAATTAGAAGGCTATTGTAATAGTCTAGGCAAGAAGTGATGAGGGTCTGCAATAGGACAATGGCTTTCTGAGTGGAGAGTAAGGGATGTAAACTGTAAAGCCTTCTAGTAATTAGGTGACTTTTTCAGAATGTATAATACTAGACAACATGAGGGACAAAAAAATAACAAAACAAAGTATCCTAAGACTGTTAAGTCTTAGATATTGGCTTAGCCTAGGTAGTCCTATCACATTTCATGATCTTGCCTTAGGATAAGATTTTCTATAACCTTTATTTATGAATAGGATAAAATATACAGTAACCATTTTTAAGATTATTTGATTTAGTAAGCTTGTCCTATGTTACCTTAAGCCCTTTCTAAAGCACGTCCTGCTTATAAGAGTAAGTCTGTATATTTTTGCCAAACTCAAATGATTTGGGATTCAAAGAGACCTTAAAAATCAACTCATCCCAATTCCACATTTTACAGATCAGGAAAATGAGACCCAGAGAGATGAACACATTTTTAAAGTAGAATTTTAAGGATTATAACTTATATGTATATCATCTACTCCCAAATCCAGTAGTCTCCCAACTATTTTACAAGCCTAACACTTGAATTCCATTCATTAAGTTATGGAAATGATCTGAATCACTCTGTTACTTACTGACATTTTCTGCTTTTTGTTTTAGTAAATCAGTTTTCTGACATAACTTATCTACCCCATAAAATCCTTGAATCTGCATAAAAATGCATTTTCTAATGGATGCTAAAAACCCAATCCTTATTTTACTCAAACTAATAATTAGCCTTGAGAATAGAAAGTTAACCAGAAGAATAATTCATGACTTTTCAAATTGTTTTTCTCTTATTGATTACCTATTAGCATTCTGACTTTAGTTGAATGACATCACACAGATTTTTTTTAATCATATATTTATTTCATTAATTTCCCTTTAAAAAGTTGTGTAGCTTTTTAAATAGCTGTCTCCTTCCTCTTGCTCTCAGCTTTTGAAGGGGGAGGGAAGATGGATGGGATGTCAAAAATGTCTTTCCATAGTTTTAGAAAAAACTATTCTGAGAAGTAGTGAGTAAACTACTCAAACTATATTTATACCCAGAACATGATCTCTAGGATCTCTCACAGCTCTAAATCTTATTATATAGTTATAATATATCCCAAAGAGGTGTTGATTGGATTGTGTTCAAATTCCATTTAAAATTCAGAGAAATAATAGGTGCTTAATAAATTTTGATTGATTGGCTGACTATTCTTAACTTTTGGGTGCAATCCTGTCTTTTTATCTACACTTGCTTGGGCAGGAAGACATATGAAAATGTATGGTATGAATCTGTAAATCATCAGAACCACTTAACTTTTGTTCAGCGTATCTACAGAAAGGAAACAATATTTTTAACTTCTTAAGCTACGAGCATGATGATCATTATAAATCCTTGAGGGGAAATAATCACTGGGAGTATACTATAACTGGGTAATTAGAAGATTTCTTAACTAAGCTTATATTGCCTTCATATGAAAGAAGACAATCAAATGTGTAGAGTGTCTTCTGTTATCTAGGTTTTTTAATGATTATACTGGCATTAATGATGCAGGCATCACTGGGCCCGAAATGATATGTTCTTAGAGTGCTCTGGGCATTTTAAGGACTCTACCAATACACTTTGCTCTTTCAGTGGATTAACATGCTCAACTTTCTTTTTCTGACCAGCAGGTGGTGAAGTCCCTTACACAACCTTGGCCACAAGAATGATGATGGGAGCTTGGTGGCTCTTTGCATTAATTGTCATCTCATCATACACAGCTAACCTGGCAGCTTTCCTCACCATCACACGAATTGAAAGCTCCATCCAGTAAGTAAACACAAATGATACTGGAAGGTGGTGGGAGTGGGGGAGGGGCTGGGGCTGGGGTGGTGATCATCTTTTTTATTCTACTACACTATGGAAATGCTTATGTTATTTCATACTAGGTATTTTATAATAGGTAATAGCTATTTTATATATATAATATTTTATATATAATATAACATTATACATATAATATTATATATATATAGTACCTATTTTATAATAGGTAATAGCTAGCCTTTATGTAACATCTTGAGTTTTGCAAAGTACTTTACAAATGTTATCTCATCAGATCTTTAAAACAACCCTAAGAGGTAGAGGCTCTCATTATGTCCGTTTTTTGGATGAGAAAATTGGGGCTGAAAGGTTGACTTGCCTACAAAGGAAAAGTTTGTAAGTGTCTGATACCAAGTTTCAATTTAGATCTTCCCGACTCCATGTCAAAGAGTCTACTAGAGGTAGGGTGGGATATATGGGTATGTCATGTTTGTAGAAACTTGGAAAGGATGGATTATATCTGAATACAGAAATTTCCCTGAAAGAAAAGATGTCAGGGTTTGATATTTTAGATCACATTATCTTTTTCCCCTTCTTAACTATATTTTTAATTTTTATTATGGTCTTAATAATATAAATATTTTAATAGTTTAAGAACAAAAAAGAGAATCCACTCTGAACTAAAATATTATGTCTCATTCATTTTTTTAAAAAACGTAAATGTCAGACTATTTTGAAAGATGGATTTTTAAACTCCCCAAACAATTCAATTCCTGAGAAAAATCTCAAGAAGACAGTAAACATTATCAAATAGAAATCTGAAATTGATTTAAAGAGTAACTCTGATTGCTTGAGGAGAACATACTTTCATGTCCATACTTACAAAAAAAAATACCATGCCAGTGAGGCCTCAAACATAAAACTATGTTTAAACATACAATACAAAAAGCACCACACTTGGTGCTTTACTCAGTCCATATCAACCTCAAGCTAAGTACATCAAGAGGGGATTCGTTAAGAATCTGGTTTTCTACTTTGAAAGACAGTGTTCTCTCACTTAATATCACTATGTTTTCACAAAAGCCCAGTACTGTGTCAGTAATTACTATTATATCTCAAAATTAGAATAATTTGAGCCCATTAGGGATCTAAGTTACCTTGGCAGAAAAACAGTTCCTTTTAAAAAAAATAATGTAAAGGTCAACAAATAACCACTAAACTATTCATTTGTTCCAAATTATTATAAAAATAGAAGTAGAATTAGTTAGCTCTAAAAGGAACCAAAGCATTTTTTTCATCATCTCCAATTACTTGTGAGCAAATGGAAAACTTAGTACATGAATATAGATTATAATTGGTAGTGGGATATCATTCATATAAGAATACTATGCTAATTACTCATCCTCAAATCAGAGCATACATCTAGTTCTTTATAAGGTAGTGGTGATAGTTCTGAACAATGATAACTTTCCTCCTGTTCTGACCTATGCCATCAATTTAGAACAGCAATACTAAGTGATCTATAAAATAATACTTTCCCTGGATTCATGCCACATTGAAATCCTGCTTCCAGGCTTCAGTAAAGACATGCAAGTAAGTGTATGATTCCTAAATCCTTGACAGAAACTGACATATTACCAATATATTTTAGAATGACTAATACATCCTGACCCTAACCAAAAACTCTTTGCTCTGGATAAGCAGTTAGATGTCCTGATCTGTACATAAACAACTTATTCCAAAGCACTTTTTCATTTCAACAGACATCCGTTTAATCCTTAGTTGCCTTTTCAAAATAGGATAGCCTCATATTCCTGTCTGATTCTAAATGCCTTGCTATTGGTTAATTTAAAATTAAGAAAGAATACAGCAGAGGAAAGATTAGGATCCTGATTCCGAAAATGCTTTGCCATCCTTTGGATCTCTCAAACTTAACTTTTTTCTTCTCTGCTTCCTTTCTATGCCAGCTGACATTTTTACAAGTCACCAGGGGCTGTGATAAATGCCATTCTTTCTAATCTTATATACAGACTGATTTGGCAGAGCAAAATTAGATCAGAATAAGTGTTGGGGGAAAGATCCCTGTTCCCATATGGAACAAACAAAAGTTTGTATTTCCGCTATATTTCAAAATAGCATTCCTGAAAATACTTCTAGGAAATAGCCTTGAGAGTTTCAAAGACCAATTTGTCTTACAAAATTCCTCTCTAAATGAAGGCAGGGATACATTTCTTAATCTCTTTAACCTATTTACTTCACTCCTCTCTCGTACTGGAAGGAAATGACAGTGCCTATTCTTTCTAGCTAGCATTTTCTATGAAGTTGACGTATTAGTACCTACCATACTCCATTCCCAGAATAACTCCTACTGAGAAGGAATGGCAAGGAATACAAAAATAGGATATGTCATCTAGGAAGAGAAAAATGACCTTCTTTGGCTGGATGATTGACAGAAATTCTGCATGGTTTGGAAGGAGAAGTCAAATCTGTTTCTTTGTAGGGATTTGAATAATTGTTATAGAATTACACTCTATGCTCAAAATCAATAGAGCCTAATTTTCCATTTGTCAAAAACTCAAAAGTTCTTTTACACTCTCACCCTCATCCCTACTCAGGGTGATATTCATCCATGGGGTGGGGGTGGGAAACAGAAAAAGAAAAACAGGAACTTAATTTTTATTTCCTTTCATGATTCAACAGCTCAACATAGTATATTCTGTTCCATGATGTAATGTCACATAATAGATTGGCACAGTTGGAGAAGGTGTTTCCAGTATCCTGATCAGTTCCTGGAGGAAAAATATAGCTGCTCCAAGTCTCTGGTAGCAATTTTGCTTCCTCACTCTCACTAAAAGACAACATGTGGCTAGTTGTTTTCTAATGCATGTGAAATGGAGCAGCCTTTTCCCTAGTGGCAACCACCCTGGAGGGGATATTGCTGAAATGGAGCTCCACCAGAGAGATGCTGGCAAAATTTCCTTTGCTATGGTATGAGTCACAGACAGCTTCAAACAAAGCCAATTTTTTTTCAGTATTACTCACAGTAACCATTATCTAAATAAAGTTCACACTAGAGCAATTATATACATTAATATCTTTAGACTGAGAATTACCATTGCTGCACCCTATGTATGTAAATAAGCCTGTCTGGATTCAAATAGATTTCAACCCACCACTATGTACTTTGTCATACTGTGTTCACTTGTACAAACTTTGTGACAGGCTTTATGTTGTTTCGTATTGTTGATTTGTTGTTTTTGTTGTTGTTGTTGATTTGTTTTGCCCAGACATATAGGTACCATAATAGCAATCAGTTTAGCAGCCCTAAGTTACTAAGTGCTAAGTATCTGCTAAACTGATTGCTGTTACAAAGTATAATGAAACGGTAGAAAGATCACTGACCTTGGATTTAAAAAAATTACCTCTGATATGTACAACCTGAATAACATTGGGTAAGTCATCTTTCTTCCCAGGAAAGAGTTTTCTCATCTATAAAATAAGGAAAATGGAATAAATGGCCTCAGATCCATTTTACCTCTGAGTCTATGATCCAATGATTCCTTGTTTGATGTTTATCAGCAAGTGGGGTAATGTGTGGTTGAGTGACTTGCACACATCACAATATATCTTGGTAGTTTTCTGTTGTTCACTTGTGTCTGACTCTTCGTGAACCCATGAACCACAGCACACCAGGCCCTTATATCCTCCCCTAGCTCTTGAAGTCTGCCCAAGTTTACATTCATTATTTCCATGACACTATCCATCTCAACCACTACCATCCCATTTTCCTTTTGACTTCAATCTTTTTTTTTAGCATCAGGTCCTTTCCAATGACTGACATCTTTTCATTATGTAGTTAAAAGTATTTAAGCTTCTGTTTTGGTTTTATCTTCCAGTGAGAAGCCTGAATTAATATCCTTAAGTATTGATTGATTTGATCTCCTTGCTGTCCAAGTGACTCAAAGTTTTCTCCAGCACCACCATTCAAAAGCATTGATACCACAGGACTTAGCTTTCCTTATAGTCCAGTTCTCACAGGCATACGTTGCTACTGGGAAACCATAGCCTTGACTAAATGGACTTTTGTTGACAAGGTGATCTCTCTGCTTTTTAGTATGCTGTCCAAATTTACCATAGTTTTCCCTCCAAAGAGCAAAGATATTTTAATGTCATGACCATAGTCACCATCTGCAGTAATTATTGACCCAAGAATATAAAATCTGACAATGCTTTCTTTATTCTCCCTCTACTTGCCAGGATGTGATGAGAGCAGTTGCCACAATCTTTGTTTGTTTATGTTAATCTTTTATAAGCTCTTTTACCCTTATCAAGAAGTTTCTAAATTCTTCTTCCACTTTTTGCCATCACACTGATATCATATACATATCTTAGATGATTGGTATTTCTCTCAGCAACCTGAATTCCAAATTTTGACTCATCCAACCTGGCATTTCTTAGGATGTACTCTGCATAAAAGTTAAATAAGGTGACAATATATAGCCTTGTTGTACTCCTTTTCTAATCTTAAACCAATCAGTTGTTTCCTGTTTGGTTCTAACTGTTGCTTCTCAGCCTACTTAAAAGTTCCTCAGGAGACAGGTAAGAAAGTCTGGTATTCCCATCTTTCCTTAGAATTTGCCCTATTTTTTTGTGGCTTCAGTTTAGTCAACGAAGCAGAAGTAGATATTTTTCTGAAACTCCTGTGTTTTTTCTTTCAACATTGTCCAGAAGTGAAAAGGACTGTCTTGAGACATTCTAAAGTGCTCCTCAGTGGTGCTTTTTAAGCTTATCTTATGCTTGAAAGCCTCACAGGTGAACATTTGTGAGATACATTGTAGTGGAGATTTCTTTCAAGTATGGATTGGACTAAAAGATGAGGCTTCTTTTAACTTTCAAAATCCTATGATTCTATAACATGAATTTTTTTCACCTCTCCCTCAACCTTTCCACATGAAACCCTGATCTTCATTCACACTGTGATTTTAATCCTTTGACCTCCCATTTGTCTCCCAGGTAATCACCTCTATACTGGTCATGTTCTTCTACTTTCTCCAACTTGACCTCTTGGTAAACCACTTCAACTATACACTTCCATCTTCTCTTTAATCCTTTGTCCCTTCATTATATCACTAATTGTGCCATGCCAAGCTTTAGCTTTGAATCACTCCCACCGTGGACCACCTTCGCTCCTACACACGTGCTTCTGAACAAAGGAGAGAAAATCATGCAACCCTTCTGACTGAGTCCACTAAAAATTTGTATTATGCATAATATCAACAAGATCCTTACTTCAGCACTGCTTACTACTACTTCCCCAATCAATTCACTATTCCACAATGACTCTTCCAAATATTTTCTTCCCCCTTTAAGCCTTCCATTGCTGTCTCTCCTAAGAATTTTACCAAATATTTTACTGAAAAATTTGAGATCATTCCTGTAAGAGCTTCCTCTTCTTGTCATCTTATTTCACTCAAATGCTTTCTGTCAATTTCTGTCTGTCTGCACCTTTACCCTTGTCTCAAATGAAAAGGTAGCCCTACTCCTTATAAGGCAGAGCTCTCTACCTGCACAAGTAATTCCATTCCATCCCATCTCTTCTAGCAGACTGCTTCCTCTAAAATCCCTACTCTCTTCACTTATCTTTAATCTCTCCTTGTCTGCTGGCTGCTTCTATGCTGCCTATAAATATGTCCACATCTCCCTCAACCTAATTATAAAAAAAAAAAACTAAATCCTCTCACTTGATCCTTCCATCCCTGCTATCATTATTATTTCTGCCTTTGGTGTTTGAGAAGGCCATTTACAATACATGTCTCCACTTCCTCTCTTCTCACTCTCTTATTAATGTTCTACAATCAGGCCTCTGATTTCATCATTCAACCAAAATTGCTCTCTCCAAAGTTAATAATGATCTCTTAATTGTCCAAACCCAATTCATCCTTCCTAACCTCTTTGTAGCCTTTAACCTTGTCCATCACCCTCTTCTCTTTGTACTATATTCTTTCTTGGTTATCAGGACATTATTTTATTCTGGTTCTCTTCCTATCTGTCTAACCATTCTTCAGTCTCCATTGTTCTATTCTTATCTAGATCACTCTCCATTAACTATTGGTGTCCCACTCTAACCTAGACCTTCTCTTCTCCCTTTATACCACTTCATGGGCTGATTTCATAAGCTTCCGTGACTTTAAATATCATCTTTATGATTATGATTCTCAAATCTACCTATCCTGCCCCCAAATCTCCAGTGACTTCAAAGCAAACATCTATACCTCCCTTTCATATATCTCAAACAGAATGTCCTATAAACAGCCTACAACAAGAGTTTCTATCACTAGTTCTATATCTGAGGAAATATGAACTATAGCTATGTTTTATGTGTGATCACTATTTTAGCCAGAAAATCTTGTGGAAAGGGAAAGAAGTTTCAGTAATATCTATTTCTGTAAAAGTGTAAGTTGGGATATCCAAGAAGTTGACCATGTCTTGTTTTGTTTTGTTTTAAATGAACACACATCACACTGAATACAAGGAGAAGGTATGAAAGTGGCCATAAGGTTGGAAACCATCCAAGTTCTCCAAAAAAATGGTTGCTTTATTGCACCACAGCAGATTAGAAGACAGAAAATCTAGGTTTGCAGCCTATCCCTGCCAGTATCTGTAGTTAGCCAGTCCCAGTCACTTTACCTGATTTGGGTCTCAATTGCTTGAACCATAAAATAAAGAGATTGGATTGGACGACTTCTAGAAAACAAAAGCAAGAATGTCCCATAGACATCTTAAACTCAAATCCAAAAGAGAACTCATAACTTTCCTCCAAACTCTCCCTACTTCCAAACTTCCTTCTTACTGTCAAAGATACCACGTTCCTCCTAGTTCCTCAGGCTGCATATTCTGTGTATCATCCTTGACTACTGACTATCTCACCCCACCATATTCAATCTATCACCAGTGCTGTCAATTTTACCTTTTAAACATCTCTTATACATGCTTCATTTTCTGTTCTAATACTACTACCAACCTGGTAAAGGCTCTCATTTCCTCACACTTTGTCTGTTGAAATAGCCTGCTAGTTGATCAGCCTGCCACGAGTCTCTCCCTACTCTAACCTATTTTTCATTCAACTGCCAAAGTGTTTTTCTAAAGCACAAAATCTGACTATGTTATGACTTAATAAACTTAAGTGGTTCCTTATCAGTTTCAGGATCAAACACAGTCTTCTTTTTGGCATTCAATGCCCTTCATAATCTAGCTTCTTATCATTTTCCAATCTTCTTACATATTATACTACCTACCATGTACTCTTCACAACAGTAATGCTGGCATTCTTATTATTCACCAAACAAAACACTCCCATTTCTCAACCCCAGACATTTGCTCTGGCTATCCTCTGTGTCTAGATTGCTCTCAATCCTGATCCCCACTTCCTAACTTCTTGGTCTATTTCAATTAGGAACCATTATCTCATCATCTATGGGAAATCTTTCCCAGTCTTTCTTGATTTTGATACCTTCTATCCTTTGATTATTTCCTATTCATCCTATATGTAGCCTATTTGTACCTGGTTGTTTGCATGTTATTTCTTCTATTAGGAAGCAAGCTCCTTGAGAGGAGGGACTCTTTTTTTGCCATTCTTTGTATCCCCAGCTCTTAGCATAATGTCTGGCACATAGAAGATCCTTAATAAATGCTTATTGAGTGACTGCCTAGAACTCTGAGTTGTAGTGAAGTGCCAACCAGCATGGATTAAACAGATGTCCTCATTGTACCAATTGGAGCTCCCTGTACCAGTGAAATAATCGATCCAACCCTTTTCCTCAACTCTCTTTATTTCCTTTACCACCAAAGAGCTGCCTAAATGCAAAAATTTCATAAGTTGAAATTGAATAATACTTTAAATATTAAATAATAACCCATCACACTCATTGTGCCCTGCTGGGAGGGAAAGAAAATTCACTTTCTCTTCCAACCTACTTGTCTGAGCAGCAAAGTCAAAAAAAAGTCCTCAACATCTTATTAGAACTGATCATAATCTTCTCCTACAGGAATTGATAGAGTTGGAGGAAACACTTCCTCCTCTGAAACCAAAACTAACTCAGGAACCTTTTGCCTTTTAGCTTCAAAAGACAGTCACCAGTATAGGGAACATAACATTTCTTAGGACCTCTATCCAGAAATCTGTGCTCACAAGTAACACAAAGTAGAAGAGGCAGGCAGACACTGGGGTCTTAGTCTCAGACTTACCCAGGCAAACACATATTCTCTCTCTTTACCATGAGTTCATAAGAATGACCCCTGGTAAGGGAAGGGAGGGGAAAAAAACTTCACTCACTGTAAGTCTGAAAGAGATATTGCAGAGTCCCAGCTTTAAGAACTGTTAGAAAGTGATGGACCCTGAAAATGGTGGATAAGAGAAAGCAAACCAGCTGAACTCTCCCAACATTTACCTACAAACAACTTTTAAAATATCAACTCAAATCAAATCTCATAGTGACAGAGCCTACATAATATATGGGTGATATATTCTTCCAGCCTAAGACAACTTAGAAGGTGGTGAGAGAGGTCAGAGACACTGGCATGGAGACTGGTCCAAAATGCATGTTATGGCAACAGCAGGAATAGACCTTGGAGGTAGTCACAACAGCAGCAGAAATTTTGGGGTTTCTCAAAGACAGTACAAGGGTCAGAGATCACAATGGAACTTTATTGGCAATGGGTGCAGTTAGAGCTGATTGGCAAATCTATTGCCCATGAGAAGTTCTGGGTCCCATTCCAGTACATGTGATTAGTCACAAGGGAGCAGGGAGCTTGGCCATGGTTTCAAAGAAGAGAGGATCATGAGTGATTGTGACTGAAGAAGAACAGGGTTCTTCTAGTGTAAAGATCAAAATGTAGACCAAGAGAGCAGTGACTATACCTCTCCCCAGATCTCACAACCTTGGAAGTACCAAAAACTTACAGAGCTCCAGAATTAGCTCTGAAAACAGTAGCACAAAAAGCCTTAATCTTGGCACAGTGCCTCCCCACCCCCAGGTGAGCAGAGCCAAACATTAACATAAAGGTTAAAGTAGAAAACAGGCAAACAACAAAAACAAAAAAAGAACTTGCTCATAAAAACTATTGTGATGGCAGGGAAGACCAAAGAAGACTGTCAGAATACAGCAATGTGAAAACAGCTACAAGCCTCAAAGAAAATTGTTAATTGAATTCAAAGTCAGAAAGAATTCCTGGAAGAGTTAAAGAGATAAAAGTAGCAGGGAAAAAATGAGAGTTAAGCAAGAAAACTATAAAAAGGGAATTATTGTTGTTCATCTTTCATTCTTGATACAGATTAATGACATCATGAGCATAATATTTTGACATATGTGAGTTGGATTTGAGTGAGATAGAGCTGCACAGTAATTAGCCCTGCTTTCTCCATCAGAGTCATCAGAGTTCAGTGACAAAACAAAGGTCAAAATGACTGGAGATGACCCAGGGAAAAATAATTAACAACTTAGTAAAAGATGTATAAAAAATACTGAAGGAAATAAATTAAAAAACAGAATTGACTTAAGGGTAAAAGAATCACACAAATCTGATGAAGACACTCTCTCACCCCAGACCTATAATTAGTTGATAAATCTTGTCAGTTCTGCCTTCACAACTTCTCTCATATCCCCACATTCTTCTCTCTACTAACTGGGCTGTTAACTAAGCTCTGTCCCCCCTCAGCTTTTAAGACAATTGCAATAGCCTCTTAATTGGGCTTCCTGCATCTGAATAAACACTTTCTAATTCATCCTCTATATAGTTACCATTAAAATACAAGATTGTGTGCTAAAGCATAAACATGACCATACCACTCCCCTGTTTAAAGTAAGCATGTATATGTGTGTGTCTGTGTGTGTGTATAAATGTTTAACCCTCCAGTGTGTTGTGTGTTACTACTAGATTAAAATAGAAACTCTTTTGTTCTCTTAATTCCATGCATGATCTTACTACTTATCAGAGAAACTTGCTGTAAAATGTTTCCTAGTTTTCTGCTTTCCTTCTAATCTTGGTTATATTAGTGGTGTTTCTGTAACAACTTTTTCATTTAATGTAATCAAAATTTTCCATTTTACCTCATGTAATGTTCTCTACTTGTTGTTCAGTCACAAGTTTTTCATTTATCAATAGATCTGGCAGGTAAAGCATTCCAGGTTCTCCCAATTTACTTATGGTATCAGCCTCTATGTCTAAGACATGTACATATTGACCTTATCTTAGTATGTAGTATTGGTGTATACCTATTTTCTGCCACATTGCTTTGCAGATTTCCCATCAGTTTTTGTCAGTTAATGAACTCTTGTCCCCAACGTTGGGCTCTTTGTACCTATCAGACACTAGATTACTATAGTCATTTGTTACTGTGTATTGTAAACCCAATCTATTCCATTGATGCACCACTCCATTTCTTAGATAGCACCAGGTCATAATGAAAATTACTATTTTGCTTTTTAAAACTATTTCCCCCAGTTACATGTCAAGAAAATTGCTAGCATTCATTTGTATAAGATGTTGAGTTCTAAATTTTTCTCCCCTTCCCCTCTTCTGAAAATGATAGGCAGTTTGATATAATTTATACATGTGCTATCATGTAAAAAATATTTCCATATTAGTCACAGTTTTAAAAAGAAGAAACCCCTTGTCACTTCTGGCTGCTTCGCTAGCCAAGACCATGGCACCTTCCCTGACCCAGACCCAGTGAAAAGCCAGTGTACAGATCTGAGAAATGGTACCCTCCAGAGGCAAAAAGGTGAAGAAGGGAATTCTCCAGTGTTTGGATTCTGGAGAGATTGTAATTGGAGATGGGTGATTTGTCTTTGCCCTTGAGAAAAGAGGATATGTGAAAGCTGGGCCCTGGACTCCAGAAGCTGTCGTTGAACACCCAGAAGCAGTGTGATAACTTCATCGGAAATTCCTTCCAGCAGGCTCAAATGTCATGCAGACCTTCACTTTCTATGCTAGTGAGGACAAGCTGGAGAATAGAGGGAATTATGTTGCAGAGAAAATATCTGGGCAGAAAGTGATTGAAGCTGCTTGTGACATTGCCCTGGAGGTGGCTGCAGAAGGAGATACTTTGGTTGCTGGTGGAGTTAGTCAGACACCATCATACCTGAGTTGCAAGAGTGAAACTGAAGTGAAAAAAAATTTCTGGCAACAATTAGAGGTCTTTATGAAAAAGAAGGTGGACTTTCTGATTGCTGAGTATTTTGAGCATATAGAAGAAGCTGTGTGGGCAGTGGAAGCCTTAAAAGAATCTGGAAAGCCAGTGGCCGCTACCACGTGCATTGGCCCAGAAGGAGATCTGCACGGTGTGACACCTGGAGAATGTGCAGTGAGACTGGTCAAAGCAGGAGCTTCCATTGTTGGTGTGAACTGCCATTTTGACCCCACAACTAGTCTAAAAACTGTGAAACTCATGAAAGAGGGTTTGGAGGCTTCCAGATGAAAAGCCCATTTGATGACCCAGCCATTGCCTTACCATACTCCAGACTGTGGCAAACAAGGATTTATCGATCTCCCAGAATTTCCATTTGGTCTAGAACCCAGAGTTGCTACCAGATGGAATATTCAGAAATATGCCAGGGAAGCCTACAACTTGGGTATCAGGTACATTGGGGGCTGCTGTGGACTTGAGCCTTATCACATCAGAGCGACTGCTGAGGAGCTAGCTCCAGAAAGGGGCTTTCTGCCTGATGCTTCTGAAAAACACAGCAGCTGGGGGAGCAGTTTGAGTATGCACACCAAGCCCTGGATCAGAGCAAGGGCAAGGAGAGAGTACTGGGAGACTCTGCCTCTGGCCTCTGGTAGGCCATACTGTCTTTCTGTGTCCAAACCTGATACCTGGGGAGTGACCAAAGGAACAGCTGAGCTAATGCAGCAGGAGTCCACAACTGACCAGCAACTGAAGGAACTCTTTCAGAAGCAGAAATTCAAATCTTCAGTAGTCTAATGTAATGTGTATACCTGTGTGTTTGGGGTCCATTAGCACTCATAATTTGTAAGATTGCTCTCAAATTAAATAAAAAAATGGATCTTCCAAAACAAAAAAAAGAAGAAACCCCTCCTTTTCTTTTTTTTACTTCAGCTGTAGCTAAGAGATTTTGTTTCAGCCCCTGTTTCAAGTGTGCTTCTTGTAAACAACATATTATAGGATTCTAGTTTTTGATCCACACTGCTATATGCTTCCATTTTATGGGAAAGTTCATCCCATTTACATTACAGTTATGATTACTACCTGTATCTTTCCCTCCATCCTATTTTTCCTCCTGTCTGTCCTTTCTCTCCTTACACCATTTCCCTCCTCCACCAGTGTTTTGCCTCTATCTACTACTTCCCGATCTGCTCTCCCTTCTATCAGTCCCCATCCTTTCCTTTAGTTGATCTCCTTCCCTCCTACTTCCCTGTCAGGTAAGATAGAATTCTACATTCACCAAACTGTGTATATAATTCCTTTTTTGAGCCAATATTCATGAGAGTAAAGTTTAAGTCATGTTCATTGCCCACCCTCCCATCTTCCACTCCACTTTAATAGGTCTTTCTTCTTCATATGAAATAATTTACCCCATTTTACCTCTTCCTTTCTTCTGCACTGAGTATACTTCTCTTTCTTATCCCTTATTTTTATGTCATTCTTTCAAATTCACCTTATACTCATACCCTCTGTCTATGTATATTTCTTCTAACTGTCCTATTAATGATATAATTTGTAAGAATTACAAGTATCATTTCCCCTGTAGGAATGTAAATAGTTTAGTTCTATTGAATCCCTTATGTTTTCTTTTCCTTTTTTACCTGTTTATGCTACTCTTGAATGACTATAAAAGCTCTTCTGTGAATATTTTATGAGATATTTTTCTAGTCCTTCCCCCTTCTACCAATGAATCCCTTTTTCCCACCCCTTCATTTTTTTAGATTGTCCCATCATAGTCAAGTCATACTCCTGCCCTCTGTCTCAGTAGACTCCTTCTGACTCCCCTAATTATGATTAGGAGTTACAAGTATCATCTTCCTATGCAAGAATGTAAGTAGCTTAGCTTTATGTTATCTCTTTCCTTTTTATTCTTGAGTCTTGTATTTCAAAGTCAAATTTTCTATTCAGCTCTGGTCCTTTCATCAGCAATGTTTGAAATTCCTCTATTTCATTGATTATACATATTTTCCTGTGAGGGATTGTACATATTCAGTTTTAAAAGATAGGTAGATTCTTGATTATAATCCAAGCTCTTTCACCTTTTGGAATAAATATCACATTCCAAGTTTTCTGATCCTTTAATGTAGAAGCTTCTAAATCTTGCATTAACCTGACTGTGGCTTCAAGATATTTGAATACTTTCTTTCTGGATGTTTGCAATATTTTCTCCTTACCCTGGCATCTGTTGAATTTGGCTATAATATTCCTGGGAGTTTTCATTTTGGGGTCTGTTTCACAGTGATTAGCAGATTATTCCATTTTTCATTTTACTTTCTAGTTCTAGGATATCAGGGCAGTTTTCCTTGATAATTTCTTGAAACATAATGTCCAGGCTCCTTCTTTGATCATGACTTTCAGATAGTCCAGTGATTCTTAAGTTATCTCTCCTTGACCTATTTTCCAGGTCAGTTGTTTTTCTAATTTTCTTCTAATTTTTCATTCTTTAACTTTGCTTTATTGTTTCTGGATGTCTCATGTGACCAATTCTAATTTTAAAGGAATTATTTTCTTCAATGAGCTTTTGTACCTCTTTTTCCACTGGACCTATTCTATTTTTCAAGGAGTTCTTCTCTTCAATGGATTTTTGTTTCTTTTATCATCTGTCCAATTCTAGTTTTTAAGGTGTTGTTTTCTTTAATATTTTTCTGCTTCTTTTAGTTTTCATAATTTTCTTTCATCACCTTCATTTTTCTCCATTTTTTCTACTACCTCTCTTTTGATTTTTAAAATCCTTTTTGAGCTTCTCCCATAGATTGCTTTTTTTTTCACTATGAATCTTCTTGTTTTTATTGTTAGGATCCAGGTTACTTGAGAGGGATGAAATGATGGGAGTGGGTAGCTCCAATACCCAACTGGCCATGTTTTACAGGCTTGTAGGTGATAGAGAATTCACCCAGGTAGTGTCCAATCATCTTGGACTTAATTTTTACCTGATTGAAGGTCTTGCCATTATAGACGCCCACCATACTCCCCACCATCTCAGGCAGGATAATCATGTCTTGAAAGTGTGTCTTCACTACCTCGGGCTTCTCCATGGGGGGTGCCTCCTTCTTGGCCTTCCTCAGGCACTTCAGGAGGGAGTGCTGTTTGCACTTCAGACCCCTGTTGAGTTACCATCACTGTCAGGCACTGTACAACTGCATGACCTCTTCATAGGACATGTCCAGCAGCTGATCCAGGTCCACACCAAGGTAGCTGAACTTCTGGAAGGTTTGCTTCTTCTTCTGCTCCACTTCCGCCATCTTGTCTGCTGTCAGGAAAAAAGGTCTCCCATAGATTCTTGCTGGCTTTGTGTCGGAGTCACACTTTTTTCTCTGACCCTTTGCTTATAGATCTCTTGACACCACTGACTTCTTTTGAGCTTGTTTCATGTTCTTCACTATCACTGTAATAACTTTTTATAGTTGAGTTCTTTTTTGTTCTTATTCTTTGCCAATTTATTTCTTGATTTTTTACTCTATGCTAAAGTAGGTTCTACTCCCACTGTGCAGAGGGCACTGTTCCAAGGTTCAGAGTTTTCTTTCTACTATTTTAAGAACCGGTTTTGGGAGTCTGCAAATTTTCAGTGCTTTCCTAGTATTATAAGTCAAGGAGAAATGTGGTCACTGTGCTACTGACCTGGGCTTTGACCTTTACCTCAAAAGGGACCTTGTATTCCTGAAGCTTCAAGTGATAGCCCTCCTCATGGCCCTGGAACTGCAAGTAAGACCTCAGCTCCCCTGTAGTCACAAGCACTACTGTGATCCAAAATTGAGTATGGGCAATGCAACAGGGTCCTATACCCAGTTCCAGCAAAGCATTCCCTATAATCTTTCTGAACAATTGTCTTATCCCCTTATCATATCTGGAGTGACTATTTCTGAAGATGCTATGCCAACTGCTGTAGCTGCCTCCAAGGGCTGCTGTTGATATTATTAGAGGGTGGGCTGCTCTGTGGTTTGATCACTACCCTAGTATCACAGAACTTTCCTGCCAACCTCCTAAGTTGTCTTGGGCTAGAAAGATACCACGCTCTAACCTTTTGTTGACTCTATTACACTAAAATGTAATTTCACATATTCTTTTAAAATTGTTTGGAGGGGAATTTTGAGAGAGTTCAGCTGAGTTGTTGCCTGTACATTTTGGCTCTGCCTTAGCTGTTTAATTTTTAAATGGATTTATTTTTCACTCCCACACACCAGTACACACATACACAATTATTCTAGCCCCTATATTTCAAGCCTTGTCTGACTGAAGAAGCTGGAAGAGAGCCAAACTGTTTAGGGAATACAAGAGTGGGGAAAACACACTCTGCTATGGTGTCTCAGTGGGCTGCTTTTTCTCAAAGATTTTATGTTTTCTGATGTATAGGCAAGTTACCAAAAGCAGGAGATTTGCTAATAGAAAGTGGTTTATTTGTAGATTATAGTAAGGGGATTTCTTTACCTGGAGGAGAATGAGTGGGAGCAAAATTTAACTTCGACTAACCAAGATATACATATTATATCACATTCATTATATGACACCTTCAGTGAAATGCTCTGGAAATGTTTATTGGACAGATTCATAGACATATGGCTCTAAAAAGAGGTGCTTTAAAAAAAGCTATGTGGTACAGTAGATGAAGGGCTAGACCTGGATTCACAAAGATATGAGTTCAGATCTGGCCCCAGGAATGTACTAGTTGTGTAATCTCAGGCAAATCACTTAACCTATGTTTACTTCAGTTTCTTCACCTAGAAAATAGTTGAAAATAATAGCAGCTACCTTGCAAGGCTGATGTAAGGATAAAATTAAATACTTGTAAAAC
>CM053601.1:29736589-29768552 GCA_028646575.1 Pseudocheirus occidentalis | reverse complement strand
TCTTTAATTTCTACCTCTGAAAATTGCCTGTTCATATCCTTTGACCATTTACCAATTGGGAAATGACTTGTATTCTTATAAATTTTACTTAATTCCCTGTATATTTTAGAAATGAGGCCTTTATCAGAGACACTGGTTGTAAATATTCTTTCCCAATTTCCCACTTCCCTCTTAATCTTGGTTACATTGGCTTTGTTTGGACAGAAACTTTTCAATTTAATTTAATCAAGATTATCCATTTTGCATTTTACAATGCTCTCCAACTCTTCTTTGGTCATAAAGTCTTCCCTACTCCATAAATCTGACAGGTAAACTATTCCTTGCTTCCCCAGATTATTTATAGTATCAGTCTTTATGCCTAGATCATACACCCATTTAGACTTCACTTTGGTGTATGGCATTAGGTGATGGTCTATACCCAGCTTCTTCCAGACTATATGCTATACCACTTGGTGCATATATATTAAGTAATGATATTGCTTCATTCTTGATGGTGCCTTTTAGCAAAATTCAATTTTAGCTTTTGCTTTATCTGAGATAAGTATTGCTACCCCTGCTTTTTTTACTTTTGCTGAGGCATAGTATATTCTACTCCGTCCTTTTACCTTTACCCTGTGTGTATCCCCTTGTTTCAGATGTGTTTCTTGTAGACAGCACATTGTAGGATTGTGGTTTTTAATCCATTCTGCTATCCGCCTGTTTTATGGGAGAGTTCATCCCATTCACATTGATAGTTATGATTACTATCTGTGACTTTCCCTCCATCTTATTCCCTCCCCTGTTTATATCTTTATGTCTTCCCTTTCCCTTCCCCTCCTTAAGAATTTTCCTTTTGACCATCACCTCCCTCGGTATTCCCTCCCTGTGTTCCCCCCTCTTTACTATCCTTTCCCCTTGCTACTCCTCCCCTCCCTACTGAGTACCCTCCCTTCTTAAACCCTTCCCCCCTTATCCCTCCTTTTGCCTGTAGGGCACAATAGATTTTTATTCTTAACAGAGTATGTTATTTCCTCGTTGAATCCAAAGCAATGCTAGTACATTTCATATATTGCTCCTCTCCCTCCCTCTTTTCCCTCTATTGTTATGAATTTTTGTGTCTTTTCATGTTAGTCTAAACTTAGCCATTTCTAGTGATCCCTATTTAAATCAGAACCACTGAGAGTAACAATCATATGATGCTCATCTTCCTTCCCACCCCTCCACTTTAGTATGTTTTTATGCCTCTTCTTGTGGCATAATTTACCATCTTCTGCCTCTACCTTTCCTTTTATCCCATTACAATCTCTTTCTTCCCCTTAATAGGTTTTTTTAATCTTCAGATTTGTCCAATTTTATGCACACCCTCTTTCTGTGTACATCCCTTTTAAGTGTCACAATACTTATACAAATTTCAGTATTGACTGGTATCTGCTTCTCGGAATGTAAACAGTTTGCTCTTATTGAGTCACAAGTTATGTGCATGTGTGAGCATCTGTGTGTGTATGTGTATGTGTGAGTGTATGTTTTCCTTGTTTACCTTTTTATGTCTTTCTTGGATCTTGTAAGTGGAGATCAAATTTTCCATTGAGCTCAGGATTTTTCATAAGGAAAGCCTGGAAGTCCTTTATTTCATTAAATGACCATCTCCTTGCCTGAAAGAATATGCTCAATCTTGCTAGGTAGTTGATCCTTGGTTGCAGTCCTAGTTCTTTTGCTTTAAAAAATATCACATTTCATTCCCTCTGATCTTTTAATGTAGCAGCTGCCAAATCCTGTGTAATCCTGACTGTAGTTCCACGATATTTGAATTGGGGTTTTTTTGGCTGCATTCAGTATTTTCTCCTTGACTTCGTAGCTCTGAAGTTTGGCTACTATATTTCTTGGAGTTTTCAATTTGGGATCTCTTTCAGGAGGAGATTGGTGAATTCTTTCAATAACCATTTTTCCTTCTCATCCTAGGACCTCAGGACAGTTTTCTTTGACAATCTCTTGGAGGATGTTGTTCAGGCTGTTTCTTTCTTCATGGCTTTCTGGTATGCCGATAATTCTTAGGTTCTCTCTCCTGGATCTGTTTTCCAGGTCAGTTGTTTTTCAAGTGAGATGTTTTGCACTTTCTTCTAATTTTTCAATCTTTATGTTTTGACTGACTCTTGTTGCATCATAGAGTCATTAGCTTCAATTTGTCTGATTCTAATTTTTAGTGAATTATTTTCCTCAATTAGTTTTTGGAATTCCTTTTCCAAATGTTCATTTTTCATTTTTAGAGAGGTATTTTCTCCAGTTAGATTTCGAACCTCCTGTCCTAGTTCTCCAATTTTGCTTTTTAAAGATTTGTTTTCTTCAGTGAGATTTTTTTCCAATTTGGTCACCATAGATTTAAATCTATCTCCTACCTCTCTAATTTCATATTTAAAATCTCTTTTGAGATCCTTCAAGAAAGCTCTTTGGGCTTGAGACCAAATCACATTTCCTTCTGCAGTCTCCAATGTGAATATAGAGTCCCTGTTGCCTTCTGAATGTGTTTGTTCTTGCTCAGTATAAAAAGATTTGATGGTCCTAGCCCTTACAGTTTCCTTCTTTCCCCATTGTGAGCACCTATGTCCTGGATTTTTAGAGTGGATCTCTGCTTCTGGAGTGCTGGAGTATTGAGCTTCTCAGGCTGGGAGGTAGGGGTCTGGTTGTTAACTTGATGAGTAGCCTAAGGCCAGGGCCAGGACTCTCAGCAATTCCCCTGAGTTACCCTGAGGTTTACAAAATAATCTATGGAGGTGGGATGGTCTGGCTCCTTCAGGTTTCCAAGTCTGTGTCTCTGAGGTACAGCTCAGGCAGGCTCAGAGCAGTCTACAGCTGAGGTCCAGAGGCACAGCTGCAGTTGCTGATTGACCTGGTGGTACTAATGCCCACCTGGGTTTTCTTGTTGGTGCTTGCTGGCTCCACCTTCCTGGGCTTAGACTCTGTACTGTCTTCTTTCCCCTTTCCTCAGCCACGTCCAATCCTGAGGCTGTTTCTGCTAACTCAAGATTTTACTCTGGGTGGGGATATTTAACTCTGGACTTTTCCAGGTCAAGGAGGAGGGATCAGAGCAACTAAACTTTATTCCTCCATCTTGGCTTCTGTAAGTATGGGTATATAATTTTAAACATTCAGGTTGCCCCAGGAAAAGCCAATGCTGTGGGCCCCAAGATTTTTCCTACCCGGTTTGATGATCCTCTGTCCTTTGGTGAGGTGGCCACGCTGGATGAATCTGCTGGCTTGTTGGGGCTTCTTCTCAGTCTGCTGTACTCTGCTCTCAGTTCCATGCTGGTGCAGCTCCCTTGTGCTCAGCATTCTCCTTACCCCAACCTGAGTAGGCACTTTCCTGGGCTGGGAATCTACCACGCTCAGTCTCACAATGGGTTCTGTCACTCTTAAATGCATTCAGATTCACTTTTTAGCCTTTAGTGACAGAATTTCACTGACGTTTTTCTTAGCATTATTTTTCCTGGCTTGATAAATGTGGAGATTGCCCCAGGTGTTGCCAATACACTCTCCTGTAGACTCTGGCTGCGACTTTTTCCCACCACCCTGGAGCCAGGCCGCAGTTTTGGACTGGGCCGGCCTTGGTTCCCAGCCTGTCATGAAGAGCCCCTCCTGCCAAACTGCCTTCAGTGAGAGATATGTTTTCTGTATTTCTGTGGGTTTTTGAGCCCTAAAATTTGTTTAGAGTCATATTTTATGGGTATTTAAGATGACTCTGGGGGAGCTGTGAAACTTTGCTGCTTCTACACTGCCATCTTGGCTCTGCCCCCTGAATAATAAGTTTTAAAAGACTGAAAAATGAGTGAGTTAAAATGAAGAAAATTTACATTATTCCCTTGACCACCACATGACTCTCATCATGAAGCCATTATAGAAGAATCCCTTTTATTCTGAAAATTCTCCCTAATTTTGATTGTTGTTGTAGAGTGATCCTTTTAGCTAGGCATTAATCCATGTGGGAGTATGTGAGAAGCAACAAGGATTTATTAAGGACGTACTGTGTACCAGAACTATGCTAAGAGCTTTACAAATAGCATCTTTTTTTTGATACTATTAAGAGTAGAACGTCTATATTTCCTGGTACTTCTTCTAACCCAACCACTGAGAAGCAAAGTTTTGGAGGGTTGAAGGCCTGGGTACATAAGCACATCCTGGATTTTGTATTCTAAGTGCTCTCTGTACAGAAATGGCCTTCCTTGGGTTCTGGAAATGTTTGGTTCCTTTATTCACCTGACATCTTTTACTTTTATAGTTTCCACAATTGCTTAATCTACCTCCTTCAAAGTTACAAGTTCATTTTTTTATTTCAAAATTTTCTCCCTTGTGATAGACCTCATTGACTAGTTGTCTGCTTGAGGCTTACTGTTGGACAAAGCATCTCTCAAAGGAACAGCACTGGTTCATGGCATCATGACCACACTCATCTCCAGAATGACTGGCTCAAGGTCTACCATAACCATGAGCTAAATTACCTTGCTTGAGTTTTCTTGTTCAAACATATGTTCACTTTCCTTTCTGATTTTGTTTTGTTACATATTCAAGAAACTCTCTATGGTCTCAATGAAGATTTTGTAGCTAATTTTGTTATGAGGGAAAATTTCAAGACTCCCTTAAAATAAAACTTTTAGCCTGTTAGCAGATACTACCTGCAGTGATTATTTCACTCATACTTAGAAGATTCAGTCATACCATAACACACTCGTCCAGGCCCTCATCACTTTCTTTATACTCAAGCAATTGATAAACTTCTCAGAGAAACATGATCAAGAGGTAAGAGTAGTCTCTCTGTTTCTGCTTTTTTCTCCTTTTTATCAAGTTAAGCTGTCATCTACAATACTCAATTCCCTGTCAAAAACATAGTCCAATGCTATGGGAAATATGCTGTTTTCTAGTTTTAAAAAATCATTCCCATTTGTGCAAACCTATTGGATGGCATTTTGGATTTATAAAAGAGGAAAACAAAGAGAAAGAGAGAGGGAAGGAAGGAAGGAAGGAAAGAAAGAAAGAAAGAAAGAAAGAAAGAAAGAAAGAAAGAAAGAAAGAAAGAAAGAAAGAAAGAAAGAAAGAAAGAAAGAAAGAAAGTGAGGGAAAATTAGTGAGGGAAAATATTGTTATGTGGTGTTGAGTGCTGTGCTAAGTGTGATTCAAAACCAAAATCAAAGATTTTCTGCCCCTTAAGGAGCTTAAAATCTACAAGGGATAACATATATGAAGGAGTAGTTGCCTTGGAGAGGTATGTGGATTCAGAAATAGACTGAGTTAATATGTGGAATAAACATAAGTGGATAGGGAAATCAGAAAAGTATCTGACTGTGCAATGAAAATTGCAAAAAATATCTATACCCATTAACACAAAGATTCTGCCTGGCATATATCCCAGAAAGGCCAAAAGAAAAAAGAAAGACCCCATGTGTACCAAAATATTTATGGTGGTAATTTTTGTAATAGTAAAGAATTGGAGACAAAGTAGATGCCTATTGATTAGAGAATGGATTAACTATGTTGTATGAGTACAATAGAATTTTATTGTGCCATAAAAAATGAATACAGAAAGGCATGGAAAAACATATGAACTACAGCAAAGTGAAAGTGATTACAACTAAATAAATGGGGAAAAGTCAGCAAAATAAGCTGAATGGCATGAAATGATCGAGTTTAGCCCCTAAAATGATTTCTTCCAAGGCACTTCTCTCCACTTCTTTGTAGAAGTGGAAGGCTAAGAGCGTGGAACATTCATATAATGTTGGGCTTTTTGGATATTTTGTTTTGCTTAGCTAAACTATTTTCTTTTTTTTAAAAGTTTTGGTTATGTTTGCCTTTCAGGAAGTAAAGAGGTATAGGTATATTGAGTTTTAATTCAAAAGACAAAAATCCTCAATAAAATTATTGCTAAAAGGCTATCATTCCCCAGATCCGGGACAAATAATTCTGGGATGCTAGAAGTTTAGTATTCCTCACACTAGCTTGGAACCCAGCTCAGACTTTTGGCTGTAGATATTTAATATTTGTTAAATTGAATGTAATAACTTCCCTAATGTCTGTTTAAGGAGTTCCTAATGGACTCATGGAACTAGAGAGATCTATTACCATTAACAGCTGCTAGCAAGCAGAGAAGGTTAAAACCATTTGTCAGATATGGAGAGAAACCTAGATTTTAATACAAAATTTAAGGCTTAACTTCAGACTAGTTTTAGATTGCTAACCACTGGATTTTGAATCAGGAGAACTGAATTTTCATTTTAGCTCTCATTCCACCTACCTTTGTGATTTTAAGAAAATCACTGAGCCTCTATGAGCCCCACAGAGTTCCTCTTCTGTGTAGTGAGGTTTATAATACTTGCACAATCATCATCATCATCACCATCATCATCATCATGAAAGATTATTGTAAGAAAAATTCTTTGTAAGATAAACAGTATTATATAAATATGAATTATTTTAAAGGCCACTAACTCATTAATTCATTCAGTAAGCATTAACTCTATATTAGACCTCATGCTAGAAGCTGATAATACAAAAACAACAAAAACAAATCCTCTGAACCCAAGAGGCTTATGTTTAATTTTGGGTTTTTTTAGTAGAACATTATGTACTCAGAGAAAGTTAAATATAAAACACGTGCAAAATGGATAAAAAGTAACTTCTGGTACTATCAACTAGGGATGTCAGGATAAATTTACTCTACCAAAGGAAGTCTTAACCTTTTGTGTGTTGTGAACCCTTCTGGAAGTCTGGCAAAGGCTATGGGCTATTAGTCTCAGAATAATCTTTTTAAATACAAAAAAAAATACATAGGAATTAAAAAGAAACCTATTATGTTGAAGTAATGATGTATTTTTTTCCATCCAAGTTCATGAACCTCCTGAAAGCTACCCCTAGATTCTTTGTCCTCTGTGGACTCTAGATTAGGAGACCCTGCTGTCATAGGTGATACTTAAACTGAGTTTTGAAAGATGCCAAGGACTTCATGAGATAGAAATGATGAGGGGGTACATGACAGACATGTGAGATAGTCTGTGGAAAGACATAGGGATGGTAGATGGGTTGGAGAAACAAACATAGGCAATTTGGCAGGAATGTAGGGCTAATGAAGAAGAATGTGCAATAATCCTGAAAATATAGGAGGGAGGTAGCTTGTCAAAGACATTGATGAAGAAAGGGTTTGGATTCCATCTATAAAGTAAGAGAAAATGTAAACATTCTTGAGCAGGGAAGTAGCATTTTTAAGCCTGTTCTTTAGGAATACTAATCTGTCAGTTATCTAGGAGATGCATTGGAGAAGGGAGGGGCAAGATTCAAGGAAACGGATTAGAAGACTATAATCCTAAAGAGAAATAATGAGGCCCTCAACTACTGTGGGTATGGTATGAGGGAAGATGAGGGGAGGCATACAGTGTATATTGTTGAAGTATCATTGGCAAAACACAGTCACTGGATTCACAAGGTGACAGAGAGGAAAGAGATGAGAATGACTCCACTTGTAAATTTGGGTGATTAAAAGAATAGTAGTACCCTCAACAGAAATAGGAAAGAAAGGAAGAATGGAGGATTTGGGGAAGTGTGGGAAGGTGACAAATACAATTTTTCTTGTCAATCAGTTATTTGAATGATGTCTAACTCTTTGTTATACCATATGGGGTTTTCTTGGCAAAGATACTGGAGTAGTTTTCCATTTTCTTCTCCAGCTCATTTTACAGATGAGGAAACTGAGGTAAACAGTGAAATGACTAGACCAGGCTCATATAGCTTGTGAAGTGTCCAAGAATGAATTTCAATTCAGGTCTTCCTGACTCAAGGCCCAGCACTCTATACCACCTACCTGCCCTTTGAACAATACCAATTATGAAATAATAATAATTTTAGAATGATTTTATTAATTTCACTTATTTTTATAGTAATTTTAGTCATTTTAGGAGGGAGACAACCTTGGATTTCATTGATGTAAGGAGCTCTTCATATGGAAATTTCCTCCATTAATGCAGATCAATAGCTTGTCTTTTAACTTATAAACTTAAAAATTGTTGTGTGAGATACAGAAAGTTTAACGTGTCTTTGGTCACACAGCTAATATGTGTCAGAAGCAGAACTCAAAATTTCGTATGTCAATGATTGGCATGTCACTACCTTCTCTGAAAATTATAATCTTAGACGAGAGGTTAAATGACTTACTCCAGGACAAACAGCTGGTATATGTCAAGGAAATACTCTTAAAATGAATGATAGACCTGCTAATATATCCCAATGTTATATTTGAACTACATAGAGGAGCAGCTTGGCATGATGGATAGAATTGACCTCAAAACCAAGAAGATTTAGGTTCAAGAACTCCCTCTGACACATGCTAAGTGACGGTATGAGGCATTTAATCTTGGTGCCCTGGGTGACTTTTTAAGACTGGAAGCTGCAAAGAAGGGACCACATATCACTGATTCAGCCCCTTTTCCTATCATATTTATTTAAGTCATAACACTCTACTCCTGATTCTCATTGGTTTGTAATCAGCTTTCAGAAATGACATTTTCTGGAAAAACTACTACCTGAGTTACAGTGGTATTAATTTTAGGGGCTTTTGATCAGACTCTAAAACCTTATAACAATAAAAGTAAGAACAAGGCTGCAACCAGTAGGACTTGTTTTCTGTTTAAGATTTCAAAAGCAAATCTCTCTTCTCTAGGAATAAGCTATTTGCATATAATTGTTTTTACTTTGGTCATTCTGGTTTTCTCGCTTTCTATGCTATCTTTGGTATGTTAAAATGGAAAAATGATGAGTTGAACAGAGTGTAATTTTTATTGAGAGCATATTTCAGAATCACAGAGCTAGAAAATAATTCAAGTCATTTGTTCATCAATTTATTCAGATGTGTTAAGCATCTGCTGTACACAGAGTCCTGTTAGGTGCTGAGGGAGATGGAAATTCAGAATAGTACCTAGTTTCTCTACTCATCAGAAGTCTATTTGGGGAATGAATCACATACCCAGAAACCTATGATATGCAATATTAATATGACATACTAGAATATCCCTTGAGAAGTTGTCATCCACTAATAGGTCACCTGCCTTCTGGGAAAGTCTATTCCATTTGTATAATAATAGTACAGACCAACATTTAAGTAGTACTTTTAATGTTTACAAACCACCTTTTCAAAACATTATCTCATTTGATCCTTGTAATGACCCTATGAGGTAACTACTACAGGTATCACAATCTCCATTTTTACAGATAAGCTTTTGGGAAGTTCTAAATATAAAGCATCTTTTGCTTACATTTAGCCAAAATTGGCCTCTTTACAATTTGTCACCATGGCTCTAACCTTTAGACTTAATTGGCTTCTCTACAACTTCTCACCATGACTCTAATCTTTAGACTTAAATAGAACAAGTTATATCCCTCTCTCTCCTAGATTAAATGTCCTTATATAGTTGAATCTCCTAGATTATATATCCTTATATAGTTGAACATAGAAATCAAGGTCCTCCAGTGTGTACTATTCTTTTTTGTGTGTTTTACCTGCAGATCTGATGAGCATGTGTCAATACCTTTATCCAATTCACTGATAAAAAAAATGTGAAGAGCATAAGTCCACTGCCCATCTCTGGGACATTTCACTGAAAACTTCCTTCCAATTTAATAACAAGCTATTAATGGCTACTCTTTGGGTATGGTCCTTAGTCAACCTCATTTTATCTAGCCCTTATTCCTCCAGTTTTTACATAAGAATAGCATGAGAATTTGTGAAGCAATTGCTAGCATCCAGATAAACTTATGGACAATAGTCTCTTGACTTTTTTAGTATCATTTATAACCCTGTCAAGAAAGGAAAGAGGATTCATCTGGCATGATATTTTCTTAATGAAGTCAGGTTGACTCTTTGGTATTACCACATATTTCTCTAAATGTTTATTACTTTCACTTTAATAGATAATTTTAGAATCTTGCCACAAATCAAATTCAAGAGCACTGGCCTATTGGTTGTTACTTTATTCTCTTCTACTCTTTTTCATTTTAAAAATGTGCATATTTGCCCTTCTCTGAGTCTCTCTCCAATACCATTCCCTATGACCCTTCAATTTTCCCTGACAGTGGCTCAGCAAACACATCTGCTAATTCTTTCAGTCCTCTAGGATGTTCACATAGACTAGATTCATTTTACTCTTGGAGCAGTTAGTTGCTCTCATGCTATGTCCTTAATTATCTTGAGGCTCAAATCTTGACCATTTTCCATTCAAATAGCATTTTCCTTGGAGGAGAAAACAGAACTAAGTAAAAGTTAATTAGGTCTCCCTTCTCTCCATCATCAGTTGTCATAATTTCCTTCACCTTAAGCAAAGATCCTATCCCTTCTGGATCCTTCCTTAACCCTCCAAAATGGCTTATACATAACCTTTTTTTTTAATCTTTAGCTTTAGTTCATACCTGATAAAATTCACACTTAGAGCAAACCTGATAAAATTCTTACAGGACTGTTCAATTTGTAACAAAAACCTTCCTAACAGTAGTCCAACAGTTTAAAGCTTTAGCATGGGAGGTAATGGGCTACCTCTCCCTAGAGGTCTTCAAACAAAACAAAAATGGATGACAATTCTCAGAACTGATGTAGAAGGAATTCTTGCTCAGGTCAGCTTTAGTAAGATGTTCTCTTGGGTCCCCTTCTCTGATCCTGTGCTTTAGCATTTCTGACATCTTTATGGGGAAGTAAGTTTAGCCTCCACCACTGATTCTACCTTGTGTTCTTACCCTTAGAAAAAGTCAAAATTTGACAATTCATGATATCAGGCATTTCCCAGAAGACTGATTTTAATATCACATCTCCACACCATGATTTCATGTCAGGTTTGGGGGAAGCAGAGTAAAATACTAAAAGGAGGGTAACATCATATTAAAATTTTGGCAACATGAAATTTATGTCAAATGATGATTAAATACATTTATAATTCAATATCCTTTAAATGCCATCTCCCCCTCCCCAAACACACACACATACTATTAACTTCATCAAATGAAAGCCTTCTGGATAGTCATTACGCAGCTTGTTAATTTCTAAATAATGTCTAGGCACCAAATGGCCAGTCTTATACTGGCAGAGATCCTAACATAGCCCAGTATGGCTTTTTCCAACCCTGATATGTCTGGTTCCAGCATAACCCACCTTACACAGCTATCTGTGTATGTCCCTTGAAATTTTTTTAAATGATTCTTCTTTTGACTTTAAAGTATTCTCACCCAGGAAATGTGTTAGAATGTTAATATTTCATGTGTTCTCTTTCACCATTCCAAATAACAGAGAATAGGCAATAAATTGCTCTTTGGAAACAAAATTCTTATTGAAGCTATATAACAAAGATAATTATGGCTTATGCTAGCAGCACCTGCCCTCACTGAAGGGTATAGATTTGTATCCCAGCCAATCCTGGCTTATTTAAGGGCCCTTCTTTGATTTCCAGTATTTATACGAAGTGGCACTTTAGTTTACCTTTTACAAATAATGAAATTAGCTTCAAAGCTAGAGAATATATGTGGAAACAAATTTTCCTTCAAATCAAGAAGCCTGGTAGCCCATGAGAGAATTCCCTCGCCCTCTTTATATTTCTCAATGCAGACTGTGAGGGTATTAGTCCACCAGGAAATCACAAGTCATTTCCACCTAGAAAGTCCAAGGAAGAGGTCAAGAGTATTAACCCCAATTGGGTAACAAAGAGGTGGACATGACTGAAACAACCCAACACAATTATTGGAGAGAAAATTGTTTAGCTACATGAAGCCCTTACAAAGTACAGGCTATTTTATGGGGATAGAGGAAGTCAATAGAAACCAGACTTCCCAAAAGTATTTTCTTAACACAAAGATTCTGAAATTTGTTAAACAGGCATCAAAAAATTACTGTCCATGATAATGACTTGTGACCCACAGGATTATTTCCTCCCTCTCTATTCATATCCCAGTGCAAACTGTAAAGAATAAAACCCTGAGGAAATCATTAATCACTTTAATCTACAAATTCCATGGAAGAGATTAGGAGTATTTTACCAGATGAATTTCATTGCCTAGGGACCATTTGTACCTTGGGGAAATTACTTTGTTTTCAAAAATGATAGACAGTTTCATAGTGCCATGAGAATATAATGTGTTTATAACATGCCCACTTAAAAGGCTTACCTAATACTTACATTTAAGCACAAAGGTCAGCCATTAGAGCTGAATGCTTGAAATATTACTAACCAATATTAGCAAAGTTTGAATGTGTTCTCATAGTCACAGCATAATAATTTTTTTAGAAACCTTAAACAATCCAATGAATAATTGGTGTTGTGTGTGTGTGTGTGTGTGTGTGTGTGTGTGTTAATACTTAGCTCAGGGCCTGCCACTTGGATTGACTGCCTGATTATAGCTTCATGTACTAGTTTAGATAAACTGAGGCAAGTGGTTCATATCTGCCACACGATGGTCTATTCCAAAGTGTTGTTATACAAAATTCTAAGAGCAGGACAAGTCAATATTTACTTTGACTTCTCTTTCCTTTCATACACCTATAACAAGTACATATGGGGTAAGATAGTCTTTTAAAAATTACTAGAGCAAATATAATGTAGAAACCACTTAGAGGTCATAAAAAAATAAAACAAAAGGCACCAGTTGACTTAAAATTATGTTACCACGTTTCCCCAGAGTGTGATTTTTGAGCTCTTTTATGAAATAAGTGTATGCTTCAGCTTGCAAACACGCTGTTTATATGAAACAAAATAGCCAAAAATGTTCTCTACTGGGTTAGCTTCATCATCCCAAATGGGGCCTCCATATACTGTTTTGCAGCAATATTGAAAGAATAATGTTTTTTTTTCAACTTTCACCTTTCAGCCTACTTTCCGATCAAATAAAGCATAGGAATAAATTACTTCAAGCTTTACCTAGCCATCATCTGATTGAGTTTGTTGTAGAAACCAAAAAATTTCTCTTCTGAAGTAAATAATTGTTTAAAATCCTTGCTCATACTGTTCTTTCTCCTTAGAGTCACAAGCATAAAAGCAGTTCCTATGGCTTGTACCTTTTCTTTTTTCCAAAAACAAACCAAGGGCCTTGACAATTGTCTTCACATACATTGCCTAGACATGCTTCCTGTCCTCTATTTTAGCTTGCTTGCAAATATCGTCTCATTTGTCCCATGTCTCCTCTCTCCCAACAATAAAGGTCTCTCCAGGATCTTTCGAGGCAAACAGAAATTCCTTATGGCACTGTCTTGGACTCTGCAGTCTATGAGCATGTTCGCATGAAGGGAATGAATCCTTTCGAGAGGGATAGTATGTATTCTCAAATGTGGCGGATGATTAACCGAAGTAATGGATCAGAGAACAACGTGTTGGAGTCTCCAGCAGGAATTCAAAAGGTACCGGCCATGAGATTTATTGAAAAAATGTGCTGATTTCCTCTCCTGTGTTGGAATTGTCTTGCATGAGATTTTTTTTTTGAGGGCTTGGTTATTTCAGTGGGTTCTAGACCTTCTATTTCCATGTTCTAGCTTAGATTTAATTAGACTTGCTGCACCAGGGCACAGAATAGAAAGTTCTTTTTATTTTCCTAATAGCTCACTTTCCAATGAATTGTTAAAGTACAAATCCCCCTAGCAATTTGAAATTACTTTTGCTTAGAAAAGGGTCAGAGGGGCGGCTAGGTGGCACAGTGAATAGAGCACCGGCCCTGGAGTCAGGAGGACCTGAGTTCAAATCCGGCCTCAGACACTTAACACACACAAAAACTAGCCGTGTGACCTTGGGCAAGTCACTTAACCCCCAACTGCCCTCCAAAAAGCAAAAAAAAACCAAACCAAAGAAAAGGGTCAGAGAATAAGGTTGAAAAGGTTTTTCATCAGATCCCAAACCGCAATAATATTACAGTTCCACCTTAACAATGAAACACATTTTGTTCTCTACATTTGTTTTTAATATTTTGTTGTTGCTTTGTGATTATGAGACTAGTTCATCTTGTCAAAACATACTCACTTGAGGTTCTGCATGTTTATAGCAAGGCATCTTTTTTGTACATTTTAAAAACATGACTTAAGTAGCAACTTTTTCAAGCTAAGCATTTTTTCATTTAGTCAGCTATTAAAAAGTGGATTAACTGCCTACTATGTGCAAGTCATTATGCTAAGAACTGAGAGATACACAGCTTGTGGAACTGTTTAGAAGAATGTGAGAGTATTTAATTTAACAAATTCACTAAATATCTACTATGTGCAAGGCACCAGGTTTGGTAGTATGAATACAAAGAAAAAAAAATGAAAAGCTGTCCTTGCTTTCAATGAGCTTACATTCCACTGAATATGTAATAGCTTACAATAAATGCATTACAACTGGAAGACAAAGGAGTATTTAATTTCCAAAAGAAGGACATCATCATAGACCAACAGGACCGAGAAAATTTAAATTAGAGTAAAATCTTAAACAAGGGTAAGAATTAAACTAGGAAAGAAAGAGATGGAGGACTCTTGGGAATAGTCTGAGTCAATGCAGAGAATGAGGACAGCACTGCATAGCTGAGAATCAGAGATTCAACCAATTGAACTGGACCATGGAAAATTGTTGTTTCTTGGTGGTCTGATAATAACTGTATAAGTAGAGTTTGACAGGGAATGTTTATGAACTTAAGTAATAAAAATGATTGCTAGTTTTTATCACTTTCCTCCCAACATTTCTAACAAAAAAGTAGTGAAGGATATCTTTGTAAAACCATGATAGAAAATTTCAAGAGGAGTGTAGACAGCAGAGTACAGGCTGAGATGAGGTGAGTTTCCCAACATTCCCCTCCAAATATTTTTAAAATAAAATTTAAATCAAATGAAATACATTAAATTTGAATTTTTTTAATTTTTAAAATAAAGCCTCAAAGAAAATTTTGGAGTGGCAGAACCAACAGCAGGTCAAAGGGAAACATTTATACAGAGTAACATGATTTAAGAGAGCCACAGGAAAGGTCTTTAGGCAAAGGCCCAGAGTTTACCAGAATAGGTGGACTTTGGAGGCAGCCTCAATAGCAGCAGCAGCAGCAGCTTCAGAATCTCAGCCCAGAGATATCAACGGTGTCAGACAATTGGTGAGAAAGAAATTGCAGAGAATCCTTCACATTGGATGGCATCTGGCACAGACTGTCAATCCTATTGCCAATAAGCAATTGTGAATCACAGTTCCAGGTCAGAGAGAAACACATGTGATTGGTCACAAGGGAGCAGGCTCCCTGGTAACTGTGCCAATTTGGAGAATAGCACTAGTACTTGTGACTACAAGATGCAGGACACCTAGTTACAGTTTAAGACTAAAAGAAGTACTGGTACTTATGGCTGCAAGGAAGCAGGGGAAGTTCCTGTTTAAAACCAGAGCACAGACCAGGATAGCAGTGAACATACTTCTCCCAGGATAACACCACCTTAGAAGCACCAAAAACTTGCAGACACCCAGAACAAGTTTTGAAAATAGTATCATGAAAAAGTCCAAAACTTTACACAGTGCCTCCTTAACCCCAGGTGAACAGATACCAACTTTAACATAAAGTTCAAAGTGACTCCATTGGGAAAATGTAGAAGAAAGGAAGGAAGGAAGGAAGGAAGGAAAATGAATTATCTGATCAGAAAAATAACTGATCCAGGAAAAAAAAAAGATCAAGGACAGATAATTTAAGAATTTTTGGACTATTTAAAAGTCATGATTTTAAAAGAGTCCAGATACCATAATTTAAGAAATTCAGGAAAACTGCCCCAATATCTTAATTCCAAATGGTAAAAAAAAAAATGAAAAGAGTACACTGATCACCTCCTGAAAGAGATCCCTAAAGGAAAAGTCCCAGAAGTATTAGAGCCAGATTCCAAAGCTCTCATGTCTAGGAGAAAATGCAGTCAGCCATAGAGAAACAACTCAAACATTGTAGAGTCACAGTCAGGATAACTCAAGATTTAGCTGCTTTCACATTAAAGGAAATCTAGGACTTGAAATATTCCAGAAGGCAAAGGATCTAGGATTATAACCAAGAATAACTTACCCAACAAAATTGAGTATCATCATTCAGGGAGGGAAATTTATTTTTGATGAAATAGAGGACTTTCAAGTTTTCCTAATGGAAACACAAGAGCTAAAAACAAAATGTGACATTCAAAGAGAAGACTCAAGATAATCACAAAAATGTAAAGATGAAAAAATAATCATAAAGGACTCAATAAAGTTAAACAGTTTACATTCCTATATGAGAAAATCATACATGTAATTTCAAGGAACTTTATCATGATTAAGGTAGTTAGAAAGAGTCTTCTCAGACGGAGGGCATGAGTGTGACTTGATTATGTTGGAATGCCTCAAAAAATGTAGGGACGAGAAAAAGGGATGCATTGGGAGAAGAGGGAAGGAAGAGACAGAATGGGGAAATTTTTCTCATAAGGAAGAGGCACACAAGCAAAGAAGAGCTTTTACTACTGTAAAGGGAGGAAATGAGGGAGTGGTGAGCAATGCTTGAAACTCTCATTGGAATTGGTTCAAAGAGAAAGGTAGATTTATACATTCAGGTGTGTGTAGAAATCTATCTTCTTCAATAGGGAAAGATGAGGAGAAGGAGATAATAAATATAGGCAGGGGTAATAAAAGGGAGGGTGAATTAAAGGAAGCAATGGATAGAAGCAAAATAGACTTTTGAGTAGAGACAGGATAAAAATAGGTGGAATATAAGAAACAAGAAAAACGGATGGAGGAAATTCAGTTAGTTGTTGTTCATCCTTAATTTTCAAAGAACATCAATGACATCACAATGTTGGAGTCAGGGTACAGTGTGTTCAGCCACGGCCAATCAATCCAACATGAGTTCAGAAGGCACTAGCACAGATCAGTCACAAGTGGACTGTTAGAACATGTAGAGTGGAAATGGATCTGAATTTGCACCAGTCACCTTTCCTTTCTGCTTCTATGATTCTGCTTTGCTTAAGAACTATAACCCCTTCTTTGATCAAGGCACACTATGCTGGACTGTCTTATGTCAGAATTTTCCATGATAAAGTTCTTCAGAAATACTTTAAGAGTATCTTTATATATAGCTTCTTCTCTCCACTGTGTGAGTGCTTATGTTGTTCAAGTTCTCAGTAAAATAGTCTTTCAGGTAACCATTCATTTGGCCTTCAAACAACATGGCCAACTCATCAAAGTTATACTTTCTGCAGTTGAGTTTGAATGCTTGGCAGTTCAGCTCTAGACAGGACCTGTGTCTGGTACCTTATCTTGTCAGGTAATCTTTAGGATTTCCCTGAGATAATTTAAGTGGAAGCAGTTCAATTTTCTGGCATGGTGCTGATAGACCATTCAGGTTTTATAGACATAGAAAAGAATAATCAGCATGAGGCCTCTGTAGACCTTCAATTTAGTAGACAGTCTGATATCTCTTCTCTCCCATATTTTTTGTAACTTCCCAAATGCTAAGGTAGCTCTGACAACACATGCATTGACCTCATATCTATGTGGACAGCCTTGCAGAGTGCATTGCCAAGGTGAGTTAATTTATACACAGCATTCAAAATTTCTCCATTTACTGTGACCAATTATTCCATATATGGAAGGGATGGTGCTAGCTTAGAGAAGACACTGTTTTCTTGGTGTTGATTAATCATTTGGATATTGGTCACCTGCCCAAGAGTCAGTATGGCTTTAGAAAGGGCTGCAGAATGGTCGACATAGTGTTTGGTGCCTTACTACTCCAAAAGAAATGGTAGGAGCAGGGGGTCTGCCTACAGGACTTGTCAACCTGACTAAGGCCTTTGACAGTCATTTGTCATGGCCTGTGGAAGATCATGGTGAAACTGGGGTGCCTGGAGAAGTTCATCACCATTATATTCCAGTTTCATGATGGTGTGCTTACACTGGTTCTGGATGAAGCATATGCTCATGCTTTCCCGGTCACCAATGGAGTCAAGCAGGGTGGTACGCTTTCTCCCAAGCTCTTCATCATGATATTTTCTGCAATGTTGTCCAATGCCTCCAATGAGGATGAAAACAACATCAATAACGACTTCTGTTGGTATCAGCATTATTGGTAAACTATTTAATTTTGAAAAGGCTACAAGCCAAGACCAAAGTGGAGGGGAAGTTGGTGCATGACTTTTTGTTCAGATGATTGTGTACTTGATATAGTCTCTGAGGCCAAGATGTAGCAGAATATGAATCAATTCTCTGCCAACTGGGGTAATTTTTGCCTGACAATTTTGGTCTGACACAATTAGTAGTGTGAATGGGATGAGCTAACCCATAAAATGGGATATAATAGCAGAATGGATTAGAGATCATAATGCAATAATATGTTGTAAAAAAGGAGACATACTTGAAACAGAAAGACATATACAGAATTACAATAAAGCACTGGAGCAGAATCTATTATATTTCAAATGAAGTGAAAAACCGAAGATAGCAACTGTGATTTTGGACAAAGCAAAAGCAGAAATAGACCTAATTAAAAGAGATAATCCAGGAAACTCCATTTTACAAAACAATACCAAAGATAGTGAAGTAATATAAAAAATTTACATCAAATTTTTCTGGGAAAGATTTCATTTCTCAAATATATAGAAAACTAAGGCAAATTCATAAAAATAAGGGCCATTTTCCAATTGATAAATGATTGAAAGAGATGAAAAGGCAGTTTTCAGAAAAATAAAGGAAATCAAATTGTATAAAAATGCTCTAAATCACTATTAAGCAAAGACAGGCAAACTAAAACAACTCTGAGGTACTTCCTCACACCTATCAGAAATAACAAATGAAATGCTGGAGTGGATGAGGGAAACAGCTATATTAATGAACTGTTGGTGAAACAGTGAACTGATCCAATCATTATGGAAAACAATTTGGAACTATAGCCAAAGAGCTATAAAACCACGCATACCCTTTGATCCAGCAATACCACAGCTAGATATGTATCTCAAAGAGATCAAAGGAAAAGGAAAAGGACTTAGTTGTACAAAAATATTTATAAAAGTTATTTTTGTGGTTGCAAAGAAACTGGAAATTGAGGGGATGCTCAACAATTGAAGAATGGATCAAACAAGTTGTGGCATAACATTGTGATAAAATCTTATTGTTCTATGTATAGGAAATGATGAGGGGAGTTATTTGAGAAAAACCTGGCAAGACCTATATGAACTGATACAAAGTGAAGTGATAAGAACCAGAATATAATTGTGCATAGTAAAAACAATGCTATAATGATGATCAGCTGTGAAAGACTTCACTTCTCTAATCAACATAGTTATCCAAGACATTTCCAAAGGACTTATGCTAAAAAATGCAACCTACCTCCAGAGAGAGAACTGATGAATTCTGAGTGCAAATTGAAGTATAATCTTCTCATTTGTTTTATCCTTTTTTCACTTCATTTTGTGAGATGGCTAATAGGGAAACATGTTTTGCATGATTTCACATGTATAATTGACATACTGTTTGCCTTATCAGTTGGGAGGAGGGGAGGGAGGGAAGGGATATGAAAAAAAAAGAATGTTTAAGAGGTATTGATGATGAAATGTATTTTGGCTCAGAATACAAAGTTCATATGCATCTGGGAAGTTTCTTGTTAGAAAAAGAAATCTACCACCTCTGCCAAAGTTTCCTGGGTCTGGTGGGGGGAGGATCTGAGATCAGAGCAAATCAAACACAGCAACATATTATTGAGTGTCCTGTATGGGAGGAAAGCAACTCCTTTTTCACATGTTCTTCTAGTATAGTAGGGTTTTTTTTATTTCAAATTTTTCACATACACAGCATTTTCCTAAAAGTGATGTCTCCCATGTCATCTCTACAATATGGGCATCCAAACTCTACTTCGACACCTCTAGAGAAGGATATTCATGATCTCCCAGGGCAGCTCATTCCATTTTTGAAGAACTCCATTCTTTCTGATGCTGGACAAAAAGCTGATTCTTTGGTCTTAGTCCTGTTTTCTGGAACAACACAGACAACTTGACATGATAGCCCTTCTGATGTTTAAAGATAATTATCACACTTCCTCTAGCTAACTTCTCTTTCAGCTTAAACATAGTCCATTCCTTTAGCTACTTCTGATGTGGCATGTGGTATAGCCCTTTCATGATCCTGTTTGACCTCATCTAGCCTGGAGAAATCTACTAGTTAAAGAGGTGGGGGAGGGAAGGGAAGGGAAGGGAAAGGAATAGCAGTCATGGCCTACAGTGTGCCATGCACTATGCTTACTGCTTTTTACAAATTTATCCCATTTAATCCTTACAACTCTTCGATGTAGATTCTCTTATTTGGTCTGATTTTATAGTTGATAAAATTGAAGCAAACAGCCATGCAGATACTCAGACTGCTAGTAAATGTCTGAGGCTAGATTTAAACTCATCTCCCTGATTCCAGGCCCAGCTACCAAATGCTTCTAAAGGAATCCTACATGGATTTTCTCATTTTTTTAAGTGGCAGGGTTGTCTAGGATATGTAATTCCATATAACCTCATGGCAAGAAGTTGGTGTTGTCAAGAATAGCCACTGAGGGGTGAGTAACTATAGCCTGGAGGGTGTAGGGTAAGGAGTATATGTTGAAAGGCTGCCATATGGCAGATTAAACCACCACTTACAATGGCACAAAAGATTCTTCCTTTGGCTAAAAAGGCATTTCTGTGGTTAATAAATATCTTGTTTTTAATGCAAAGAGTTCTTTATCTAAACATCAAGCCCTTAGCTGAGTTGCACAGTCCATGATGACTCACTATGTCTCAAAGGTCCCACTCCATCTCTCACCCCTAAATGCCCCAAGACCTTTCTCAAGTAGTTCCCTTGAACTGCCAGACAGTATATGGGATTGATTATTCTGTAAAACAAACACTCGCTATCATTCTGAATCCAAAAGGACAATAGTGGGGTACGATTTGAGGTGAGAGGATCCAGTATAAAGAAAACTAAGGTAGGTTTGGCTTCAGAGGCAGACCTCATAGGCCTGAGTAAATCACTAAATTAAAGCCAAGTAGTCAGGAGCCAGGAGGACACAGATGCTGAAAGATAAGCAAGACAAAATATTAAAAGATTGGGCAGATATTCAATAGCCAGAAGAACATAGATGAGACAAAATAAATGAGCAAAAGCCTGGGGAGAGAGTTTAAGGTCCCAAAAGATCAGAGTTAGAAAGTGAGGGAAATAGATGAAAGCCACTACCCATGGGAAGATCTTGACACTAACTTAACCTCCCTCAGGCAGGAAGATCATTTTATACTTCTTTCTGGAGGCAGGTGCCAACTTTAGGATGTGGCCAAAATGGAATACAGTACCTTCCCACATCTGGCAAGTCCTGACAGATAGGACTTTCAAAGAGTTCATTACTGGGACTGGAAAAAAAATCATCTTTGATGATGAATAAACTCCTGCAAACCTATATGCAGATTTTTTAGTCATTTAGATATGCAGTCCTATGGAAATGCCTTTGAGTATGGCCAGAGACAGGAAGGAAGGAAGGAAGGAAGGAAGGAAGGAAGGAAGGAAGGAAGGAAGGAAGGAAGGAAGGAAGGAAGGAAGGAAGGAAGGGAGGGAGGGAGGAAGGGAGGGAGGGACGAAGGGAGGGAGGGAGGGAGGGAGAAAGGAAAAGAAAAAGACAGAAAGTAAAAAAGAGAGAGAGAGAGAGAAAGGAAGGAAGAAGAGAAGGAAGGAGGGAGAGAGGGACATGTCTGAACAAAAGAAAAATAAGAGGGCACTAAAAACAAACCTCACCTATTTCACTTACTCAGAGGCAGAATTGGTTTTCCTCATGGAAGATTCACCAACACTATTTTTGCTTGAGAGACCACAAATTCCCCCCCTTAGAACTATAAAAGGTGACTATGTATTATGAAAGATGGTAAAATGTATATATATTAGCAGCAGAGGATGGGTATACTTTATTTCAATAAGGACCATTATATGTCAGCCAGCACCATTAAGCTAAGAAAAATTGGAGATAAGTAGCATTTAGGAAAAGGGAGGATCTGAATATGACTGGAAAAAAACAAAAGTAAATAATTAAAATCTGTGGCTCTATGGAAATGCTAAATTGCCTGGAACTGTCAGAAATATAGATTGTGGGTCATAGTATGGATGCATTATTTGTGCCAAATGGTTTTTTCAAACGGTGTATGTTTTACTTTGACATCACCACCCTGTAGTTGGATAGCTTAGACTTGCCTGGCACTGTTTCTGCCCTCCAAGGAGTAAAGGTTTTAGGTCTCCAGAAGTCAACACGAAGTGAAAAATAGGGAATTGTACCAGTCAGGGTAGAGTGTGAAGGATGTTGAAAAAAAACAAAAACTTAACATTCTAAATTGTGAGAATCTCTAGGGTTGTAGTGGCAGATTTTTTTTTATTGTTTTGATATTGGATTTTTTTTACATCATTTGCAATAAATTCTTAGAAGCTTAAAATCAAAATATAGATTTTTTCAAGCATCAGTTATAGCACAGAGGACTAGCTAAATCTCACTCATAAGGTAGGTCAAGTATACAAAACAACCATACAGATTACCCATGTCCTGAAGTAGGAAAAAAATAAGGGTTATGATATGTATTTTGGTGGACAGATTCTGGAATTTACCTACTATTCCATGCATCTGTACAAGCATGGCTGCCCATAATAAGATGAGAGTGAGGGATAAGAGATTGGTTGTCATGTACTATAGTCCTATTTACCAAATGGTGAAATGCCTCAGAAGAATACAGGAGGATGTGGATAAGAGTCACACAGGATTAAGTGTGGACAGGTTGTGGTCTGATTAACTTACAGTTTTACCAATCAAATTATCAAAACTGAATTTATTTACAAAACTGAATAAAATAATAAAATTCCTTTAAAGAACAAAATGAATAGGGGGAAAAACATTTATTATACACCTAATACATGCAAAGCACTGTGCTTAGTATTGGGGATACAAATTGAAAGAAGATACTCCCTGCTCTCATGGAGCTTGCATTCTAATGGGAGACATAACATATATGGAAAGTTTCAACTACACTTTGGGTTTCATGGTCTTTAGGGTGAGGGGCGAAGCAGATGGTGATGTGTCTTCTTTAATGTCATTTGTACTGATGTGACAACATCATTTTCTGACATTGAACTATTTGGCATTGCCAAGGACTTTGGTGGCCAGAACTTTCTGTTCTGAGTCCTTAGTATAGAAATAGTATTACCATTACTACTAGTAGCAACATGGAAATATAGTATTACCTATTTCCAAGGCTCTTAGATTCAAGGTCTCGGGTTGTCCCTTCAAGATCTGAGCCAAAATGGTGGCCAAAGTGGTACTGATGGCAGGTTGACTTGCCTGACACATACTACTTACTGTCTCTCCCTCAGGGGGCCATTCTGCTTTGCCTAATTGAGTAGATTGAACTTAGATTATCTGCTTATAGGTTTCTGGTTTTTGAATTGAGGTGTACACCTAGGCCTTACAGTTAGATTATGAATTATGTAGTACTATTTCATGGTAAAGGAAGACAGTTATTCTAATAACACATAAATCCCCTAAATATTCATTGAAGAGTCCAGGAAAATCCATTTAGGCTGAAATTTATGCTTTTTCACAACTTGGTTAATCCACTAAATATCCTGTAGGTTTTAGCATTCTTTGGTTCTGTTCCCATCCTGAAAAACAACTACTATATTTATGCTCTTTTTGATCTTTCATGTCCTATGTCCTTGACACCACTGTCTTTCTTCAATAAATCTTTGTCCAATGTTACAGAAACAATTTATTTTTGCATTACATTTTTTGAGCAGCATATGCTACAAAATTCTTGTTTCAAATCACATCATTGCCAGAACTTAATGACATTTAGTACCTTTGCATATTTAAACTCTGTATGCAAAACATTTAATATGTATAGGAAACTTGTAGAAGAGCATTTTGGTATTATATTATTACGTAGTGCTGGTATATTGATTTATTCGAATGAATAAATGATTCGAAATGAATGAATATTCATTTATTTTTCGCTTTTTAAATTCTAATATCATTTTTCTCATTCTCAAGAAAAACACAGAAGGCATAGTCAGATTCATTCTGTTTCATCATTGGGGTTTCCTTACTATCTTTTCATTTTATATTTGTACGATTAAATTTTTTTCTGCACCAATGTTGGGAAAAGCATGTTAGGTTAGTAGGGATCAGAGCTTTCCTGGATCATGTAGCCAATATGTAGGCTTTTTGCTTTTGCATTTTGACAAGACCTCTGAAGTAGATCAGTGGTGCAATCAATAGAACACTTGACCTGGAGGCAGAAAGACCTGACTTCAAATTCTCTATCAGATACTTACTTGCTTTCAGGGAGTGGGGTGGGAGACAGGAAGGGAAGGACCTTTGCCAGGAATTTGAAATACTATGCAACACTTTGTAGGTTCATTGCATTTGTGTCATTTTTTTTCTACCAGAAATAATTAGTATTCTGTAGGTTTGATAAGCCTTAGGACCTTCACCATCCTGTTCTTGAACTATGCTCTGGGAAGGCACCAAGCTTCCTCATTGTTCATTTCAAGTATGGTAGGTAGAATTATCATGAAAGCTTAGGCAGGCCCTACCAAGCAGGAAAAGCTTTATGTACTGTCCCAGAAATGGATGCCATGTCTACTGTCTTTATAATCAGGGTAGCTGAGTTTAGATATACTCAGCACCAGACAATTGGCTACCAGGTACTGTACCATTTTGATTAAAGTAACTAAGGAAAAGAGTCCACTAAGGATAAAGCAGGCATGCTGATAAAAGCATGGTCTTTTCAAGTTGAAGTATTTATTAGCATATAAGGTTAATTTAGTTTTCCCTAGTGGAAGCATGTAAGTTAATAATGATGGCTTTGGAGACATGGGATTCCAGTTTGAATTCCACTTCTGCCTCTGCCTAGTTAGGTCACTTAAATTTTCAGAACCTCATTTTCTTTACCATAAAATTAAGTATAAGACTAGGTGACCTCTGAGGTCTCTTTCATTGCTAAATCTGTGTTCCTATAATTCTCTATTACTCCTAATAGGCTAAAAATTCCCTGAAGGTGGTTGTTGTTATTCAGTCTGATTCTCTGTCACCCTATTTGGGGTTTTCTTGGCAAAGATACTGGAGTGGTTTGCTATTTTTTTCTGCAGCTCATTTTACAAATGGGGAGACTGAGGGAAACAGAGTTGAATGACTTGCCTAGAGTTACACAGCTAGCAAGTATTTGAGTCTGGATTTAAACTCAAGTCTTCCTGATTTTCAGGAAGTTGCTCTATCCACTGTGCCACCTAGCTATTCTTCCCTGAAGGTAGGTGTTGACTATTCACTTTGTGTAACTTTCACATAGTCTTTGAATCTGCCTCTGTTTTCCATAAAGATAAATATTTCTTCATTTAAACTATTTAATTAAGGATTGAAATCTGTAATTGAAGGTGTTTTTACAAAATAAGAAAATAATATCTAGAGAAAGAATTTGACATTTGTGAGAAACCATCATTTAGTGCCTTAAAAGTTCCCAGCCTTATTTATTCCTTTGGCCTCGGAAATGTATTCCTTTTCTAATGATTATATTTTTCTAAGTTCTCTAGACCAAAACTTAATTAAATTCAAGATCAAGGTCCTTCTGTCTTTAAAGACAAAAGCTTTTTATCTGAATGTCAATAAGTGAAATCTTAACATATAATACTTTATCATCACTTTCACTTGATATAGAACATGTAGTGGAGAATTAATAGGCAAACCTAATTGATTAACTTGGAAACATTTGATAGTAACCCTCTCTTTGGTCTTCCTATATTGTCACTTCAAGATCCACTTCCTCCATAAACTTTCACTGATAATTCCTGCTAATGTCTCTTCTTCTAGGCTGTTGTAACATTTATTATGTCATAAATGTTTGAGATTTAATTTCCTATTTTATTATGAATGTCCTGTCTTACATCATTACGTAGTTGTTTCCTGTATGTTGTATGTTTTCAGATTCTCCAGGACAAGGTCTAGGTCACATAGTTCTTTTAAATTATCATAGGGACTAGTATAGTAATTAAAAACTCAATCATTGTTTTCAATTTAACTAAATTGTCAGTGTATCCATGATGCTTCAAACCAACATGTACAATAAAACATTAGAGATTTAAGTGAACGGTCATTTCTGTCAAATGGAGTAGATATTAGAAGAGAGATTCTAAAACTAAGGTTTAAAATAACCATTTTATCTGGTTATTAATCCATATGTACATATACATACACATACATATACACATATGTATATGTATATGTGTGTGTATACACACACATTCATGCAATGATAATTTATACTACCCAAATGACCAGGCACTTGGTAATCACAGTATAGGTACATGATGGCTTCTGATTTGCTAGACAGTGTTCTTTAAGTATTTTTCTTTATATATTAATAGATGGTATTAACACTTCTTTTCTCAGTGATATGGTATTTATTTAACTATTTCAACTGAGTCCTCAGCAAATCACATCAATATTAAATACCCAATAAGTCATCTCAGGAGTAATTTTCTTTGTCTGTCACAGAATCATAGAACAAAAGAGTTTTAAAGTCATAAAACCCCCTGACCTCATGTTTCTTTTTATAGAAGAGAAAACTGGGGCCTAGGGTAAATTCTTGGAGTCAGGAAGACATGAGTTTCAATCCAGCCGAGACATTTTCTAACTGTGTAACCCTAAGAAAGTAAATTGGCTTCTCTAAACTTCAATGTCTTCATCTAATAGAAAAGGAGGTTGGGCTCAGTAACCTCTAAGGTTCTTTTTGACTCTGAACCTGTGATCCTAAGTGATTTGCCCAAAGTCACTCACCTGGTTATTGGTATAGAGAGAAAAAAAGGAGGAGAAAAAGGAGGAGGAAAGGATTTATAAATTGTATGTAACATTATTTTAAAATTGTCAAGATAATGGTCTGTAAAGCCAATCATGAGCGGCTCTCCTGAGGACTACTGCTGTGAATAACTTTAAGTTCTAACTAATCACACAGTATAGTGAACTATCTATTTATTCAGCAATAAACTAAAGCAAAATGTTCAAGAAACTAAAGCACAACATTCACAATATAACATAGCAACTTATTACTAAGGTGGTCACATAATCTTAAACAAAACATATAATTCAGTAAGTCACAATCTCCTCAATCAATATAGAGTACCCAAATCAAGCCTACTTTCATCTTGACTCCAGGCTGGCTGCCTATCGTCCTTAAGCCAATCAGCCTTAAGGGGTAATGGAAAGTATAAAGGTCATCCACCCCTAAGTCACAGTAAGTTACAATATCATCAGTCACTACTCAGTACCCAAGGTTCTCCTTTCATTTTAACTCAAGACTGACTTCCAAACCCCAAAGATTCTCCTCTGTGATCCCAGCGCTTTCTTGGGTTCACCTTTTGCCTAAATTCACAAGTAGGCAGCTCTCTGCTCCTGTTCCATATCATAGCTCACCGGGACTGCTCCACCCCAAGCTCTTCACAGTTTCTGTTTCTAGAAAACAAAGCTCAACAGGGCTACAACAATATTTACACATATTGCTTGTACTGTCTTCTCAATTCACTTTCTGTCTGAGAAATCAACACAAATCAACAGAATGCTTCTGTCTGACAAAGTAACACAACTCAACAGACACAGTGCTTCTGTCTAACAAAGTAACATCAACACAGAACAACAGACAGAGCACTGACATCACAAACATTCTCTCTCTTAGCTCTGCTTGGTCCCAGCGTGTGTTCAAGCTTTTATTTGTTCTTCTGCTCCTTCCTGTTCCACCCTTCCTTTTGGCAAAGCTCCTCCCACCACGGTCTCCAAGTGATGACCTTAGGACTATTGAGGGCAGGGAAGGTCTACAAACTCCCTTAGGCCTATTAAGGGCAACACAATATATACTGTTTCCAACAGACATGACACAAAGATGAGGCTCAAAGGCACTTGATTAGCTGAAACAAGGAACAAAGTACTACTTTGCTTGCCGTTACAGGGTCAAGTATAAAAGATACATGATAACCCCCAAAAGAAATATGAAATTTTCAGCCAACTAGAAGAAATGTCATCAAGAGAGACTGGAGGGATCTTTGCCTACCTCAATGGAATTCAAAAGGAACTAAAAAAACAATTACAATGGACTCCTGAAGAGAGTTCTGTACAGTCTCATTTGGATACTAAGGGTTGTGACTATGGCTAGTGTCAGTATAAAACCATTGGTTTAAAGTGATCGAAAATGTTCTTGGTTACCAAATCACAACAATTCATAGCATAGACTCCTCGGGGTTCTCAGAAAAGAACTTCATAAGACTCTCCTCCAATTGAAAAGATATAGGGCTTTGGGGCTGGTTCTACATTACACTCTGTAAATATCATTTGGAAATTATTACTTCTGTTTAAAGTCAAATTGAGTTTACCTCTCCTCAGAAAATAAACCCTGGGCTATTGACCACAGAATCATCTCCTTCCTTCACCCCCATGCCCTACAAAACCTCTCAAAAATAGCTTTCAATTTTAAAAGTACTCTCTAGTTATTTAGAGACTTCTACAGTGATTTAATTGTTCGTTTGTTTATTTAAACTGCACTTTATGAGAGAATTTTTGTGAAATAACTGTCTCATTTTTGTTGTCTCTAAGAGTTGTCACAGTTGGTCCCAGTGTGTGCCTTGAATATTTCATTCTTTGTTTATGTGTGTGTGTGTATTTTTATTTGTGTGTATACATACATACTTGTATGTTTATGTATATATGTATATGTATGTATACACTCACACATATTCTGTGCTTCATTCAGTTTATAACATATAGGAACAAGAAGTACTTTGTCTGGAAAAACCAAATAATGATTTGAACTAGTCATCTTTTTCTAAGTTTTTTTTCTTTTTCTGTCTTCTTAAATTAACACATTACAAATAAGAAAACGTTACACGTAGCCCAAAATAACAGTGCCATAAATAATCAAACATGCCTTCCTTAATTCTGAACTCCCTATACATCAGTGTTTAAGTTGTAATGGGGACATTTATACAAGTGAAAAATTCAATGGGTTTTTCATAGAATATACTATTTACCACAGCTGATATTTCAGGAATGTCTTGTGCCTGACATGGCAGTTCTATAGCCAGATTTTGAAGACTGACAAAAACTATGCCACCAACAAAAGAAATGGTTCCTCTTTCATTCTAGTGATTAAAAATTGATTACTGGAATGTTTCTTTTATTTTTAATTGACTCTGTGAACTAATTTTCACCTCATAAAAGGGATTAGGGGTGAACGTATTTTATTTGCACATCAAGATCATATGTAACTACATTCTGAACCAAGAGGAGAAGAGATCAAATCTTCCCCTCCTTTACAACTAAATACATAAACATGTTTCCTCTTTCTCATGGCTTAGTAATAGAACATATGGGAAAGAAATTTTATTGGTACTTTCCTTTTAAAATCATGGATGCATGACAGCTACACTAAAATAAGCTTTGACAAGGAGTGAATGTATCTGAGTATTGATCAATTTTTTTAATGTTTTATTTGTGTTCTTTTGTTGACATCGCTGTCAACTTTCATTGATTCCAACCTTCCCCAATAGAACCATACCTTATAATTTAAAATTTAATTTATTTGATAAATTTTGTTTTTAAATCAATTTTCTTTCCCAATGTATTACTCTCCCTTTCCCACCAAAAAAAACCTATACCTTAAAACAAATAATAAAAAAACAGAAAAAAATCATCTCAGCAAAAATAATTAGCGCATCAATCAATTTCTCAAATATATACAATGTCCACATACTTGTTTCACTAGAAAAGAAAGTTCATTCTCATATTTCTTTTTCTTGGTCAGCATAATTACCTGGTATTTAGTACTGATGCTGTCAATCTTTCTCTTTATGATGTTGTCATTTAAATCATTTTCCAGTTTCTGCTTATTTCACTTTCATTGATGTTATGTGTCTTCTCAAGTCTCCCTTCATTCTTCATATTCATAATTTCTTTTATAGAACAGTATTATTTACTCTCATTCATATGCTACAATTTGTAGAACCTTTCCTCAACTTTAGAAATCTACCTTGCTTCCAGGCTTTTTCTACTGCAAATAGTGAGCTATAAATATTTGGGGCATATTGGACTTTTTTTCTTCTACATTTGGCCTACATTTGGTAGACTTGTACCTAGTAGTTGGATATCTAGGTCCCAGGATATGAACATTTTAGTCACTTTTTTAGCATAATTCCAATGACTTTCTGGAATGTTTGTACAAATCACAGTTCTACCGACAATAAATTAGTATCTTTTTCTTTCCACAGTTCTGTTTGACAGTTCTCATTTTTTGTCATTTATACTTATTTTCTTGATGCTAGGTGCCACTTCAAAATTGTTTTGATTTATGCTTCTTTTATTGTTAGTACAATGTTACTGGTAGAATCTCTTAAATGATAGTAATCTGCTTTTGATAACCACATTTATTTGTGTCTTTTCACCACTTCTCAATTGGGAATCGATTTGGTTCTTGTATTTTTGTGTTAGTTCCTTTGATATCTTGGATATCAGAGCCTTGTCAGACATATTTGGTAAAAAGACATTTTCTCAAGGAGGAAGAGAATTCTTCTCCATTTTCCCTTTGGGAGTAGGAGTAAAAAGAGCAAGAACTCCATCAGCTTCCTCCACAGAAACACCTGCTGGTTACATACAGATAAATAAATGCTGGGTAACTTAAGGACAAACAGTCAACACGAATTTGTTAAACATTTACTCTGTGTTTAAAGGATTAATTACATGGAATACTAGGAAAGCTTCCACTGGGAAGTTTGTACTTATATGAGTGCTGAAGGAATATGAAGCAGAGATAAGAGAGTATATTCAACACAAGAAGAAAACCATGGATGAATTAAAGAAAGGGAATATTCATGGAGTAAGTAGACAAGCAATTTAAGTGGATCATAAAGTGCCAGAAGGAAAATACTATAAAATATATCAGAAAAGGTATATTGAAAGCCAGTTTTGCCAGTTTGAGGAATCTGTATGAATTATGGATAATTTTATTCAGTGGGTAGTTATTAAAGGCTTTTGAGTAGGACATTTATATGGTTAGACCTGCACTTTATGAATAATATTCCACTAAATGCGTACAGGATAATCTGGAGAGACTGGAAGCAGGGAGACCAATTAGAAGGTTTAGTTTTTGTTTTGTCTTGTTTTATTTTGTTTTATTGGGGCAGGGGGTCAGGATGGGGAGTTATTGTTATTTGATCATTTCAGTTCTATCTCACTCTTTGTAATCTTACTTGTGGTTTTCTTGGCAAAGATACTGGAGCGGTTTGGTTTGCCATTTCCTTCTCTAGTTCATTTTACAGGTGAGGAAACGGAGTCAAACAGGGTTAAGCAGCTTGTGCGATTAAGTGTCTCAGACCAGATTTGAATTCAGGGAGTGCGTCTTCCTGACTTTTAGGCAAAGCACTCTATCCACTGTATCACCCAGCTGCCTTTTTTAATCATGATGATGATGATAATTACAACCATCTAAATGAGGGATGATGATGGCCTGAATTAGGATTGGGACCATGTAACTGAAAAGAAGGGGTTTCATATGGAGTTAGAAGATTTACAAGACTTGGCAACTGAGTGAACAGTGTGTAAGGGTAATTAATTTAAATTTGAAGACCCCTTTTTTGTTATGTCAAGTAAGCAAGTATTTAGCTCTTGGTAACTAATCAAGCCTCTGTGAAGGAAACAGAAAGTGTGAACTTTGTCTTCTGTTGCTACTATAACAGGAAGGGGTTGGCTGAAACAGGAAGCCTGTGTGTGTGTGTGTGTGTGTGTGTGTGTGTGTGTGTGTGTGTGTGTGTAAGAAAAGCCCCAGGGAGGCACAAACAGAATTTTCTCCTGATGAGGTCCTGCTGGAAAAATCATGGAGACTGATGCCAGGAGAGAGACTGAGGGGGAATGGAAGGGGAAGAGAGAGAGAGAGAGAGAGAGAGAGAGAGAGAGAGAGAGAGAGAGAGAG
>CM053601.1:29708387-29736089 GCA_028646575.1 Pseudocheirus occidentalis | reverse complement strand
TTAGAGGGGGAAAGGCAGGGCAATTGGGGTTAAGTGACTTGCCCAAGGTCACACAGATAGTAAGTGTTTGATATCTGAGGCCACATTTGAACTCAGGTCCTCCTGAATCCAGGGCCAGTGGTCTATTCACTGTGCCACCTAGCTGCCCCTGGAGTTTTTTTTTTTTGAGACTTGAATCTGGTGAAGTCTGAAGTCGCTGCCTTCAGAAGGCTAGCTGCCTTCCAGCCAGAGGGCTGCCTGGAAGGCTGAAGTTGTTGCTGCCACCTGAAAGGATGAGATTTCTTCTGAATCCTAGGGCCAGCCAAACTGCTGGAGGACTGAAGAAGCATGACCAGGATGCTAATACTTGGTTTGTGGTTTGATTGATCCTTGAATTCCCAGCAACAGAAGTTGTGAAGGTTTTGAGATGTACTGGACCCTGTGAACTTCAGTGTGTGCCAGGGACTGCCTGGAAGACTGGACAAGGACCTGGGAGCTGTCTTCCTCTGAATCTAGGGAGTTGGGACCATGGAAGTGGATCCAGGGAATCTGAGAGACCACCCTCAGTAAAGATGAAGAAAATGCCTCTCTTTAGAGATTGAATTCTGTGGCAAAACTGAAGTTTACTAGAGACCCGGGGTGGAGGGTTTGTGTATCTTCTAATGATTGTATTTAGTGATTAGTAATACTTAGTAACTAATTACTAAATAAGTGACTAATTAAGTTAATCTAGTTGCCCCATGAGTGGAAGACTGTCTTGTATTCTGAAGATGATTGAATGATTAAGTAAGGAGGCAAACTTCCATAGGGATACCAGATGATTGCTCTTTTGTTCTTTGTTCTAAATACTATGACCACTTTGGTGAAAACTATGTGGCCATTTTGATGATAAGCTATTGTGAACACTGTATTGTGATTTTCTGTGATAAGATGTAATGTTGTGAATATTGTATTTTGATTTGTTGTGAATATTTCCCTTTGATTTGTTCTTGAAAGAATAGAGTGTTCACTGTACTGTCTAATCAGAACCTTAAAAGCTGTTCACAGTAGCATTCTTTTGGGAAGCTGTTCATGCATGGTGTTACACAGGGGAAGATAGCAAAAAAGAAGAATAAGTCAGGGATGAATCCCTCACAGCCCTGGATGATTTTTTCCACTGAAAGTTTTGAATGGGTAACAGTAGAAATAAATTATGGAAAGGGTAAGGTGCTGGAATGCATTTGAAAGGCAGAAACATAGTGCTGGAACTGCTAGAGTGTTGGACTTGGATTCAGGAAGATCAGAGTTCAAATTCTACCTCATATACTTACTAGTCACGTGACCCTGAGCAAGTCACTTAAGTTTCTTCATCTGTAAAATGGATATAAATGGTACCTCCTTCATAGGGTTGTTGTAAAGATCAAAGTACTTTGCAAACCTTAAAGTACTATATAAATAATAGCTATTATTGTTAAATCTATTCTGGCATCTTCTCACCAGGAAAAAATAAAACAGGAAGAAACAGGACAAAGGAGAGGGGATAACAGGGTTGTCCGATTTGAATGCTGTAGCAGTATACATGTTTTTTGGCAGCCTTTCCAGAACAAGCTTATCTGTAGCTCCTTACTCAATAGAATAGTCTCAGGAGGGGCACAAAGATAGGAATAGATATAACAAATATGGCCTTAATTTTTCTTTTTTAGTAATGAACTTAGCAATTATCAAATAACAAACATTTCATTATACAAAGAACTTCAAAGAATGATATATGAAGCTGAACAGTTACATATTGAAAGAAATCAGCATTATACTATTGTGTTAATAATAAATTATTAATTTGTGATTTACCCTTTCCCTTTTAATTCTTTTAAAACTCAGTTTCTGAAAAGGTCTCTAAAGGCCTTGACTGAGTGACGAGATTTGTTTCTAGCCCTCAAGCCTCGTGCTCTTTAACTTTGGGCCAACTCCCAACTGGGAGACCTAATTTCTGTTTGGAGTATAAACAGAATTTGGTCAGGACAAGCCATTTCCTTGAAGAAGAATCCCCTGTCCTTGGTGCTCTTCTTTAGAGCTTAGGACAATTCAACTCACTAGGGAGAAAATGAATTAAAGAGGTCTGAATGAACATGACTTCCTCTTACCCAGGTGCCTCCAGGCTTCTGAGTCTCAGGATCAAGCCACATTTGCAGCAGGAAGAATTGGAAGACTTTTAACTCACTCTTCCTTAAATGTCTACCAATCAGGGTTGTTTCACTTGTCAGGGAAGTTCCCTTTCGGAAGGAATTTAAGGCATTGCAGATTCACCCTTGGCAACTTTGGCTACCAAGAGAAGCAGATGACCATCAGTTTATTGATTGCAGCCAGCCTAATTAAGTGATTATTAATTATCCAGAAAATCTATCTTTTGGGGTATTCATTTGTCTCAATACCATTTTAAAAGTGTATATTAAGTCCAACATGGTACTGACAAAATTTCTCTAGACATTTCCCCTTCTGACCATCTTTTTTTCTGTTTTTTAGTGATTTATTAATGCCCTTTTATTTTTTTCTGTTGCTATCACTACCCAGTAATCTACCTCCCCCTGCTTTGCTATAAGCCTGTCTTGTAAGATATATAGTCAAGCAAAAGAAAAAAATGCAATGGCTATGTCTGAAAATGTTTGTCTCACTTGAGGTCTCAGCTCCATCACCTGATTTGCTGTTGTCTAACTACCATCTGCTAGCAAAAATATAATACTTCATCTGAGTCCCCTGCTCAGGGTCAGAGGCAACTGTATGTTTTGGCTCTCTCTATGCTTTCAAAAATCTTGAAGGTGGGAGAGCTTGGAGATCAACATCCATTGCCCAGATCAGAAACCAACAAGTTAATGACCCAACAAGTTCATTTTTGCAGATTACCCTGTACCTTATGTTGGATATGACTCAAACAAACTTAAGTAGTTGCAAATAACAAGATACTGACCCATCCATATTATATTACCCATACCTCTCCCCAATGCTACACATTCAGGCCCAGCATCTCTTCTAGAAAATTATCAAAGGGGTATCAGTTTTCTCAAAATAGGAAATATATCTCTTCTGCCTCTGGCCACATCTCAACAAGCCCAAATCCCATGATCTTTTCCAGTGTCTGTGGGGTTCTAACACTGAGTCTAGTCCTGAACAAAGGAAGGCCCTGTGTATATGCTGTGTGGAGGGGGGGGAAGAAAGGAAGGTATAGGATGAGAGTCAAAGAAACTTCATGAAGATATTTTAGTGACTGACATTTTTCTTATGAGAGGCAGTCAAAAGAAAAAGTGCTAGAGAGCACTTTTTGGAAAAAAAAAACCAGTTGGAAAACATTGAAAGTCTTTTTTGTGTTATTTCTCATTTATGGTTATGCATTACCACATTAAAGACAAAACCCTGAAGGAAAGAAAACAGAGAAAAAACATCACAGGTATTGAGATCAGTTAGCTTGACAGCATGACTGGGTAAAAATAAAATTGCCCAAAATATTTGTTTATTCCATTCTGGATATTTGACAATGAAATAAAATGCATCAATGTCTTACTATGAAGTAACTTCAGCTTATGAGACTGAAATCTCCAGAAACGGAAGAAACGGGAAAGGGAGGGAAGGAGGGAGAACCAAATTGCAAAATACTGCCTAGATCACAGTGTTCAGAATTCAGCTATCTTGGCAGGGGCCATGCTAATGTTGCTCTCAGAATGACCCTGAAAATGAGAGCTTCCTATTTCCAAGAAAGAGAAATTTTGCAGATGCTGTAGTAATAACCTAACAACAGAAACACAACCAGTACCAAGCTCTGCAAATTGAAGTCTATAAATCTGCCTTAGAAATTCTATGCGCCTCTGATAGCCTCAGTTTTAAACTGCTGACTTCCTTGACAGATACTAGCATGTTTTTCCCCCCAAATTGGTGGATAGAGCTATTATAATATTTAGCTGCTGGAGGCATTTTTGGTAAAAATTACTAAGCTAGAAATCAGACTGCCCGTTTTCTAGTCACAGCTCAGCCCCACCAATGAATTTCTTTTGTGACTTGGGATCTCACTACCATTTTTTATACCTCATTTTCATTTGCTATAAAAGATTTATGCGGGTGTGTATGTATGTATATGTACATATATACACACATATATACACATAGCTAGATAAAATAAATTTGTTATTGGGAATCAATTGAAATATTCTGAGCTACTTGTAAAACCTGTCATATTAACTTATTTTATATTTTAAAATATACTTATCCATTATCAAATATGACCTTTGTTTCATGATCTCAGAAATTTTGTGATCTCAGTGGGAGGAGCACTAGACTTGAAATGTGAAGGCCTGGATTCAAGAGAAGAAATGATAGTTCCATGTACTATTCATATGATCTTAATGAATAATGTCTACTCTCTAGGCCCCCGTTTCCTCCCCGGAAAACTGAGGGTGTTATATGAGATGATTTTTAGGTCCCTGCCAACTCTAACATTCTGTGATTTTCTAATCCTCTGATCCCAGGGCCTCAAGAAGTTTGACCACCTTGATCATGGTCTAAATCCAGAAAATGTCCATTTCTAATCACGTGTTGAAGGCCATTTTAAATTACAAGCATGCTCCATTGAGGACACACATCCTAACATATACTGACTCCTTTTAGACAGACTTGATAGCCCTAATGTATTGAAACACCATCTCATTTTCTTTCTAATTTATCTTTGTTATCTATATAGTGGGTCTTGTCAGTAACATCTTTAATGCTCTATTCTGGGATTTCTGGGAACTTTAGGAGCTATTCCCCTCCAGGCCTGTTAGAATTCAATAGTCATTTCTTTGTCCTCAAGCATGGAAGCCAGTGGAGAGACTAGATTTATTCATTCAAAACTGGAAATCAAAGTTTTATTCCCAAAGCTTTTGCTAAGCCTACCTTCTCTCTAATACATTTTAAAAAGCATGATACATGCAATGATTGTCTATAGCATAGCCAGCCTACTACTAACTGTGTAACAGTTGTAAAAATTCAGTTCCAAGGATAATGCGCTGCTAGATAGTATAGGAAAATAGCAGCCCAATCTGATTTGTACTTGGTTAGTCTTTCGTAGATTTCAGAAATACTTGGTTAGGGTTTTCAGGAAAAACATAGGAAAGTGCAGAATGTTTGGATTTTGGACCTCTAGGATCATTCATTTTCTAAGTACAACATGGTAATTGGAGATACAAAAATGGAAAACATCTTTGTCAGTTATAAGAAGCAGATAAAAAGAAATGAGAGGCCAGTGTTTGTTCTTCTTTCTGGTGTAGTTCAATAGAAAGAATCATAGGCCAGCTTCAAACCCAAACTTTAGGACTGGCTAGCAGTAAGACTCTGGGCAAGGCATTTACCCTCCCAGGCCTTCTTCCTCATCTGCAAAAGGAAAAGACTGCACTATGGGGACCCTGAGATGCCTTTCAGCATTAGCTCGATGATCCTGTGAACCTACAGTCTTCAAAAACTAAAGTTACGAGAAGAACTTGTTTTCCCTTGAATTTATAAGGCCTGTGTTGTTTTTCTGCTAGGCACTAATGTTAATCCCAACAGTCTTGTCCAACTTGTTTGTTTTGAATTATTACTCCCTGATTATCTGCTGTGTACAATGATTTTCTTTCACTCTAAGTCAAGTGATGTTCAAATCAAAACAGTGTCTCTTCCTCTGCAATTTGGCTAATTAACGAGGTGTGCTATGAGGACAGCGGCAGAGTGCTCATGTCCCAGTAGCTTGTTCCTGCATCTAAAGGACGTATAACCTACTGAAATGCCAAATCAGGACAAATGGACCCCATCCAATTTTTCTGTAACAACAATATTGCTGAATAGATACTACTAAATTTGCTTTGAGATGAGAAGAAATATTCCTCATTTTGAAAACAGGTGACAGTCTCCAAGCGTGTTAAAGCATGAAAGTATTGCTTTAACATTTGTTCTTTGAAGAAAATAAATAACAGGAACTGGCATTTATAGAAAGCTTTACAGAGACCAGACGCTTTACATACATTAGCTTACTTAATCCCAGCAACAACTCTATGACATAAGTAGCACAATTATGACTATCCACATTATAGAAATGAAGAAATTGAGGCTCAAAATGAGGAGGGGGGGATGACTTGTCCAGCATCTCACTGCCAGTTAAATGGCAAAGTTGGAAATTTAGATATTTTGAATCTAAGTTCATTATTTATTTCACTTCAATTTCATTCATTCACTTAACAGTTCAATCAAAAAACATTTATTGTGCACTTTCCCTATACTGAGCAGCATATTGGACATCAAGGATGATAGAAAATTCAGATAAAATGCGTTTCTGCCCTCTAGAACCTAGTCTGGTAGAAGAAAACAGATTCCAAAGTCAGCCTCGGGGACAAGGGTGGGAAGGAAAGGTAGGACCTTGTGGCAGATTGGAGCATGGAGAGGCTCAGACTGTTGGAGTTCCCAAGAGAAGGAGGGGAGAAAGGACATGAGGGTGCTTCTGGGTGAATCTGAGACACTCTCAGGCTCTATCAGAAACAATCTAGTGGCAGTACAATAGGCCCACTCTAGCCTTGGTCCTAGGAAGCTGTTCCCTTTAGGATTGAGCTCTGGAAAGAATGAATGAGCTGCCCAGTTGCCTGGGGGTAACTAAGGGAAGCATCAGTGACTTGGTTGTTCTCCTGGATGTGAGTGGGCTTGGTAAAGGATACCTAGGAATGACTGGGATCACCTGGTCACCTCCCTGAATTTTTGCATTTCTCAGAAGGCCTAATCATAGGCCTGACTGTAAGACTGCTAGACTGGGAACATAATCCTTCCATTCTGGTGCCTGCTCTGATACTAACAGGGCCTTGGTTTCTCCTCTTGTAAAATGACATAGATTGGAAGGTCACTTCTAACTCCAATGGTTTATGGGTCTGTGAAATTTGTATTCCATTGGACTCTACCTCAGTTTACCCTCCATTTCAGTAAGAGCTAAATAAACTTTCTTCTATGATCCTTGGCAATTCATTTCCCCTCGTGATGGCTGTAAAATTGATATATTTGACTAGATTGTGTCTGTAATATTGTCATAATATTTTGAAGTTTTCAAAAAAGTTTAAGACCTGTCTCTTCCTTCCTTATTTTTTTTTTTGGTACAGGTTACCTCTCCACTGGGGTAGGAAATAATCTTGCTTCAGGGCTGCAAATTAGGAAGAATAATTGGCCTTTAGTTGCTTGCTCTGTTGGTTTTTTGAGAAGATCTGAAATTTCATAAATACAGGAAACTCCAGAGAAGTAAATCCCTTCCCTCAATGCACAAGGGAAATTGCTTTGCATTTTACACTCTGAGAATTGCTTGGTGGCACAGAAATGTCACACAGGCAGTAAATGCCAAAGCAGGCCTTGAACCCTGACCTTTCTGGCTCTGAGGTGTGCTCTCTCTTTCCTCTGCCATGTTGCCTGCTTCTCCTGTACTTAGTTTACAAGGAGAATTAGCTCAAATAGGAAGTGACTAGAGTGGCTTTTTAGTGAGGTCTCTGCCTCTGAAGCAGTGGTTTCTGGGAAGTGCCCCATTCCATTTTTTCTTGATTGCCACAGGTGTAGTTGGAGAAACTTGAGACAAGCTCAAAACTTCCTGGATGTGGAAGCTGAGCATAGTGCTTGGCATATAGTAGGTACTTAATAAATGTTTGTTTCCTTCCATGCATGGTCTGGGGATGCAAAACAAGCTCCAAAAACTATACCAGATGATAATTGTATGAAAGAAGTGTAAAGCAAGGTACTCTGGGCAGTTTATCCAGTCTTCTCCTTTGCGCTTTTCTCCTCCTCCCTAGACATCTGTGTACATGTCTCTCTTCCCATTTAGTTATGAACCTCTGTAGAGATGATCTGTGTTGCATATACAGTTGGAACTGCAGTGCGTAGGACCCTTGCACACAGTAGACATGTTAGCAAATGTTTGTTGAATGGATGGATGGATGGATGGATGGATGGATGAATGAATCTTTGAAATCCTACAAAGAAACAAACTGGTGAGACCAGGGATAGAGCTTGAATTACACTCTGGTTGTTGGTGTTAAGAATAAAACAGGCAAAGAAAAGAAGGGAAGATATTACAGGGATCTTGCAAAATACCTGCTGAGTTCAGGGAATAGTAAAAAAAAAATCATTTTGGCCAAAGTATAGAGTTTGTGAAGGAAAGTAACACAAAATTAGTCTGGAAGGACAGGATAGGGTTTGATTGTAAATCTCCTTAAATGTTTTAGGCAATAGAAAGTCACTATTTTTTAATGCAGGAGTAAAATGACAAGAACTACCTGTAATAAAGACTCCTCTGGCCATAGTATAAAGGATGGACTGCAGGGATTAGGGAACAGAAGCCAGACTCCTTTTCCAGAGGCCATCACAACAGTGTAAGCAGCTAGCAATGAAGGGGATGTATCCCAGGGCGGCAGGAGGAATAAAGAGATAGACAGAAGCTCTGGCTAAAAGCAAGGTGATGAAGATAGAAAATAGGTTTGGGTAATTGCAGTAAGGACAAGAGAAAATAACCCCAGAAAATAACACCAAATTTAAAAATGTAGCAACCAAGAGATTGTATGATGTAATTAAGACATCCAAAAGTCATAAACATTGTGGGGGTTTGTTTTGTTTGTTTTAATATGGCTCTGCCATTCATTGCTGGAACGAGTTTCTAATAAGGAAGCTCTATAAATGAAGAAGTATAATGAACTATTCTGCCACTTAAAGTCTTAGAAAAGAGTCTGGGAGGGGAAGGGGGCAGCTAGGTGGCACAGTGAATAGAGTGCTGACCTTGGAGAAGGGAGGAACTGAGTTCAAATCTGGCCTCAAGCACTTGACATTTACTAGCTGTGTGACCTTGGGCAAGTCACTTAACCCCAATAGCCCTGCCTTTCCCCCTCCAAAAAAAAAAAAGAGCCAGGGACACTGAAAGGTAAATTGATATAATCAGTAGGGGCCACATGTGGAATTTGAAAACAAGCCCTCTTGACTTCCAGGCTTGCCTTCTATCCACTATCACATGACCTCTCCATCTTAGTGTTTTAAATACTATCAAAAGAGAGAAAAAAAATTAATGCTGAGACTATTTTAATTGGAATTTAATTTTACATATTTAATTGAAGAGACCAAAGACAAAACTGTCATTTTTCATTTTTGTAACCAAAGTCCTATCTTAGCACACTGTACACACTTAATAAATGTTCTTCATGTTGAACTTAATTAGACTAGAAGCCTAATGTCTTAATTTCTAGTCATAAATTTACCACGGGTCTGTTTCATAGCCTTCAGCAAGTTATTAAACTTGTTTATGCCTCAGTGTCCTGATCTATAAATAAAAATAAAATTTGTGATGCTTCCCCCACATCTAATGAAGAAAATTTTATCCAAGAGAAAGTTTACCTGGTAAGATTCTAAGCTACTTGAGAAAAGTTCTGTATAATTTCAAAATGGAATTAGTATTTTTAAATATAAAGTTGGAAGTCCTCACACATCTAAAGGTCATGAAGTTTCATCAATGTGTCCAATTTTAATTTTGTGATGAAGGATATTTCTAAATGTTTAAGTATGTCCCTAGGGAGCAAAGGGCCTCCTTTGGAATAGACTTGCTAACAGAGACACAAACCTCTTTAAATACATTTTCATGAAGCTCCATATGAGTGACACTCATATAGTAAGAATGCAAAACTGGGTCCGTGACCTTCATTGAAAGCAGTAGGAAGAAGAGGGAAAAAGGAAGTGATCTTGTGTCATCCAGTGTTACATAAAACTGAGGTGTAATGAATATAACATGCTAAATCACCTTGAAATCTCTAGGTACTTTGAAAAATTTTTTATACAAAGGATCAATAAAAAATTCATAGATTTATGCGTGAAATATTAAAAGAAAAACCACATTCTCTCAAAAGACAGCTCAACCTTCACAATCATTATCAAAAAGTGCCAAACCAACCACCAGAAGTTTTTCATTAGAAAGAAAATAGAGAAGGATTTTTAGATCTGATAGGAACAGATTAAGTCTTTACTGTGGAGGCTACAATTCTTTTTTTTTTTTTAATGATCGCTGTAGTTAAATGGTAACATCAGGATTATAGCCCCAGGAGGCAAAGAGTCAGCATTAGAGATGAACAGCATGTTGGGAGAGTAAGAGAACAGCATCCAGCTTTGTAGCTAATTATATCAATTAAAACCATATCAGCATGAGAGTTTTGATAGATCAAACAGTCTATTGAGGTATTGAGTTAGCATCACATTAGTTTCATGGAACTGACTAGAGCTGTTTCACCTTTGTTAAAGATCTGATGAGAGCTTTGAGATGTTAAAACTGCAGCTATCAGGCTCTTCAACCCAATAGATTTACACAGCAGGTGAAGAATTTTGGCTGAGAACAAACCAGCTCATATTTTAGATTTCAGTGTCTAAACAATAGGACTTTAGCCCCCATGGGGAAATGTTTTATCACATTGTGTTGTAGCAGCTGTCATGTTTTGAAATACTGAGCAAAGGTTTTCATCCAAGTCCATTAATTAATGTTCATTAAGAAAGTCAAAGTTCTCTGCCGGCCTTCTTAAATACCTAATTCAGTGAAAAATCAAGTGGTAGTATTGCTACTTCCAAAATACCAACATAAATAAGGAAATGCACACACACACACACACACACACACACACACACACACACACACCACACCTACTTTACTATGCTATAAAATAGGATAGTATTGACCCTGACCCTTAACAATGCTATAAAATAATTACTACTGAAACTGTAGGTTTTAATTGAAATTCACAGGATCTAGAATTATCAACCTAAAGGAAAACTTAGAGGTCCTGTACTATAAGCTCCCCCCCTCCCAAAAAAAGAGGAATGTTCTATATAGCAGGGCTGCTTTTAATTTTTATTTATTTTATTTTTAACTAATGGAATAAAACAAGCATTTCTATAATATAGTATAGCGGTGGGGATGGGGGGGGGGGAAATGATTGCACATGAAACCACAATTCTGTTATGTACAACTTGCTATTCCTTTTAAATATATAATAAAGTTGTCATATAAATTTCTTTTTTTTTCCTCTCCTCCCTTTACCCTATAAGTGACTATCATTAGATACACATATGTGTGTATATACATCTGTAAATGTATATGTGTGTGTATACACACACACACACATACATATATATATATATATATACACATATATATGTAAAATCATCCTATACATATTTCTATTTATCAGTTCTTTCTCTGGATGTAGATAGTATCTTCCTTCATAGGACCTTTGTAGTTACTTTAGATATTTATAAGAGTAAAAATGACATTCACTCAAAGTTGTTCTCAAAACAATATTGTTACTGTATACAATGTCCTCTTGGTTCTGCTCATTTCACTTTTCATTATTTCAAGCAAGTTCTATCCATGTTCTTTTTCCAAAATCATCAAGCTCATCATTTCTTATAGCACAGTAGCATTCCATCGTAATTATATGCCACAACTTGTTCAGTCACTCCCCAATTAATAGGCATCCCTGCAATTTCCATTTCTTTGTCACCACAAAAAGAGCTGCTATAAACATTTTAGAATATCTATGTTCTTTTTCTTTTCCCCTAACCCTCTTTGAAAATAGGCCTAGTAGTGGTATTACTACTAGGTAAAAAGGTAGAGACAGTTTAATAATTCTTTATATATCATTCCAGATTGCTCTCCAGAATGGTTGGATCGGTTCACAATTCCACCAACAATGTATTAGTGTCCCAGTTTTTCCACATCTCCTTCAACATTTGTTGCTTTTCCCTTTAACTACTTTAGCCCATCTGATAGGTATAAAATTTTATCTCAAAGATGTTCTAATTTGCATTTCACTAATCATTAATTATTTAGGGCATTTTTTCATATGATGATAAATTGTTTTGACTTCTTTACCTAAAAGAAATATACCTGTCCATATCCTTTGACCATTTATCTATTGGGGAATGACTCAGATTCTTATAGATTTTACACAGTTCTTTATGTATTTAAAATGAGACCTTTATCTGAGAAACTGTGTAGAAACTTTCCCCCCAATTTTCTGCTTTCCTTCTAATCTTGGTTACATGGTTTTATTTGTACAAAATCATTTTTAATTTAATGTAATCAAAATTATTCAGTTGGCATATCACTGCTTTCTAACTCTTGTTCATTCACAAATTGTTTGCCTCTCCATATGTCTGATAAGCAATATATTCATGTATCCATTTTGACATCATCTTGATAAATGATGTAAGATATTATTCTCTGTCTAATTTCTACCATACTGCTTTCCAGTTTTCCCAACAATTTTTGCCAAATAATGAATCTTATCCCAAAATCGTAAGTCTTTACATTTGTCAAATACAAGTGCTATTAAACTCAAATAGAAACAGATTCATGTAGGCTGCATATTGACTTAGAAAAACACAAATTAACTTATATATGTTTTATTTTACTTTTATTCATTTTGTTAAGCATTTGCCAACTGTATTTTAATCTGGATCTGGCTATAGTTGAAGGTTTGGGCAGCCTTGTGAACTGCATGCATTTGATACTGCTCTTGCAAGTGGCTACCTAGGATCTTCTTGAACACTTCCCGTGTCAGTCCTCAGCCCCTTCCATTGTTGAAAACTCTTCTTTTATTAGGCCAAAATAATTGTCTTCATAATTTTCACCTGTTAATACTACTAGTTGTACTCTTTAGAACAACTGAAAATGTTTACTACCACATCTGCATAGAGGTTTTTCAAGTATCTGAAAATACTTTTTACATCTTCCGCTTACCAAAGTCATTTCATCTCAAAGCTAATTATTTACAGGTCCTTCAATCAACTCAAGTAAGCAAGTATTTATATTATGTCCCTACTTGTGCCAGGCTTCAAGGCCACTCACCATCCTGATTGCCCTTTTCAGGATGCTCTCCCAATTGTCATTGTCCTTTTTAAATGGTGTTATTTAGAAGTAAATGCAACATTCCAGATGTGACTTAACCAGAGCAGAGTAGTAGTAGTAGTAGTGGTGGTGGTGGTGGTGGTGGTGGTGGTGGTGGTGGTGGTGGTGGTGGTGATGATGATGATGATGATGACAATGATGATGACTGATAACATTTACTATCCAGGTAACAAAACCCTAGGAGGTAGGTGCTGTTATCATCCCCATTTTATCAGTGTGGAAACTAAGGCAAAGGGCAAGTGACTTACCTTCTGAAAGTGTCTTATCCACAGCTAGTAAGCATCTGAGGTCACATTTGAACTTAGGTCTTCCTGACTCCAGATCCAGCATTCTGTCCACTGTGCTACCTTCTCACTTTCCAGACACTATATTTCTACTAATACAAGTTAATAAACCTAAGATTGAATTAATTCAGTCTGTCATGTTATAGTACCACCCCAACAATAATAGTACATTAAAGCCTTCTTCTTCCCATTTTTAACTGTTTCCCTGATCTTTTACTTACAAAGGTGATTTTCTTTTAAACTTCATGTGTAGAACATTAATCATTATTCAATTAGATTTGACCCATCTTTCTAGCTTCTTGGAATCTTTTTGGAGCCCCAGATTACCACATAATATATGAACAAAGTTGTCCCACCCAACTATGGATCATTCACAAATTTCACATGCATAACACCTAAACTCATCAACTTTGAGTACTTAACTTAATAAAAAGTTGTAGAGGTTTTAGAAGATTGCAAAGTTAAGAAGGACTGAGAGTGAGGTATGGTAGTCAGAAAAGCTAAGGCCATATTGCAAGGTTCTCACAATCTAATGCAGGCAATACTGTCTATCCAAAATATGGGCAGAATATACTAGAAGTAATCTCAGAGGGAAGGCACTAACATTAAGAGGATCAGGAAAGGTTTCTTGCAGAAAGTGAATTTTCATTAACACTTAAAGAAAGCCAGGGAGAAAGATGAGTAGAAAGAGAATTGCAGACATGGAGGACAACTAATTAAAATGCTCAGAGTTAGGATATGGAATGTGTGTGTGTGTGTGTGTGTGTCTGTGTGTGTAAGGAACAGCAAGGAGGCCAGTGTCATCACAAAGTACATGGAGTTGAATAAATTGCAAGAAAACTGGAAAGGGCTCAAAAGCCAATCAGAGGATTTTAGATTTGATCCTGGAAGAATCTACTGGAATTTATTGAATGGGAGTGGAAGGAGACCATGTCCAAACCTATTCTTTAGGAGGTTCATTTTGATCTACTATATGGAGTTATATATTGGAGTGGAGAGAATCTTAAGGTAGGGAGACCAAGCAGACAATATTCCAGGCAGTTGGGTAATAACTCAGATATGAGGAGATGAGAGCCTGAAATAGAGTGGTGGACCACATCAGAAGAGAGGTGGAAAATACAGGAGATTCTGTAAAGGTAGAATCAGCAGGATTTGGCAGTGGGTTGGATGGATGTCAATGGAGTGAGAGAGTATAAGAAGTTAAAGTAAGTCCAAGGTTGCAAGTCTTGGTGACTAGGAGGATGATGGTGCCTTCACCAGTAATAGAAAAGTTAAAAATATGGTAGGGTTCAAGTGGAAAGATAACGAGTTCAATTTTGTATATATTTAATATGAGATATCCAATAGCCAGTTGAAAATAGAAGACTGAAAGTCAGGAGAGAGGTTAGGGCTGGATAAATAAAGATCAGAGAATCATCTGTATAGAGATAGTTGAATGCATGGTAGCTAATGAGATCACCAAGCACAAATAGCATAGTAGTAAAAGAGAAGAGTATCCAGTCAGAGCTTTGGGGAAATGAATGAGGATCTGGAAAAGGAGACTGAGGAATTATTATAAAGGTTGGAGGAGAACTAGGAGAGAGCAGTGTCCTGGTTCCTTATGTGACAGACATACTTGATATCCTGATCAGAGCTCTTTGATGTATCCTCTTTAAAATACAGCACCCAAAAGTGATCATTGTACATAGATACATTCTGATCCGTACAGTAGGCTTATTACATCTTTGGAACTGAATACTAGATTTCTCTTGCACAATTTTCAGATAGTCTTTATGGTAAACACACCACATTTTTACCTTGTATTGAGCTGGTAGTCATGCTATAGTCCCCTTTTCTGCTGAGTGTACTCTTCCCTAAGGTAATCATCCCCACTTGTTTCAGCAGAACCTCATATGATATGACTTTGTAGTCCTTTGCCAACCTTGTTGCCTTTCTCTGGATGCTCTGTGTCTTATCAATGACCTTCCTAAATTGTGGCACTCAAAACAAAACATAATATTCCAAATGTGGTCTGAGCTAGGCCAAGTCCAACAGTACTGTCACCTTCCAGTGTTTCTCTTTGTTCACTTTTACATAAACTCTGCTTTTCTGGTGATCATATCACACTCTTGAACCCCTGTTGTTTTTACAAACCACCAAAACTACATTTGTTTGTTGTTTGAATTTGACACATTAGTTTGATGAGCTTAGATAGAATGTATATCAAATCGGCTAATGACCCAAAGCTGGATGGTATAGTTGGGCTCATACATCATATGATAGGAGTGGGACCCAAAAAAGATTCAAAGTTAAAAAGATGCACCAAATCTAATTTAAGCATATAAAATTCTATATGAGTTAAAAAGAATCAACTTCACATGTGCAGAATCTGAAAAACATGGCTAAAAATGGGGGAAGGAAAGGGGAAATGAGGGCCTTAATGGACTATTAAAGTGTTGGGTCAGCATTAAAACATGGAAGCAAAAACAAAATAATTCAGTCTCAGGTTGTTTATACATTCACATACATACAACCTGAGAAAGAAGTAATCTTTATATATATATATATATATATACACACACACAAACATACATACATACATACATTTATTTATATGTATGTGTTTATATATATACACACATATGTTCAGATATACATATACATACACATGTGTGTGTATTCCAGAACATGTACTCTGCCCTAGTCAGGCCACAATTCAAATACTGTGTTCAGTTCTGGATAATACCATTTAAGAAGGTCAATGACAACCTGCAGAGTATCCAGAGGAGGGAGGTCAAGATGAACAGTGTGCTTGAACTCATGCATCAAAGCATTATCTAAAAGCACAGTGCAAATGTACTTCAGAGGTGGGGGGAAGCGTTTCTCTGGAAGAGGAGATGAAAGAATTAGTCAAATACAATTCAAAGAAGGTATTTAGCTGCCTTCAAGGCATTTGTCTTGTTTTATATGACTCCAGAGGACAGAAATAGGATAAATGGATAAAAATGAAAGATTCTGGCTCAATATTTTTAAAAATCTAATATTAAAATTGTCTAAAAGTGGAGTAGGATGGCTTAAAAAACTAAAGACTGAAAGTACTAAAAAAAAAAGGATGGACAGTGAATCCTCCATCAACTGATGTCTTCAAAAGAAGGCTGGGTGATCATTTATCCCAGATGTCATAGAGAGGATACTTGCTTGGGTATAGTATCTAAACCCAATTCAGGGGTAGCTTGGGGCACAGTGAATAGAGCACCAGCCCTGGAGTCAAGAGGACCTGAGTTCAAATCTGGCTTCAGACACTTAACACTTACTGGCTGTGTGACCTTGGGCAAGTCACTTACCCCCAATTACCACTTCTTTCCCCCTCCAAAAAGACAAAAAAAACCCCACTAATTCAACAAATGTCTATTAAGGACCTAACATAGTAGCCACTGTGGCAGGTGTAAGGGTTGTGAATAAATAGAGTATTATATCTTTCCTTGAGGAGTTTGCAACCAAGAAGAAGTTAGCCAAAAACACAAATAACTACTGTAAAGTTATGTGATAAATACTGAAGTGGGGCTCCAACTAATTATTATGAGAAAATAAAGGAACAATCTCTACAATCTCTTTCAACTAAGTGGATCAGGGAAGACATTATGGAAGCTATTGGATGTTAGAAGAGCTTTCTGGTCAGGATGAGTTGGAATCAATGCATTCTGAGGTCCCTTCCAATGTGAGACTGTGATTCTGAGATGGTAGTTATTGAGACACATTGTACTGGTCAAGAGAAAGGGACTGTTTTGTTTCTCTCTGTCATGTGTCTATCCCTTACTGCTCCTCTATCCTTGCTCCTGCTTAGTCCAGCAACTTAGAATGTATGCTGACCAGTTCTAAGAGGCATGGTCCAGTAATGATTCTGCTTGGTTCAGGAGGTCATTATTTTCTGTTAGCAATGTCTCAGGCATTGCTATTATCTGAGGAAAAAAGTGTTGTCCCTAAATGCTCTTTTCTGAAACTTTCTCCTAAGAATTATCAAACATATTTGCTATCATTGTTTTTCTTTCTATGTGATATCTACTACTCCATTCAGCATTTGGATTATAAATGGTATTTTGGGGGCAGATCTTCCCCCTTCTTCTCATACTTCAGTTTAAAGATCTCCTGGTCATATCGGAAAATCTCCAGACAAATACATTTCTCCTTTTTATTTTAAATGCATTCTGTTCCATACCATCTATTCATTCATTCATTCATTGAAGAAAAATGTGGTAAGCAATACACTATGCTAGACACTCAAGGAAATTGCATATTTAGACATAGTCTTTGCCCACATGGAGCTAATAACCTAAAAGGATGAAAAGACACACAGAGATAACTAGAATCTACAGTACTATGTGCTAATGCCGTTAGGGACTCTATTAACGCTGTCACACGACATTTGGATCCCATAGATTCCCTGACATGATCCATGAGAAAATGAAAGGACACTAGTGAAAACAAACTGGAAAGCAATTGAACCAAGATAAAATATTCCCAAAGGAGGTCCATTATAGAGGTGACATAATATTGAGGCATTCATGGTTATGATTCTTACAATATTTGAAAGAGGGAAAACTATCAAATGACTGGGGGAAATTTTGAACTACATTAACACCCACACACAAAAGATGATGGAGAATATATCAAAGGCTACAGACTTGTATGCCTACTTTCTTAGCTCCATGGAATCATTATGTGAATAATAATGAGACAGAAGCAGGCAGGCTTTCACAAATTATGTTCTATAACATAATCCATCTTTATAGTTGTTCAGTTGACAAGTAGGTATAGAAAACAAGATCTGTTTACATTTGTCATTTGTTGACTACAGAAACATATTTGACTCCGGAGAGCAAAATGCAGACTTAAAGTTTGTTGTATATCTCTCATGGCATATGTTAAAATCATGCAATTTTTTAATTGATAAACACAGCAGAGGTAAATGAAGTTCATGGTCTTCTAATTAATACCAAGCAACATATAAAACACAGAGGTACATGGCCATCAAAAGTTTTGCTCACTGACTTAGCAGTAGTTCAGAGTTTAATTAGTAAAACAATTCCCCTTAGATATGTGGTCATCCAAATCTTCCTATGCAAGTGATAATGAGTTTTCCAAATGAATTTTAGAACTACTTTGAATTCAATATAATAACACACATGGGAGAATCTAAGTCAATAAAAAATTACTATCATTCAGAACATATTCTGCAATTGATTGGATGGCCTTAGCACTTGTCCACATGTTCATATATCTTGGCAGACACTCTGGGTGGACAATGAATGGACCTCCAAATTAAATAGCATCAGAGAAGCATAAAACAAACAATATAGGAACTCTAAGAGAGAAAAAAGGTAGTGACAGACTGGATATATAAGAATAGACTTCCTAGAGGAGGTAACATCTGAGTTGAATTTTATAAGATCGGTTCCTATAGACCAATGTTTTTCAACCTGTGGGTCACAACCCCTTTGGTGGTCAAACGACCCTTTCACAGGGGTCACCTAAGACCATCGGGAAACATATTTCCAATGGTCTTAGGAACCGAGACACCACTCCTCTATCCATCTCCAGGAGGGTCCGCCCACATGCAGATGTGCCCACATACGAGTATTAAAGGGTCACAGCATTACAAAGGTTGAGAACCACTGCTATAGACTAAGGTGGAGACAAGGGACATCCTTTGGCTAGGGAACAATGTGGGAAAAGATAAGGAAGTAAAAGTGAAGGGATTGCTCAAAGGAGCATATAGTTGTACAGTTGTACAAGTTCCAAGAGATCATCTAGGGAAACATCTTGAAATAAGCCTGGAAAGGTAAGTTGATCCATCTTTTGGTACTTTTGGAGCACCTTAGTGACCAGCAGAAGCTAGAATTTAATAAGCAAGAAATGGAGGAATCATTGATTTTTTTGTTTAATGAAAAGGTAAGATGGTCATATCCATATATTAGATGGATGAATGGCATGAAAGAGGGTCTGGACTAGAGAGGAAAATGGAGGCAGGAAAACCCAACATAACTTAGTTCTCAAGACTCAGTTGAAGAACTACTTCCTTTAAGAGGATTTTTCTTAGGTCTCCACTTGTGAGTGGTCCTAAATTACACTGAATTTATTTTTATATGTTCTATTTTTACATATCTATGAAAATGTCACACCCTCTCCTCTTACAAACAGGGACTATATCACTTCATTATCTGTATACCCAAAACCTAGTGCCATGCTTGGAATATAATAAGTATTTAATAAGTGCCTGAGTTATTTATTTGAAAACAAATTGAATAGAAAATGTATCTTGCTTGGGTGGCTAGGTGGTGCAGTGAATAGAGCACTGGCCCTGGAGTCAGGAGGACCTGAGTTCAAATCCGGCCTCAGACACTTAACACAAAAACTAGCCGTGTGACCTTGGGCAAGTCACTTAACCCCAACTGCCCTCCAAAAAGCAAAAAGAGAAAAAATGTATATTGCAATATTTATTTAGAATGAAAACAATATAGTTCCCATTCTATTGGGGGTTAATTGCATTTATTTTTCAGTTGGCACATTTCCTTTGTGCAAATGGAGTATTCTAATTGTCCCAGACCAGGTCTGAAAACATCATCCCAATACATTCCCTAAGATTTAGGACTATGAATCATAAGTTAAATTGGCAATGTAATGGTTTCATACTTGTGTTTAGCTTTGCAGGTGCTTTAAAAAATGAATGAGATGGGAAAACGTATATTAGATTCTTTGCCACATTCAGTTAAGTATAATTTTCTATAACATTGTTATCAACAAAGCATTATTTCAGAATGGGAAGAAGTTTAATCTACTCATAGTGGTTAACCTAATGGAAACATTTTTTTTTGTTTAAATGTACATCTGATCCAAGTAGTTATATTTTAGTGGAAGGACTTCTAAGATCTGGATAGGGTTTGTTATTGTTCTTTGTCTTTCATTTTTTAAGAAGACCAAAGACTCATGATGTTGGGATCAGGGTATGGTATGTTCAGCTGTGGCTGATCAGTCCAATATGGGTTCAGAAGGCAGAACCACAGTTTGGGCACAAGTAGACTGTTAGAACATTTAGAGAGGAAGTGGCTCTGCATTTGCGTAGTTCATGTTTCCTTTATTCTTCTATGATTCTGCTTTGCTTGTAGAGTACAGCATCTTCTTTGGTACAGGCACACTATGCCAGCATTTTCTGTGTCTCACAGTTAATACTAACATCCCTCAAAACTACCTTGAGAGTTTCCTTATCCTGCTTTTTCTGACCATGATGTGAATGCTTACCTTTTGCAAGTTCTACATAAAACAGTCTTTTGGGTAAGCATGTATTTGCCATTTGAACTACATGAGCAGCCCAAAAGAATATTCTCTGCAATAAAGTTCAAATGATTGGCAGCTCACTTCTAGAGAGAATTGTCTGACCAGGTAACCTTCAGGATCTTCCTGAGACAGTTCACCTGGAAGCAGTTCAGTTTTCTGGTGTGACACCGATAGATCACCCAGGTTTTATAGTCATTAAACAGTGTAATCAGGACAATAGCTCTATAGACCTTGTAGGAGAGAAGAGTTATCAGGCAGCACAGAGTTTGTACCTGGACCATAGACATCTTAAAACTCTCCTGTATTTACTGACCAAGACTGGTTTGTCTTAGAAAAGCTATCACTAATGTCCCAGTGCTAGTGAACTGCCTACAGGGTAGCCTTTTTCTTCCTCTTTCATTTAAGCTGGTTCTACAAGTTGAGTAAATCTCTACTGGGCAAGAAAAACTTCAATAAGAAATGAATGTAAGCTTAGACTGGGTGAACTTTTTTTTCTGGGTGAACTTTCTGACAGTCAAGTTAGATATTTGTCTAGAGTTGCATGGCATTTGTGGTGGTAACTGACAGCAGCATTTGCTTGGCTGTCTTAACATGTGTTGGCACAAAGAAAAAGTTCAAAAATCTTCTTTTTAATAAATAGGTGATGCCCCTGGGCTGAAGAATAATGAGTGTGCTCCTGTTTTTAGGCAGCTTCTCTTTATTTAAACTGCCAGCCTTCACTGTATACATTAGAAACAGATGCCATGGCTGTATAGTTGGAAAACATGGCTCTTTTAAATCAGTGTCTTTCAATACAGCAGTAAAGGTTAGGGGCAGCTAAAAATGAAACAACAGAATTTCAGAAAGCTGCTAGATAAGTTACATATTCATGTCATTCTCTTATCAGTTTGCATCAGAATCAAGTAAAAGCAACAACTTGATGGTCTAGTTTGCTAGCATGCTGGTAAAATATTGTAGACTGACTTTGTGAGACAAATATATTTCCTTCTAAATGGAGCAATAGCACTAAATCATTTATTTGGTATATTAAAGGAAAGTATTATACTGGTACAAAAGAAGTATATAAACACAGAAGGAAAAAAAAACCAAATAAAGTACCTCATCCAATTTCCTGTAAAATAGTGAAGCAGGAAGAAGTCAAATCCCCCAATAGGCTGAAAAATATTTCCCAACCTACAGAAAGGAAAACAAAATGTTTAGGAGTCAGGTGGAGGGAAGAGAATATTTTTTAAGTCATGAGCAAATTAGGGAAAGGAGGAATTACTACAGCTGCTGCTTAAAGAACTAGTTTGGTCTACCAGTCTCGAGTTCCAATGCCTGCCTGACCATGACACATGATATCCCTCCACCCTGGCACCTCAAAGAGTGGCTGTTCACAGCCTCCTATTTCCCTAATTATTTGGGTTTGGAGGCCAAGAAGAGGGCCCTGGAGATGCCCAAATTGTGGCCTTCTCCCACATCTATACTATCCTGTTCATAGAAGGCTTCAGGAATCCAGACCCCACATTATCCCAGGGTGTCCTGTCTATTTAAAAACAGGGAGTATGGTTCTTTATCCCAAACACAGTCTAGATTATCCTCAGGCTATCTTGTCCCATGCAACCCCCCTAAAAAAATGTAAAAGGCATTCCTCGATGCACTAATTGACTCTCCTCTCATATGTTTTCAAGTCAAGGACTAAAATGTGGGAATTTTTCCACAACTGAAGCCTATCTACCAAAAAAAAAAAAAAAGAAAGAAAGAAAAAAAAAGGTGCGTGTGCAACTGAGAGCTGAGAATCTCTCCCTGCTAGACTTCACTGCAGGGTATGCTAATAAATGTTTAACTGTTACAACTGGCTTTCAAAAAAAACCACAAACAACACATTTTAAAGTTTAATCTATATTATTGACATTGTCTTTATAGTTTAGGCCAGGAGTGGGTAACCTGCAGCCTTGAGGTCACATGTGACTGTCTAGGTCCTCAAGTACAGCCCCTGACTGAAAGGGACCCTCACTTGAGGTCCTAGAGGGACATACGGGGCATCGAGGCTACAGGTTCCCCACTCCTGGTTTAGACAATCAGCAAAACAATGTCAAGTCCTGATTGGCAGAATGTGCCAATTATCAAGATCACAGTGAAACTCTCCCAGCTCTAGCTGATATGAACTGACTGCATCACATTCCTTACTCTCATCTTCTACTCTACTGAAATCTATTCTTAAAGATTCCCATAACTTTTGCCTGTCTTTCTTTACCCTAAAAATGTTGAAGCCTAAGCCTGCTGAAAGGAAAGTGAAAGCATCCCTCCTTCTCCTGTCATCAAACAAAAACAGAGGAATTCCTTCCCCATTAGCCTCTATAACTGAAGAGGGCCTTGGATTGCTCCCCAAAACTTAAGGAATTCAACACATTCTCACCATCATCTACAACTAAACTTCAACAAGTGACTAACTTTCACCTCTACAAGTCTATATCTAGAGAAGAAAGAGACCTTTGGAGGTCAAGTTTAGCTCATTCATTTGAGAGATGAGGAATCTTTGGGCCAAGGAATTTAGTGATTTATCCAAGGTCACATGGATAGTAAATGTCAGAGGTGAGAGCTGAACCCAAGTCTTCTTATCCCAGAGACATCTTGTCACTGGACTTTACTGCCTCTTGAGTATGAGCCAAATTTCCTAACTCAGAGTCCAAAGGATCGATTACATTGTAGAATAAATAAAAATTTAAAAGAAAATCTTTTATCCTTAAAAGGAGATGAATAAAACTTCTTAAATAACATCTGAATTTTAAAAATATAAATATGAACACTAAATAATAAAGTCTAACAAATATCCATATATAACAAAAAAAATAAAATTGAAGAATATTCTCAATTTGTAACAATTCTGTAAAAACACTTAGTGGATATGCCAGATTTGGTTAGAAAGATAAAATAAAATGTAAAAATATCAGGCTAATTGGTATCCCAGAAGATACTAAGGTAAAAAAAATCCAGACAATTCAGTTATAGACAATATCCAAAGTGTCTAGGATCACATAGTACCATAGGAATCCAAAAGAAAGCAATCTCAACTAAAATTCCCCAAGTCACATAATTTAAAGCTATGGAATTATAAAGAAAAAGACAAGATTCTGCAACCAATCCAAAAGAAAAAGAATACATTTAAAACCGAATTAGAATAGCATCATAGAGATAGGGAGAGGGGTTAGGTAGAAGATTCCATCAGAATATGGACCCTCAAGTGGGGAAATTCCCTCTTCACATGTAGGTAAGACTTACAGTCTGAAAAATAACATCCTACTATACAAAAATGACAAAAAAACACATATGTTCAATTTAAACCAAAATGCAATAAAAGTACAAGTCTTTCAAAAATAGCATTAGGCTTTTAAAATCACATAACCTGAACACATGATTATATTGTTTCAAAATAGAGACTTCTAAGAAAAAAGAAGTTCTAGACATAACTATCAAAAAAATATAGCACTAACACCACCATAAGCATTATCAAAATTGACTAAATGAGAAATTTTTTAGGAAAATAATAAAATTTGCCAGGTGAAAATTCTATTAAGATTTAAAATACATGAAAATAAACACATACTCTATGATTTTTTTCAACATGGATAACCACTAGTGTAGATGATACAGATTGTAATCCCTGCATTTAACAGATTATAATCCCTCTGTGACTAAGTAGAGAAACCCCAGGAACTTTCATGAGAATCATAGAAATTAAGTGATTTTTCTGAGTCACATATATAATAGTAATGGCTACTACAGATAGTAGTCAGAGCATAGTAGTAGAATTTGAATCTCAGTCTTCCTGACTTCCCAATTCTTCATCCACTACACTGCACAGTCTCTATTTACATGCATGCTTCTATGTGTAAGAATAAAGTACATAATCTGCAACTATACAAAAACAGTAACAATGGAGTTTGAGTTATAATTTTATATTATTCAAAGTTCAATATTCATACATTTTACAACTAAAAATTATTTAACACAAATGAAATCAATGTCAAATTAAAAAGAAGTGTAAAAGGTAAGGGAGCTCACAACACCCAAAGCAAAATGTCTGCCTATAACAATAAGGAGCCAAAACTTCAGTAATCGTTCAAATAGTTCCAAATTCAAAAATAGAGAAAGTGTGCCTCAGAGATCCTCATCTATACTGTTACCCATTTTGGGTAAGTCATATAGTCTCTCCAGATTCCTGGTATCTATCTAAGTTTATAAGTTGCAGAACGGGTGCCAATCTGCATTGGTGAAAGGAGTTTCCTCATCAAGAATTCCCTGTGCCATTGAAATCACAGGTCTGATGCTTTCCTACTCACCTATCCCCCAAATAAGCATATAGAACATATGTTCTTTTTAAGTACGTATCACTCACACACACACACACACACACACACACACACACACTCACACACTGTAATATCCTAGATAAGCCCTATGTAAATGCAAAAGGAAATGTATTCTCATAGAACAAAGCAATAAAATTTCAACTGATAACAAGAGCAGGAACAAAAGTTATAAAGCTACATGGAATGTAAAAAAAAAACAATAGCAATATTTAGAAAGAAATGCCAACAATAACATTTTGAAAATATTACCTATCAAAAAAATCCAAAGAAATGAAACCATAGTATCGGAGTATGATAGATTTAGACTTCAGGTGGGACCTTGGAAATCATCTTGGTTAAACCCCAACATTCTCATTTCATAGAGAAGGAAATGGAGCTTAGAGAGGATAAGTGGGGTGGGGAAACCTGTGGCCTCGAGGTCACATGTGGCATTCTAGGTCCTCAAGTAAAGTCCTTTGACTGAATTGAAACTTCACAGAACAAACCCCCTTAATAAAAGGATTTGTTCTGTAAAACTTGGACTCAGTCAAAAGGCTGTACACAAAGACCTAGAAAGCCATATGTGGCCTCAAGACTGCAGGTTCCTCACCCCTAGAGGAGACTTCCCCAAGATGATACAGTCAATAAGGGCCTGAGCCAAGACTTGCATTTGGATCTGCCCAACTTCAAGCCCAGTATTCTATCTACTAGTCTCAGCTGCTTCTTAACAAAATATTTCTTACAGATAAACTTATATCACTGAACACTTATGTTATTGAAAGGAAATGGAGGAAATAAAAGAATTAATCTTATGTAAACACTATCAAAGAAAGTGAGAAAATTAGATTGTAATTTTAAAACATTTCTTCTGGAGAACCACTGCAGTCTAAACAGATTTTAGGGCTCCAGAACCCACAAAATTGCAGAAAAACACATCTCCCACTGAAGACAATGTGGCAGGCAGGACAGGAAGGGTTCACTGCTGCATGCTGGGAGCTGAAACCAGCCCAGCCTGAAACTACGGTTTGACCCCAAGCGATCAGGACAAGCTGCAGCTGGAGCCTTAAGGAGACTGGATCAGCAGCAGCTGTGGTGATTTCCAGAATTATCAAGACATAAGAAATAAGGACCAAGCAAAAAGTTGGTGGTACTCGGCTACCTTTGGGAGAGAGGATCCAGCCACACTGCCTGCAGGACAAGGAAGCAGCAGAAGTAGTGCAGCCTCCTCTATATGGCTGCTTCAGAAGGCACATTGCAGGGGGGCCAAGCAATCATTCAGAGGCTAAGTGCTCTTGCTTTAAGCTGCCTGGATAGAGATTGAGGTCTTGAGTGGTGGTCATGGGGTGAGTTTTCAGTGAGCCAAAGCTGGTGGGGGCTGCAGGTGCCTCCTAATAGCTCCAGCAGCTGTAAAAACCCCAGCAATTTGGGACAAAGTGCTCCCCTCTGGAAGCAGAATTCCACAGAGCCAAAAAGACAAGTAATTGACTGGCAAATGAGCAGGCAAAGGAAGCAAAATAAGAACAGTAAGAATCCAACTTTAGATTCATTTTGGGGGGACAAAAAGGATCAAGCATGGAACAGGAGGAAGACAACACAGTCAGAACTCCCACGCCAAAAGCTTCCAAAAAAGGGGGGGTAGACTGGTTACAAGCCACAGAGCAGCTTAAGAAAGATTTTGAAAACCGAATAAGAGAAGTGGAGGAAAAATTGGGAAGTGAAATGAGAATGATGCAAGAAAATCATGAAAAGAGAGTCAACAACCTGACTGAAGAAAATAACACCTTAAAAAATAGATTAACTCAAATGGCAAAAGAGGCCCAAAAAGCCAATGAGGAAGAGAATGCCTTAAAAAGTTGAATTTGCCAGATGGAAAAAGAATCTCAAAAGCTTTCTGAAGAGAATAATTCCTTCAGAATTAGAGTGGAGCGAATGGAAGCAAATGACTTTTTGAGAAATCAAGATGCTATTAAACAGATACAAACAAATGAAAAAAAATAGAAGGCAATGTGAAATATCTCCTTGAAAACACCACTGACCTGGAAAATAGATCCAGGAGAGACAATTTTAAAATTATTAGACTACCTGAAAGCCATGATAAAAAAAAGGACCTAGAAAGAATCCTTCAAGAAATTCTCAAGGAAAATTGCCCTAATATTTTAGAAGCAGAGGGAAAAATAGAACTTGAAAGAATTCATTGATCACCTCTTGAAAAAATCCCCAAAAGAAAACTCCTAGGAATGTTATGGCCAGGTTCCAGAGTCCCCAGATCAAGGAGAAAATATTACAAGCTGCCAAAAAGAAACCATTTGAATACTGTGGAAGCACAATCAGGATAACCCAGGATCTAACAGCTTCTACATTAAGGGAGCAAAAGGGCCTGGAATATGATATTCCAGAGATCAAGGTAGCTAGCATTAAAACAAAGAATCACCTACCCAGCAAAATTTAGTATAATGTTCCAGGGGAAAATATGGTCATTAAATGAGGTAGAGAGCTTTCAAACATTCTTGCTGAAAAAAACAGAACTGAAAAGAAAATTTGACACTCAAATACAAGAAGCATGAGAAGGTAAACATGGGAAAGAAATCATAAGGAACTTATCAAAGTTGAACTATTTACATGCCAACATGGAAGAACAATAATTGTAACTTATGAAACTTTTCTCAGTATGAGTATAGGTGAAGGGAATAAAAATGTATATATATGCATGTATACATACACATATGTCTATATAGGAGGGTATATATATGTGTGTGTGTGTGTGTGTGTGTATGAATACATATCTGAGTATGTGTATATATGTATACATAGAGAGCACAGGATCAATTGAATAGGAAAGGATGATACTTTAAAAGGTGAAATT
>CM053601.1:29665290-29707887 GCA_028646575.1 Pseudocheirus occidentalis | reverse complement strand
GGAGGGAGCAAGGGAGGAAGGAAGGGAGGGAAGAAGGAAGGAAGGAAGGAAGGAAGGAAAGAAGGAAGGAAGGAAGGAAGGAAGGAAGGAAGGAAGGAAGGAAGGGAGGGAGGGAGGAGAGGAGAGGGAAGGGGAGGGGAGGGAGGAAAAAAGGAATGAAAGGGGATATGCTTCAGTCTGTATTCAGACAACATGAGTTCTTTCCCTGAAGGGGGGTAGCATTTTTCATCATGAGTCCTTTGGGACTGCCATGGATCATTGTAGCACTGAGAATAGCCAAGTCATCCATGGTTCTTAATTGTACAATATTGCTGTTACTGTATACAATGTTCTCCTGGTTCTACTCATTTCACTTTGTATCATTTCACGTACATCTTTCCAAGGTTTTCTGAAATCATCCTGTTTCTCATTTTTATAACACAATAATATTCCATTACAATCATATACCATAATTTGTTTAGTCATTCCCCTGTTCATAGGCATCTCTTCAACTTCCAATTCTTAGCCACTACAAAAAGAGCTACTATAAATATTTTTTGTTTCCCCCTATTTTTGACATCTTTGGGATATAGACCTAGGTATGCAGGTTTTAGCCCTTTGGTCATAGCTCCAAATTGTTCTCCAGAATGGTTACGTCAGTTCACAATTCCACCAACAGTACATCAGTGGCCCAATGTTCCCACATCCCCTCCAACATCCACCATTTTCCTTTTTGATGATTTTAGCCAGTCTGAAAGATGTGAGGTGGCACCTCAGTGTCATTTTAATTTGCATTTCTCTAATCAGTAGTGATTTAGAGCATTTTTTCATATCACTATAGATAGCTTTGACTTTGTTGTTTGAAAACTGTACATAAACTTTGATCATTCATCAATTGGGGAATGACATGTATTATTACATGACCTGCCCAGCATCACACATCTAGTGAGTGTCACGTGTCTAAGGTCACATTTGAACTCGGGTCCTCCTGACTCCAGGGCTAGTACTGTATGCATTTTGCCACCTATCCGCCCGAAATGACTTATATTCTTATAAATCTGACTTGACTATATATCTGAGAAATCAGGCCATTATCAGAGATACTTGCTATAAAAAAAATCTCAGTTTTCTTCTTTCCTTTTAATTTTCATTACATTGGTTTACTTTGTGCAAAAACTTTTTAATTTTATATAATCAAAAGGGCCCATTTTACATTTTTCAGTATTCTCTATATCTTGTCTATTTCTAAATTCTTCCCTTATCCATAGATCTGACAAGTAAACTTGTCCATGTTCTCCTAATTTGCTTATGTTATCACCCTTTATGTGTAAATCATGTACCCATTTTGACATTATCTTGGTAGATGTTGTGAAATGTTGGATTATAACCTAGTTTTAGCCATACCACTTAAGTTTCCCAGCAGTTTTTTTTGTCAAATAATGAGTTTTTGTCTCAAAAGCATGAATCTTTGAGTTTGTCAAACACAAGATTACTGTAGTCATTTACTACAATGTAGTGTGTACTTTTAACAATAATAATAAGCATTATTATGGTGAAAGTTTTACAAATGAAAAAAACTGCTGATAATTTTTCTTCCTGAACCAGGATGGGACAGTGTTCCAAAAATGTGAGGACTCCATAACACTCAGGGATAAACACAAGTGATTATTCATATAAATTATGTTGATAAATGAATATTCTTAATGAAAAATATTCAGTATCAAATTTCTCCCTAATTATGTTTATTTAAGCTCCTCTTAAGGTGCTCAATAGAAAGTATTACCAGATATGTAAAATCACGAATATCTTTCACATTATTTTGTTTTTCTGTAAATAAAGCCACTTTCAAATAATGTTTTTGAATGTCCAGGAGGCACCATTTTTCTAAGTATATTTTGTACTAGAATCAGAGCTTGAAATGAGAAAGATAAAAGGTGGCTTGTATATTGTTCTTCTGAAAGAGATGAGGAAGTTGTATAGAATATCTTCAGAACAGATTTAATCAAGGCATTTGGGGGGAAAATGATAAGAGGACAGCTTCAAACCATATGGAAGGGAAAGCTTAACATCCCATCCTACTTTGCATGAAATAGAATTAGATTCTTTCCTGTAAAAATGAAGTCAACATCATATAATCACAATAGGATTTTAGTCTTCCTGCCCTTCTAAAAAGAATAGACTTCTCCTTTCTCATCAGTTTCTTTGTCCAATAATGCAAAAATAAACTACATTCAAGAAAAAGTACACCTCATTTCTAGGGAGCAAAGAAATCAGGTTTTAGTTGATGTGCCCTGAAACATGATGGCTTGCTTAAATGCTCAATAAGGGTGTGATGTCTAATGAAATACCATTCCCTTCTAGGCATGACTGGTTTCTATACTGAGAAAATGGTCAAGAGGACTCAGTGTTTGTCAATGTATTGACACAGTCACAAACAATCCTGATCTTATTTATAAAATCAGCATTCATTCTTTTAGCTATACAAAGAAAATACGGTATGGTCACTGGCCTCACAGAGCTTACAGCAACAGGAGGAGGAGGAGAAGGAGGAGGAGAAGAAGGAGGAGGAGGAGGGGAAGACAGTTAACATTTATATAGGGATATTAAAATAAACACAAGTGGTTATTCATATGAGTTATGTTGATAAGTGAATATTCTTAATAAAAATAATTCAGTACCATATTTCTTCCTAATTACATTTATTTAAGCTTCACTTAAGGTGCATTAAAGTTTGTAAGCTTTTTGCAATGGTGTCACATTTGAGCCTTACAATAAGAACTCTGTGAGATCAATACTATAGGTATTACAGCAATTGAAACTCATGCTGAGAGAGGTAAAGGTTACAATTTGCAAATGGCAGAGGGGAGAACCAAAGTCAGATCCTCCTGCATTCAACTCCAATACTCTAACCATACAGCCTCTTAATGGAAGAGTGGGGAGATAAGATCTTATGTGTAGAATTTACTCTAATACCATAGATTATCATTCTCATAGAAGAGTCAGTCAGGCAACAAACATTAATTAAAAGTGTGCAATGTACCAGGCACTGTGTTAGGTTCAATTATATTAAAAATCTTAAGTTTTTATTTACTAATGCAGACAACATCTATATAAAATCAGTTTTAAAATAAGGGAAGATCCTGTAGCAATACTCTCCAAAATCACTTATAGATTGAATGGACTATCATCAAGAAAACATTGAGCTACTTTATTAAAATGATAACAGAATTGATACAGAAGAAAAAAAGGAAAAGACCATCAAAGGCAGTCACATGACAGGGAAGAAGTAAAAAAACAACCCGCCCTACTTCATTTTAGAATGGGCTACAAAACAGTAATTATCAAAATTATCTAGTTCTTGATTTTAAAAAGGAAAATATCAATAAAATAGAATAGTAGATCATTAGAAGCAGAAGCTGGCAAGGTGCGGTGTCTGATAAGTACATGATAAATATATGAAAAGTATGGACAGAAGTCACCATTCAGTGAAAACTTTTGGGAAAACCCATTCAGCGGTCTTCCACCCAGAGAAAAGATGGCGGTGCGCAGGCGCCTTAGGCCTAAAGAGTGTGCTGCCACTCTCTTCTCTCCGCCCTCTCCCTCAAGAAAGATGGCGGCCGCTCGTGCGGGCTTCCGTTGATGGTGTTGCTTACTTTGCTTCTGGTCATCTCGGGGCTCCGGGGACTCATTGGATCCTTCCTTGAAGATATCCAAGCTCATATTAAAAAGCTGGAAGAAAATGGTGTCCAAGCAGGCCCTCCTCTGCAGCCTGGGCTCCGTCTACTTGTCTCTGCTCTTTGTTTTCCGCCTCATGGACGTTTACGCCAGGCCTGCACACAACTCAGCCTCAAAGGAGAAGGGAATTGACAAGGATGAGAACAAGATCCTCCCCAGAGATCATCTGAATGGCGTCAAGATGGAGATGGACGGGCACCTGAACAAAGACTTTCACCAGGAGGTCTTCTTGGGGAAGGAGATGGAGGAATTTGAGGAAGATTCAGAACCACGAAGAAACAGAAAAAAGCTTATGGCAATCTTTGCAAAGGTGGATGTGAATAATGACCAAAGGATCAGTGCCAAAGAAATGCAGCGTTGGATCTTGGAGAAGACCGAGGAGCGCTTTCAGGAAGCTGTCAAAGAGACCAAAATGCACTTCAGGGCTGTCGATCCTGACGGCGACGGCCTTGTGTCTTGGGACGAATATAAAGTGAAGTATTTGTCAAGCAAAGGCCACAGTGAAAAAGAGATTGCAGAAAAGATGAAAAACAGTGAGGAGCTGAAGATTGATGAAGAAACCCTGGAAGTTCTCCATAACCTCAAGGATCGCTGGTATCAGGCTGACAACCCTCCTGCTGACCTGCTGCTGAACGAGGAGGAGTTCTTGTCCTTTCTCCGTCCGGAACATAGCAGGGGCATGCTCAAGTTCATGGTCAAGGAAATTGTCCGGGACTTGGACCAGGACGGTGATAAGAAGCTCGTTTTGTCTGAGTTCATTTCCCTGCCTGTGGGGACAGTTGAAAACCAGCAGGCTCAGGACACTGATGACGAGTGGGTGGAAGACAGAAAGAAGGAATTTGAGAAAGTGATTGATGCTAACCACGATGGGACTGTCACCATGGAAGAGCTAGAGGAGTACATGGACCCCATGAACAAGTACAACGCTCTCAGAGAAGCCAAGCAGATGATAGCGGTGGCCGACGAGAACCAGAACCGTCAGCTCGAGGTGGAGGAGATCCTGAAATACGGCGAGTACTTCACAGGGAGCAAGTTAATGGACTATGCCTGGAATGTTCACCAGGAGCTCTGAGGTGCTCTCCCCTGTCCTCCGCAGGGCGTGGCTCGCTATACCTTCTCACACTCCCACCCCTGCTCCTGCCCCAAAGGACTAGAGGATACAGTCTCTTGCTACTATTTGTGTTATGTGTGCGTGGACGCGTCCATGAATCCGCCTTGTTCTGAGACAGAGCCTTCCATCCACCCAGAACTCTAAATGTGGCTGCCGTTATTCTGCAGCCCCTCCCGGCTCCACAGTGCATTGGCCACTTGCAGTGGTTTTCGCAGAGCTGACTGTCATCTTCTCAGCCAAACCCCTCTTTAGACTCGTGACACACACCTGTGAGATGGCTGAGTGGAGTTGGGAGTGGACATCGGGGCTTCTCCCTGGCTCAGAGTAGAGCAGGTTGTGGAAAGGAGGAAGCAAGCCCAGGGGGCAGCACCTGAGGGGCGGGAAGATGTGCAGGGATGGACATTCACAGCTCAGTGCAAGTGGCCAGGTTGGTCCTGTTCACAGGGCACCCCGCAGGTTGAAGTGCTGGGGGTGGGGCTTCAGGCTTGTTTCTGAGGCCACAGAAAAGAGACCTGTGTTCATGTTTACTGGGGGGGCCTTGAAACGAGCTGAACCTTGGAGTTCATCTGAGCTGGAGGATCTGAATTTGACCAGAGCAGCATGATTTCCACTGTTATTTTTAAGTTTTCTGGAGTATCCTTGGCATGTGCTTCAGTGTGTGGCCAAGCCAGAGTGTGATGGGGGTCTCTAGTTTGGAGGGGATGGGCTTTTCCTTCTTGTCCCTAGTGACCAAGCCGGCCCCCTCAGAACAGACCTGTCAGGTTACTTTGAGATACTCACGTTTGTATTGGCCTCCCCTGCCTTTCCCATTAAGTTATTTTGTCCTAATAGCATTTTTGGTTTTCAGATTTATTTAATATTGCCTCAAAAAATAAAAGTGAGTTAGCATTATGGCAGCAATGGATTTTGTTATAACAAAACACTGACTTCAGGTCTCTTTCCCACCAAGTATGGTGTCTCCCATAAGTACATCAACAATAGGTAAGGTTCCTTAAAAGATACAACAGAGAAAATATTGTTTGCTCACACTCTGAGGATCATTGATATCAAAGAAGCATCAAATACAAAGGTAGGCATATGTCCAAAGTGTTCCCCACTGCAATGGAGAGAATCCATCACTGATAACACTTTGAAGAGTGATTCTTTATAAATGGTCTTGTGTGTGTGTGTGTACATGTGTATACGTTATTTATACACATAAGCACACATACCATTACATGCATACATACATACATACATTTATTATATATCCATACATACTGAAAATGAGAACCTCTGGAGGATACTCTTATTTCTAAATGATGTTCTGATGATTATATCAAGCCTAGGAACATTGCAGTGCTTCTTAGCTAAGACCCATTACCAGTAAAAAATATTCTTACAATCCAGAAAGGAAAACAAATAATTCAAGAATGCCTATTGTCCAGATCATTACATGTCATTCAATTACAGAGCTCCTCCCTCAGTGTATGAGCATGTTTGTGTGTAATTCTATCATTATAAATGACATTAAATAAAAGGAAATAATATCTGCTTTGCTCCTACACCCTAAGGAGTATGAGACTCTTCCATCTGACTTGCAAATGAAACCTGTGTGTGTTATCTCTCCCCCATTAGAATGTGAGCTCCCTGAGGCAGGGATTCTCTTACTTTCCTGTTGTATCCCCAGTTTAGAATAGTTCTTTGTGCATATCAAGCACCTAAAAATAAATGCTTTATTCATTCATTTATAGATAGATAATCTTAAACAGATACTATAAATGGTTCAGTTGATATTTAAGTAGAAGAGTAGGCTAAATTGCATTTGAAATAATTACAAACTTTTTCCTGATATAAAGACCCATCTTTTAAATATCTGTATTATACTGGAATTATGTGGTGATAGAACACTATAGGCTGTGGAAAATTTAAAACATAATCCTCAAAAACCAATGGAGAAAATCAAGGTGAATGTTTCCAGGCTAAAACACATAATTAAGAGGGAACTAGAAAGAACTATATTGAGGTTTTTTTGGGCAAGGGGTTAAATGTGATAGGAATGTATGATTGTAAAAAAATGAATTAACTGTGGCTACAAAGGATAATTCATAAGGAAAGTTCCTATGCTCCAATGATATCATCAAGATGTTAAGAGACAGAAAGATCTCAAATATATGGGATGGATGGCCCCCATCTCCCTCACTTATAGAAGACATGAATAAGAATTTCAAACAGAATGGTCCAACATGGATGGATATCTGCATATTTGAAGGGATCTCAGTTCCATTCAAGTGAACCACTGATGGAAATAGAAAAAAAATCACATGTATATGAAAGTAGAATTTTATATTGTCACAGATATAGAGAAGAGGACAGTTCTTATCTTTTTATAAAGAAAAATAGGAGAAACTACAGATGGATTTTTTCATATACAATTGAGAATTTTTCTAGAAAAATAATATAGGTTACAAAATCTTCATGATAAATGTATTGGAAAGACCACTGAATTTTGTCATCAGAAGTCATGGATATGAACATGGGTTTTATTAATTAAGATCTATGTGACCTTATACTGATTTTTTAACCTTTCTACCCCTTCCTCAGCTTCCCACCCATATTTATTTATCTGTAAAATAAAAACCTTGAGCAATGTAGTCTCTAAAAGTCCTATACTGTACTAGATCCCATGATCCTATTTTTTCCTTAGGACTCATCTTTCCCTTAATCTATCCTCCCTCTACTTCCCTCTCCTCTCTTCTTCCTTTTCCCTTCTATTTTCCTGTTAAGTGAAATGTATTTCTGTAGCAAACTCTGTGTGTATGTATATTCTTCCCCTCTTTGACTGGTACAGATAAGTGAGGTCAAAGGATCAGCCATTCCTTCCATTTCCTCATTCTTGTTTGCAAAGATGTCTATTGGAAAAAACTAGCCATGTGACCTTGTGCAAGTCACTTAACCCCAACTGCCCTCCAAAAAGAAAAAAAAGATGTCTATTGGCCCACTCTGATTTTGTGAGGTAATTTCAGCCTCCCCACCATGGTATTCCTCTTTTCTTCTCTTTCCATTCTTCTCCTATGATCAAGACAGCATAACTGCTCCCAGGTTTTCTGTCTAATTGGACTCCATCTAGGTGATGACTATAAGGTTTAGGGGGAACACATGCCATCTCCCTATACTCAGATTCTAGTATTTTATTCTTTTTTATGCCCTTATCATTTTTAATTCATGTTTACCTTTTTTTGCATTTCTTTTAACTCCTATGTTTGAATTCCAAAGTTTCTGTGCAGCTCTGATCTTCTCCTTAGGAATGCTTGGAAATCATCTATTTCATTAAATAACCTTTTCTCCCTTGTAGAATTTCACTCTGTTTTTTCTGGATAAGTTATTCTTAGCTGTAAGTCTTTTGCCTTCTGGAATATTGTATTACAAGCTATCATTTCCTTCATAATGGCCACAGCTAAATCATGCGTGATACTATTGCTCCTTAGTACTTGAATACTGCTTACAGTTTTTTTTCTTTGACCTGGAAACTTTGGATTTTGACTATGATGTTCCTGGGAGTTTATATTTGGGGATCTATTTCAGGAGGGTACCTCTGGTTCTAGTAATCTGGGCAGTTTTCTCATAAAATTTCTTGACATATTATTTCTAAACTTTTTTTGTCATGGAAATAAGATAATCCAGTGATTCTTGGTTTTTCCAGGTTAGTTGTTTTGTTTCATTAGGGGGAATAGGGAGTTGGTTTTGAGGTTTTGCTATGATATTCTATATATCCTTCTTTTTTTCAACCTTTTGACTTTATTCTGTTTCTTGTTGTATAAAGAAGTCATTGGCTTCTATTTTTTTCATGTAATTTTTCATTTTTGAAAATTGTCTATTGTTTAGTCAAGGTCTTGTACCTCTTATGCCAAGGTATTAATTCCCTTTCCAATTCTTTCCTCCATAGCTCATTTCTTTTCTGTTATTTTTTCTCAAAAGTTCTCATTTTACTTATAAAAACATTCTAACTTTTTAAAAACTCTTGCTTCATTTCCTTAAGCAATTCTCATCTACTTTTTACCTAAGCTTTGTTTTTCTCTGGGGCTTTACTTGTAGATGTTTTACGGTCATTCTCTTCTGCCTTTTTGTCTTGAGCTTCCCTGCCACAATTTTCATTTGTTCATTCTCCTAACCTCTTGTAAGTACAAGCAAGGTGGGATTTTTGTTGTTTTCATTTAGCAGTTCAGTTTCCCAGGCTCAGGTTAAACTGTGAATATCTGAAATATTGATCTCCTTTGAACCCTGATGATTCACAGCTGTGCTGGGTCACATGGGTTGTACGCCTTCTGACTCTGAGCCAATCAGGGGCCAAATCTTTGTTATATATTCTGGGAGGCTGACATTTTGCTTTGGAGATTCACTCATGAAAGGATCTTTTGATTCCCTGGACCAGACTCTGAGTAACCATTTGTTAAGAGCCCCCTGACTACTCAGATGTTGGTGCTCTCATGGTCTAGTGTTGTAGGTTGGTATAAAGCCAAGCATAAGCAGCTTTCCAGACGACTGCTACTGTGAACAGCTCTAAGGTTCTGATCACATACTATAGTGAGCTCTCTATTTATTCGGCAGTAAACTAAAGCAAAACATTCACAGAAATCAAAGTATAGCATTTGCAGTGTTATAACAACTTATCACTAAAGTGGCCTCATAGTTTTAAGCAAAATATATCATTCAGTAAGTCCTTAACTCTATCATCCTTAAGGAGCAAGCCTCCTTAAGGGACACCAAATACAAAGGTCAAAGTTCTCTACCCCTAGGTCACATTGTCTTAATCTCTCAGTCAAAAAGTCTTCTTCTTGATTGGAGATTAGTTTCTAATCATCCTTAACTCAATCATCATTAAGAGGTACAAAGTACAGAGTACAAAGTTCTCCTACCCCTAGTCCACAGTAAATCATGATCTTCTCAGTCAGCATCAAGTACACAAGGAAAGGTCTTTTCATCTTGACTTGAGGCTGGCTCCCAAATTTCATAGTTCCTATTCCATGGGTCTGTTTCCTGCCTGAATCTACCCAGCTGTCAGTGGATTCAAAGGCAAGCAGCTCTCAGCTCCTCATCTAGTTCCTCATCCAGTTCCCATTCCATGCTAAAGTTCACAATGTCCAGTCCACCTTAAGTCCTTCACAGTTTCTGTTTCTGGGAAGACAAAGCTTAACAGAGCCAAAACAACATCATATACATTGCTGGCACCATCATCAATTCATTTTCTGTCTGTGAAATCAACACAGACCCACAAAGTCATAGAGCTCAACACAAATTGTCAGTATAGTCCCAGGCCCTCTGAAACCCTTCTCCAGAACTTCTGTAAAGAGACAATAAGAAAATCCTCTTTCAGGGCTTCCAGTAAGACCCCAGGGCTTCTGTACAAAGTATTACAAACAGACAGAACAAACAGAGTGCCTGGCCACCACAAGTGTTCTCTTCTCAATTTTTCTCGCTCCTAGCTTGTGCTCAGCTTTTCATTTGGTCATTAGCTCCTCCCAGTTCCACCCACCTCTTACATCCTTCCTGTTCCTGTTTTTCGCAAGTCCTTCCCAATGTGGGCTTCACAAGTTCTGTTTCTTATCAAAAACTTGATATAATCATGGGAAAGACTCAAAAGAAACTTGAACTGAAACAAGGTGCTAGATAAAGAGCTGAAACAAGGTGCTAAGTATTTCTTCACTTGCCATTACATTAGTTGGTTGCGTTACTTTGTTCAGACAGTTGTCCTGTCTGTTGAATTTCTATGCTAATTTCTCTGCTTGTATTTTCTACGTGACTGTAATTAAAGTAAGATTGTTTACCCCTTTAAAGCTGTCTTTCTTTTAGAAAAGCAGATCAATGGACCTGTGCTAGCAGGCCATCTTGAGTGTTCTAGGGTGCTTGCTAATACATCTTTTAACTCTGGACTTGATGTTAGGTCTGTGTTTTGACACACTACTGGAAGGAAAGTCTAGGTTAGTCCTACTGCTGCTTCCTTGAGGTATTGAATTATTCCAGAGTCTCAGGGATAGGCTGGGGATCTGCAAGCTTTTAGGTTTTCCAAAGTGGTCTGATCTATGGTAAAGTCTGATTACTATCCCTCTGATCCAAGTCCCAAAAGTTCCTGACCTGTGTTTGGGGCTGAGCAATAGTAGACTGCAATTGGATTCAGCCCCTATCAGTCATCTGGAAATATCTAGCTTAGATTCCTGCCCTTGTTACTCCCCTGAAGGCTGGGCTATGTGCTAGAATTGATACTACATTGCTCCTAGGGTCTGAGCCACACCATCACCACCACCACTTGCTTCTTTCTCAGTTAACCCACCTAGAGCCTCCCTCCCTACCACCTCCCCTAGGCTCTGTTCTCAGTGTGCCCTGGATCTGTGCCCTCTGACAGGGTAGTGGATGACAAAGCTGCCATATGGCACTTGTCCCTCTTGTAATAAACTGATATGTGTCTAGTGGTGTCCAGGTATGTGACCGAATCCCAACATTTAAAACCTCTCCCTTGGAGTGCTCTGAAGCACAGTATTCTCCTGGCCTGATCTTGTCCCCAGTGACTACAGACCTCCTTTTCTGTTTCCCTCTGCTAATCTAGGACAGATAAATGACTTACTGTGACTTTGTTTTTCTGGATTTTCCCCAGGAGGATTTGGTCTGCTGTATTTTCTAGAGCTGTTTGGAGGAGAGTTTTAGTTGTGGTTATTGTTGTTGTTGTTTCTAGGGGAGAAGTGGAGTTTTCTATACTACTTCCTGCTACTCTGTCATCTTGATTCTACCGCCTCCATGATTGTATTTAGTGAAGGATTCTCCTATGCCCTGGGTGTTGCTTTGTCAGTTACAACTTCAAATAATCTGTTTTTATCAACATGAAACAAAGTACAGCTACTCCATGACTTAAGAGAGCATTTCATGACTATCTGGGCCAAAAAAGGAGCAAAAATTACTTTATCAGCTTCTTGCAGTGGTGCAGGATAGATCACAATAGTCATCAGCGAGTAGACCCAGTTTATCCCTATTCCCATGCTCGAAATCTTTCCAGTTTCCTAGAACATAGGAGAGCTTCCTCTTCATTGGCATAACACTCAAGATTCCAGGATTGGGCGATGGCCCAATGAGACATCATTGTGCTATAGTGGAGGTCTGATACGTTGTCTAGACAATCATTTTGCATAACAATGGAATAATATAGAGAGAGCCAACTTTAGAGTCACAAAAATCTAAACTGATATCTACTTTCTGACACTAAGTGTAACCATGGTGCATATCATATAACATCTCAGTGCTCCAGCCAACTATCTTGGCCTGTAAGCTACATACAAATTGCTGATCTATTTTGGTGAAAGTAGTTTTCCTACACTACCTTATAGGACTGTTGGGAGGAAATCCTTTTATAAAATTAGAATGGCTATATAAACATTAACATTGAAAATTTTCTAGAGGCCATTTTCCATGAGCTCACTTTTTCCTTTTACTGTACCCAAACCCCTCCCCCTGACCTAGGCATCATCCTCTGTCTTTTCCTCTGCAAATCAATCTCTGATGAAGAGGTGACCATTTATCTTTGGCCAGGTCAAGTTTCCCATTTCAATGCTTGATCCCTTCTCCTCTAGGAGAATCCCTACCACCCCACCCCACCCCACCCCATGATCAACACTTATCTTCAGTCTTCATTCTTTCCCTGTGAAATGAATTTTCACCTTTTCCCTATAGACTGGACCAGGTTTTTCTTCTCTCTACAAAATCTTTACTTGACCCTACCATCTGCTCAAGTTATGACTCTATCTCCTTGTTCCCTTTCACAATCAAACTCGTAGGAAAAAGTTCTGTCTTGCTTTTGAAATCCTTTTGCAATATTGCTTCTGACCTTGTCATTCAAATGAAATTGCTTTCTCCAAAGTTACCAACCACCTCTCAATTATCAAATCCAATGACCTTTTCTTAGTCCTCGTCCTTCTTGACCTTTCTATAGCATGACATTATTGATGACCTTCTCATCCTGGATCTCATCTTTGGTTTTTCATTGCATTAATTTCTTGATTCTCCTCCTCCCCTTTTCAGTATCCTTTGATGAATCATCATCTAAGTTTCTCCTGCTAACCAAGGTTACACATGAAAAGTCTCTTCTCTCAACAACAAAAATCAGTCATTCTCTTTCTTTCCCTTCCTCCATCCCCTCCTCCCTTCCTCCACCATGCATCCTCTTTTCATTTCTATACAAATGATTTCAAGATCTATATATCCAGCCCTAGTATCTCAAATGAGTCCCAGTCCCACATCAGAAACACCATCCAGACATTATGAATTAGATATCCCATAGACATATCAAATTCAACATGTCCAAAACAACTTTTAATTTTACCCCAAACTCATTCCTCATCCTAACTTTCATATTTCTATCACATAATAAAAGAATTTGAAGGTTTGCAAGGCTGTCAGCTGTCATCCAGGTTAGCCCATACTCCAAAGAAATCTGATATAATGTACCCAACAAGTGGTTGTTTAGACTCTACTTAAAACACCTACAGTGAAGATGGTTCCACCAGCTCCCAAGGCACTACATTCCAATTTTAGACAGCCCTGATTGTTTGGAAGTTTTTCCCAAATTAAGTTTAAATTTGCCTCTTTTCAACTTTTGCCCACTGTACCTATTCATGATCTTTAGGGTCAAACCAAGCAAGTCTAGTATTTCCATATGACAATTCTAAATTACTTGAAGATAGTTATCATGACCTCCCCCCTGAATTTTCTAGTCTTCAGGTAAAACATGCCCCAATTCCTTCAACCTGACATGATCTTCAAATTCCTTCACCATTGCCCAACTCTGGACACTCCCCAGTTCATTAATGTCCTTAAACTGTATTTTCTAGAATCAAACACAATATTCTAAATGGGAACTGAGGAAGGCAAAGTACATTAGGGCTATCAAGTCCCCATTCCAGGAAGCTGTACCCCTCTTATTATAACTCAAGGTTGCATTAAATTTTTTGGTTGTCATATTACTCTGTTGACACAAAATTATCTAGCAATAAACTAAAACACTCAGAACTTTTTCATAACAACTGCTGTTTATCCATAGCCCTCATCTTATACTTTTGAAGTTTATATTCTTGTACCCAAATGCAAGACTTTTGCAGATTACTTGTCTAATGTCTGATCAATTTTATTTATTTACTTCAGTAGAAAAGCAATATCAGAAACTGGCTTGAATTTAAAACCTAAATATTTTATTTTTCAAAGAACTAGACTGACATATTTACCTCATGAGCAAGGTGTTTTTATTTCACTTAAATCACTCTGTGACTCCAATGTGGCCTGTCAGCAGTTATCACTCCTGAAAAGTCAGTTTGTTCAGATTCTATTTCATGGTCCTCTCTTTCATTCTTCTTGTACCATGTTTAAACTGACACTCTTCAGCTTATGTTTAAGTGATTTCTTTGAGTCTTTCCTTGTCCATTCTTCTCAGAAGAATAGTCCACAGAAATATAGCAAGTGTTTTCGCAACCCCAACAAATGTTTCTGCGTTGACTGTGATTAATAGTTAATCATTATAACAGCTAAAATTTCCATAGGATTTTAAGATTTGCAGAATGTTTTACAAATATTATACCATTTTATGCTAACAATAGCCCTGCAATGTAGGTGTAATTATTATCCCCACATTACAGGTGAGGAGACGGAGACTGAGAGAGATTAAGTTTCTTGTCCAGTGCAACTAGTAAATGTCAGAGACAGGAATCAAATTCAGATCTTCCTGAATCCAATTACTGTTCTCTGCTCACTATACCATCTAGATGGCATACAAGGCTACAAGTATCAGATAAATGATATACCAGTGAAACCCATCTAGAGTCTGGCTACAACCTCTGTGACTGCCTTAGTACTTATTCCTGATTGAATGGCATTATTTAACTTATTTGATAGACTCCACCAACCAGACCCCTTCAGGAATCAGAGGAGAAAAGATCTTTTCAGGAAGACCTTTCAAAGTTAAGTATTAGAACTAATTTCCTCCTATGACTCCCTAGTCCATTTTCTGACCAACACACCCCCCAACTCTCTTCTTCCCTGCAATTATGTGAGGTTTTGCTTATTGCTAGCATTCTTCCTTATTCCTTGACCTCAGTAGAGGCAGTCCTGGTACCCATACCCTTGACACGGCTGCCTAGTCCCCTACAAAGAGCACACAAACCAGACTCCTTTCTTGACTAATCTCTAAGTAGGAAGTGTGGTGTAGTAGGGGGAAAAAAAAGCATTAGATCTGGAGTCAGAGGACTTTTTGCAAAGCCTAACTCTGTTATTCCATATATGGATGACTTTAGAGATGTCCTTATCTGTAAAATGAGGAAGAGAGACTATAAAACTAGTAAGAATATTATCACATACATCATTTGTATCACAGAGCTAAATTCCATAAAAAGAGAATAAGTATGCATAAGTAGGTTGTATGTATATACATCCGTGTATATGTGTTCATGCACATATGCCAAATATGTACGTTTGTATATATGTATCGTTATATTTGAGATGTGTGACATGATGTGTGGCATCATATATAGAAAGCTGGCCTCAGAATCAGAAAAACCTAGATTCAACTCCTACCCCCAGCAAAACTTTGTGTGTGACCCCGAGTGACCCTAATGCTCTCTGTTGTTCATTGAGACATGTCCAACTCTCCATGAGCCCACGGACTATAGCCTGCCAGGTCCTTGTATCCTCCACTGTGTTTCAAAGACTTTTCACATACATGCTAATTGATTCCATGACAAAATGTATCCATCTCATCCTCTGCCATCTCCTTTTTCTTTTGACTTCAATTTTGCACAACATCAAGGTCTTTTCCATTGAGTTCTATCTTCTCATCATGTGAGCAAAGTACTTAAGCTTCAGCTTCAGTGAAAAGCCTGAACTAATTTGTTTTAAGTATTGACGGATTTGATCTCCTCATTATTCCAGGGACTCTCAAAAGTCTTCCCCAGCACCACAGTTCAAAAGCACTGATACTGTAGCACTCAACTTTCCTTATAGCCCAACTCTCACTGCCGTGTATTGCTACTGGAAAAACCCTAGCTTTGACCATCCAGACTTGTGTTAGCAAGGTAATATCTCTCCTGTTTAGTATGCTGCCCAGATCTGCCATAGCTTTCCTTCCAAGGAGCAAGCATGTTTTAATTTAATGGCTACAGTTGCCATCTGCATCTCTGAGCCCACAGATATACAATCTGACAATGTTTTAATTTCTTCTCACTCTGTATGCCAGGAAATGATGGAACCAGTTGCTAAAATCTTGGGGGTTTTTTGTTTGTTTGTTTTTAATGTTAAGCTTTGAGCCAGCTTTTACTCTTCTCTTTCACCCTCATCAAAAGGCTTCTTAATTCCTCTTCACTTTCTGCCATCAGAGTGGTATCATCTGCATATTTGAGATTGTTGATATTTCTCCTAGCAATCTTAATGCCAGCTTTTGATTCATCTAGCCTGGCATTTCACAGGATGGCACTCTGCATTTAATTTAAATAAATAAGGTAACTATGTATGTATGTATGCATTCATGCACATATGTATGCATGTATGTATGTATGTATATATGAATCCTTGTACTCCTTTTCCAATCTTAAACCTATTGGTTGTTCCATGTTCTTGATCTGCATAGAGGTTTTTCAGAAGACAAGTAAGATGATCTGGTATACCCATCTCTTTGAGGTCTTGCCACATTTTGTTATGATCCACCCAAAGGCTTTAATGTAGTCAGTGAAGCAGAAATGGATATTTTTTTCCTGGAACTCCCTTGCTTTCTCCATAATCCAGCCAATGTTATCAATTTGGTCTCTAGTTCCTCTGCCTCTTTGAAAATCAACCTGCTTTTCTGATAATTCTCAATGCACATGTTGCTGAAGGCTAGCTTACAGATTCTTAAGCATAATACTGATATGTGAAATGAGTGCAATTTTTCAGTAATTTGAACATTCCTTGGCATTGCCCTTTAGGATTGAGAAGTAAACTGAATATTCATTAGTGGCCACTATTGAGTTTTGCAAATTTGCTAGCATATTGAGTGCAGCATTTTAACAACATCATCTTTTTAGGATTTTAAATAGCACAGCTGGAATTCTATTGCCTCCACTAGCCTTATTGTTAGTAACACTTCCTAAGGCCCTCTTGACTTCATTCTCTAGGATGTCAGGCTCTAGATCATTGTGATTATAGGTAATATTAAGACCTCTCTTGTATAGTTCTTTTGGTTATTCTTGGCACCTCTCCTCAATCTTTTGTTTCTGTCAATTTCCATTTTTGTCTTTTATTGTGCCCATTTTTAATGAAACATTCTCTTGATATCTCTAATTTTCTTGAAGAGATCTCATTTTTCCCATTTTACTGTTTTCATTTAGTTCTTTGCATTGCTCATTTAAGAAAAACTTCTCTCTCCTTCCTATTCGCTGGAATTCTGCATTTATTTGGGTATATCTTTCCCTTTCTCCTTTATCTTTACTTTTTTTTCTTCTCAGCTAGTTCTAGAGCCTCATGAGATAGCCATTTTACTTTCTTGCTCTTTTATTCTGGAATTTTTGTTGTTGTTGCTGCCTCCTGCACAATATGGCAAACCTCTGTGCATAGTTCTTCAGTCATTCCATCTACCAGATCTAATCCCTTAAAACTATTTCTCACCCACAGTCAGTTCCAGTTCTTGTTTTAACTGACTGGATAGAGCTTCTCTATCTTTGGCACAAAGTATATAGTCAATCTGATTTCTATATTGACCATCTGGTGACATCCATGTGTAAAGTCAGTCACCTTTTGGGTTATTGGAAAAGAATGCTTGCTATGACAAGCAAGTTATCATGATAAAATCCTATGATTCTCTGCCCCACTTCATTTTGTACTCCAAGACCAAACTTGCCTTTTCTTCCCATTATCTTTTGATTTCTTATTATAGCATTCCAATCCCCTGTGATGAATGTGATGTGGGTTTTGGGTGCTATTTCTATAAAATGTTGTGGGTCTTCATAGAACTGATCAACTTTAGCCTCTTTGACCTCATTAGTTGGAGCATAGAATTGAATTACTGTGATACTGAATGGTTTCCCTTGAATTTGAACAGACACCATTTTTCATTTTCCTTCACTCAAATCCAAGTCAACTGCAAGTCATGTCATCATTTACCTGATGTATAGTCCTCTTTGATAACAAAGGACAAACACAAACCTATACCCCAGTACTGTTTTTCTCACCCTTTTACTGACTATGAATGCTATCCCATTTTGTCTAAGGGATCCTTGCTCACAATAGTATACGTAATAATCACTTGAATTAAATTCACCCATTCCCATTCATTTAAGCTCACTGACATCCAAAATATCAATGTTTAATCTTTCTATCTCCTGTTTGACCACATCCAGCTAACTCAGTTCATAGATCTTATGTTACAGGTTCCTATGCAATATTGATCTGTATAGCATCTGACTTTCTTTTCATCACCAGATGTGTCTGAAGCCAAACTTCCCTTCAGCTTTGGCCCAGTTGCTTCACTAATACTGGAGCTACTTGCCATTGTCCTCTTCTCTTTCCCAGTAGCATATTGGGTACCTTCTAATCAGAGGGGCTCATCTTCCAGTGGCATCTCTTTTGTCATGTTAATACTGTCCATGAGGCCTTCTTGGCAAAGATACTGGAGGGCTTTTCCATTTCCTTCTCCAGTGGATCACCTTTTGTCAAAACTCTCAAGTGCATCTTGTGTAACCCTACATAGCATAGCACCTAGTTTAGTTGAGCTACACAAATATCTCCATCACAAGGCAGTGATCCAAGAAGGGCTTAGTACTCTGAGCAACTCTATAAGTGAAGATAACAACTTACATTAGTAGGGAGAGAATCTTCCTCCAGAAATTACTTATATCAATGAAATCACAGGTTTGGTCTCTCTATTTAGCTGTCTGACAATAAATAATACCTCTCCACTTTGAACTTTGCATAAGATATCCAGCACCTTAAGTAATCATAAGTCTTTCTTTTAGAAGTCTCACTTAATGTTTGTATTTAGCAGAGCATTGAATTCAGTCATCCACATTGTTCTGTGTGAAATAGAAACTTGTACAGTATTAACATATGCATGATAAACTTATTTGGGAGGTGAGATCTTGCTCATAAAGTCTAATGTGCCTTTTTTTCTTTTTGTAATAACAAGCAATACACATAGACATATCTAATATTCTCCACTCCTCAGTCAACTTTGACACAGACCCATTCAAACACTCTCAAACTCTGGCTCTAGGCCTGGTTGTCATCTTTTCCTGCTTTCTCTTCCACTTAAAAGAATCTTACATGATACAGAGGAATTAGATAGGGGAGTTGGGAGGGTAGTTCTGGTAACCTAATCAGGAATGGTGCAGCTAGGTGGCATAGTGAATAGAGCACCAGCCCTGGAGTCAAGAGGACCGAGTTCAAACCCAGTCTCTGACCTTGGGCAAGTCACTTAACCCTAATTGCCCTGCCATCCTCCCTCCAAAAAAAAAAAAAGAATCTTGTAAATCAGCCCCTAAGTGCCTGTAAAATTGATTTGCCTCAGACAATGTTTTCTTGTTTATATTTACTCAGATCCTCTTGGTTATCCCAATTTCTTCATCTTAAATGCCATTGGTATAGAGATGGAGAAGTCTAAATAAGATATTTCTACTGACTAGAACAAGCTAGAACTTTGCTGAAAACACTAGATCACCATAAAAATGATGATTAAATCTGTTCCATTTCATGTCTACTTGTTGGAACTGCTCCCACTTTTATCTATAAAGCATTTGGGAATGACTTGTGTTCTTCTTTCTCATGTTCCCCTCACTTGCTGTTTGCTTTTTGAAAGGCAATCTTTAATTGTTCTCCTACATAAGTTTTGCAAATGAATTTCACTATGCCCTATCATTGTCATATGTTGTCTTATTATTTCACTTTGTCAAGATCACAAGATTATTGGATAAGACAATTTCTGGACTTTTCTGTCATCATCATGGTAGTCATTGTTTTTCATGAGTTAAACTTAAATCATTAATCATTAAAGATCATTAAAGAAATAATGATCAAGTCAATACTTTGTTACAAACTAAAAATCTACACTTTTTTTTAAACTATAGTTTAAACTATTTTTAAAATTTTGCAGTCACCACCCTATCTCACACACACTCATGTCCCCAAAGTTTTGGTTTGTTTTTGTTTTTTTACATGAATTCCTACTGGGATGTATGTTTTCCCTGTACTATACTTTTATGGTTTTGTTTTTTCTCAAAGTATCTAACCTTCTTTTCCTTCCTAGAATGTCTATTTGGCCTTTCTCAAAGTCAATAGTTCATCCAGACAGGTCGGTTTAGAAGTCCTGTAATCACACACAGGGTCTTTTTCTCATCTTTATCTTTCCTTCTAATTTGTTATTGATTTTGACCTTTGCTCTAGTCAGTTGATGATCTGACTGCACATAGGCATCTGACTCTACAATGACTTCTGCATCAGTAACCATCATTTCCAATCTGTTGAGATAAAATCAATTTCATTTTTTAGTGATGTTGCTCTATGCTCTCTGTATCCAAAGCCTTCTAACTCACTTCTTGAAGGAAGTATTCATAATATTCAATTATAAGGCTTCTAAATAATCTAAACAACTTTTGTCCTTTTTCACTGTTTAATCTTGAATGATATTTTCCATTCTTTTTCCATTGTTGCCTGTTCATTTCCTCAATGTAGTAACTACTGAAGTTGACTAAGTTGATAAGAGTTTATCAGATTCTTGTCATCTAAGCTTTTCTTTGTCTTCATCCTCTGCATCAGATACAGTTTCTTTGTTTCAGCACTGCAAGATGACCAAGTATCTTATAAAATGTTTCTTACTTCCTTTGGAAAGCACAAAATGATATCAACTCCTTTATTTCTCTCTCTGAAGAAGCCTATATCCCATCATTACATTTAGCTGCAACTTCATGCCTTGTGAATTTATTTACGGTAGAAACATCAATATGGATGTGATTCACTTCCTTCAGAAAGCTAATACCAATCTCCTACTTTTCTGCCACTTCATCAGGATTGAAATAGGAGGGGATCCACACAGACTAAGGCTAGTTTGTATCTTTTTATTTTAAGTACAAATATTCATCACTTAGTAAATTAATCATCCACTGATCCCCTTATCACTTGTGTAAGGTGATACCTTGATAATAGAAATGAGCTATTGCTGGAACCTTATTTTGAGATTTGGCCAGTTTGGCAGAATCATCTGGTCCTGATGTTCTATTGACATAGCCAGTCTCTTCCATACTATGTGATGATATTGAAACATTCTTTTTTAATAAGTATTACATAAAATATGTAATAAGTGTACTAAAAAAGAATAAAGAGAGAGTATTAAGGAAGGTCTCATTGTGTTGCAGGTTAGAATGCTGGTGGAACTGGGGAGATTTGACTCACATCAGTGTATCCTCACTACCAACATGGGATGTTACAAGTCAAAAATGGAGCAGACCTGGTGCAGTTTGAGTTAGCTTTGCCATCAGGCAGATTAATCTGGGACCCAGCTCTGGGCTGGTTAAGCAAGGAGGGTATAAAAAGAATTTAAGGAATTTAGTACAGATTTCCTGAGATCCCAATGAACTTTCTAACTCCTTCTTATTGTTTTTGACCTTCCTGGGCTTTTTAGTTTTTAGATGTTGTTGGGTTTTTTGTTGTATTTTGTTTGGGGTTGGTTTTTTACTACCTTGTAGATTGTTGAATATATTATAATTAAGGAAATTGTTTATCTGAACCTTCACCTGTGGATTCATTAGAGCAGGCAGCATTTAAGTTGGGCTTTTAAGGAAAAACAGGAATTCAACAGGAGACAAAGTAGCAGATAGAGCTATCTACTACTCCAAGATTCCTGGGAGTTACGAAGACCTGAGTTCAAATCCTATCTCTGAAACTTTCTAATATGGGACTCTTGGCAAGTCCACTAATCTCTCAGTGCCTGCACATAACTACCACCAAAATTCACAAATGAGTTACCAATATCTGCGGCATTTCTTATACATTTGAATTTCTAGATCCTGACCCCCACCAAAAAATGCAACTGGTAAAGAAAGGGAATGTGGACATTGGAGACACAGGAAAAACACAGGGGGAAAAGCAGGGAATTGGGAAATCATAGTACATATCCAGGGGCCTAAAAATGATCCAATTTTGGTGGTGTATAGAACACATAGCAAATTATGAGTTAAACTAACTGGTAGAGGTGACTCGGCTTATGAGTAAAAGGTCTTCATTGTAGTTGACAGTGGCTTCTTTGCCTGGGATTTATGCATCACTCTCCCTATTCCTGATAGTTATCTGCTCTCTTGTGCATCTCCAAATATACACTCAGTAACATGTCTACTACTCAGCATAGCAGATCCCAAATCCTTAAACGAGCTCTAAACCAACCACTCTTTGAAGCATTTTTTTCCTTTGACACATACTTCACTTAGACCTAGGAACCTAATTTTCATGAAAGGATCCCCTCCAGGCTCCTCCTTTTCTGCCTAGTCCTATCTTTTCAGTTGAATCTCTAAGATATGCCAAGTATATCATCATATCCTCTACAAAAAGAAATCGTTTTATGACTTCATTGCCCAATTTGATTCCTTCAGTTTCTTTTTCTTCTCTTATTGCTATGGCTAGCATTTCTAATACAGTATTGAATAATATTGGTGATAATAGGCATCCTTGTTTCACTCGTGTTCTTACTGGGAAGACTCCTTATTTATTACAAATAATGCTTGCTGATGGTTTTAGGTACATGCTTCTTATCGTTTTAAGGAAAAATCCATTTATACCTCTGCTTTTACATGTTTTAATAGGAATGAGTGCTATATTCTCTTGAAAGCTTTTTCTGCATCTACTTAAATAATCTTTTGATTTTTGTTATTTTTGTTACTAATGTAATTGATCATATTCATATTTTCCATATGTTAAACCATCCCTTCATTTCTGATATAAATCTCACTTCCTCACAATTTATAGTCTTTGTTATCTATTGTTGTGGGCCCCTAACTAGCATTTCCTTTAGGATTTTTGCTTCCATGCTCATTAGTGAAATGGGTCTATTATCTTCCTTTTCTGATTTTGCTCTTCCTGGTTTAGGTATGAGCACCATATTTGTTGCATAAAAGGAATGTGGCAGGACTCTTTCTTTGCTTATTATCATAAATAATTTATTTAATATTAGAATTCATCTTTCAATGTTTTGTAGAATTCACTTGTAAATCCATCTGGTCCTCATGCTTTTTTCTTAGGATCTCATTTTTAGCCTATTCAGAGCCGTTGTTTTGAAAAAGAATGGGGTCCATGATGAGCTAGTGTCCTGCCCCCAGTGCTCAGCCCTGCTCTCACTATTGGGTCACCTAGCATTCCATTGTTTGCTTCTGAAATAGCTTGCAGAGGTTTTCTTTCCCATGGTATGTCTGACATAGGTATCCCTATTCCCATGCCATCTTAGAATTTCAGCAATCTCTCCTTCAATGTGCAGTTACTTTGGTAGGCAAAGATAAGCCTTTTTGAAAAATGCATTGGGATCTAGTTTGTTGACAGAGGTAGTAAAGCCTTTATATTTTAAATTGTGTCGATATTAAATATAAATAATGATTGGTTGCTATATCAGTAAATAGTATGGAATCCTTATTCATTGGCAAAAGCAAGATCTAAATGCCATGTATTCATGACTAAAAAATCTAATAAGACCCCATTTGAGTATACCTTAAATTGGTATTTGTGCAATTGGTAAGTTAACAAGTACCATTGACTTTCACTCCTCTGAGTTCATTATATAGATTATTAATGGTAGGATTGGACACATAGGCTTCTATCATAAAGTTATCTATTTGAAAATCTTTTGCTAGATTATGAAATGCTTTATGTGTAATATAGATTCAGAGATAAATTTGCATATATGATTATACTGTTGGATGGCAATGACTCTAAAGGTCCGCCCTTAAAAAATGAGAACACCTCTCTATATTTTCACATGTCCTCCCACTCCTTTTTTCTCTCTTCATCTTTTCTGGCAATTTGGCTGTCACTTAATGATAATTATAAATTACAGAGCTTGTAATGCCACCTATGGAGGGACTACTCTCATTTGCCGTGTTTATTTTTAACTCCAGGAATGTGGCAAACACATTTTTATACTGATAACTAGCACTGATATAACACTTTAAGAAATGCAAATCACTTTATGCATATCATCTCAATCCTCACAACAGCCCTGTGAGATAGGCATAATTATTATCTGCTTTTTACAGATGAAGAAACTGAGGCTAAGAGATTAAGTGATTTGCCCTGGGTCTGAGGTAAAAGAGAATTTGAACTCAGGGCTTCACCTCAATTCCAGCACATTCTATCCACTGTATCGCCTCACTGTATTATTAAATTTTTTTCTAAAAATTTCCCATATGTTAATAATCAACTACACTGGTCTGTAATTTCTACTTCTTTTTTTTAATATGTCACAGAATTCTAGAATTCTATCATTAGAGGGGAGCTTAGAGACTACATCATTTTATAGATAATGAAACCATTTCCAAGAAAGAGTACTTTACACTTTCCTAATACTTTGCCTCTGAGTTAATAACCATTAGGGTTTTTCCAACTCTTACCATGGCAGCAGAATCAGGAGCACAAAAAGGTGAATACCCCATTTCATAAGGTTGACTTTTAGCATCATTTACCTACTGGGTAAGCTTCGAAATATTTTACAATTTGTATCATTTGTAAAATAATCAATGTTTTAAAGAGCTTAAATATCAAAGTTTAAAAAATGCCATTGTACATGAAATAATAATGGAGTATACTTTTCACCTCAAAGAATTTCTCAAAGAATCCTTGAAAGATATCTCCCCTCAATTGAAATTTAATGGTTGTTTATTAGTGTGTGTATGTCTGTATATGTAAATATATACACATACATACATATACATATATACATACATATACACCTATATATATATATATACATATATATGTCAGTATAATAATCATTTCTTTCTGATCATAATAGCCTAGGGCAGGACAGCATTCTGAAATAGAAATAATTTGAGGTAGGCAGAATACAAACACATTGGAGAGCAGGGATTGAATTTGAAAATTTGTGTATATACTATTCTCCACTAGTCAAGTGGATCTATAGTCTCAAAGATGTCTATGAGTATTCCCTCTGGTAATGCTGATTACATGACATCCACATCTGCCTACCTGCTGTGATTTCAAATATGTCCATCCATAAACTTAACACAAGGTTTGGGTACCTTTCTCAAGTTTTCTTGACATTGCAGAAACACTAATGGTATATGTAGACTATTCTTCAATTATCCTTTGCCCTCTTTGTGAAACAGGTCTATATTTATCTCTAGTGAAATATTTCTCAAATGACATACTTTTCACTATTCTCGCTTAATTCCTCATCTATAATGTGTTGCAGCCAACTCAAGCCCAAGCTAAACCCCTCTGTTGGCATTCAGGTAATCCTCAACTTTAGCTGTTTGGAAACCATAGAATAACATAATTCAGTGTCTCCAGAAAAATACTGGCATAGGAATGGGGATGAGTCTTTGTTTCAGGAAGAATCCTGGGATCATCAAAAGCACTGTATGAGTTCCCAAAGGCCTTCAAGGCCTCTCTTCCCCTATTCAAATCTAAGCCCTGCTTAGTGCCCATATTGACTTATAAGATAAAGGGAAGGAAGGGCATGCTTTCTGGGTTATTTGTCCAACTGTATATCTGAACAACAGATTTACTCCAAGTGTTTGGTCTTTCCCCTATGGAAAGTTAAGTCAAACTCCTGACAGATTATGAATTGCATTTAGGAAGCCATGTAGTTTGATGAGGCTTTATAAAATCAGCACAATGGCATTCATAAACAGGAGAATTTACTTAGTGACTGTAGGTAAACTACATACCTTCAGTTTGAATTCTTCACTGAAACTGATCTATGAGAGTAGCAAACATCTTTGGTGTGTGTGCATCTTCCTGTTTTCTGTCATGTTTATTATTAATAAACAAAAGGTCATTAAACATCTGATGTCAAACCGTGCAAAGAATTTTGTATGATTGTGACATATGCATGAGGAAAAGTTTATTGCAAGAAAACCTTTAAGGTGGTAGTATTTTACTCTACCAATTCAAGTACGTTTTTAATAATCAACAGATAATAAAAGTGGTCATTTTATTCACTACATCTTGAAGTCAAGTGTGTGAAGAAATTGCCTACTGTGGAATATGATTTGCAAAAGACTGTCTATTCCATTCTGATTCTCTTAGCAAGGATTTATATGAATCATGTGTAGATTAGTCTCACAAAATTGTTAAATACATAAATATATCAGTTGTTATACTTTCTGAAACAGCTTCTTAAGAAAATTATACAGGGTTTTTATTTCCCCACACCTTTGGTCTCAGCTCCTTTCATTTACAATGCTCTCAAAATTATGTCACCTTCAGCAAAAGCCTTCTCTGGATATATTTATTCCCAGCTACTCTATTTCTGTTTGTTTCTTAAATTTCATTTCTTCTGGTAGTGCGTTGGGGATTATTATATTTGTCACACATCTCTACAATAAAAATTTTACAAGCAATGAGCATGATCATCATCTCATCCGTTTTCTTGTCTATCTTTTTTTTGGCACTTACTTGTTTAAAGACATCATTTTGAAACCCACTCATGCAAAGCAATTGGGACATAGTTGATGATGCAGCAAAGGAACCTGAGAAAGAATAGAGAAATAGGAAAAGCAGGAGAGTATGGTGTCATGAAAATCTAAGGAGAGAGTGCTGATGGGGATGGAGTGATCAGTAGTGTCAGAACCCACAGAGAAGTAAGTATTGATGAGGACTAAAAAAAGGTCATTGGATTTCAAAGTTAAGATATTATTGATAACCTTGGAGAGAGCAGTTTCAACTGATTGGTGGGTTTATAAACCAGAAACCAAGGAGCTGATAACTTAGTAGAAGGTGAGGTAATAAAGGAAACTAGTGGGCTAGCTTTTCCCAGAGGTTTTACAGTGAAAGGGAAGAGAAATATATAGGCGGATACCTTGAAGGGATGGCATTGTCAAGTGAAGGTTGTTGTTGTTGTTAAGGATAGGGGACATGTGGGCAGATTTGTGGGCTATCTTGAAGGAGTAAACAGACATTGAACAATATAAAGGTAAAGGGTTTGACCCAAGGGGCAAAGCCTGATTCAAAAGTCATTCCTACAGGAAGTCTACCCTGATTATCCTCCCCAGCTACTAGTGCCCATCCCTTGGAAAGTCGTTTGTAGACATTTTATATTAGTTTGATATGTATGTGTTGTTTGCCCCCAATAAACTGTGTAAGATCCTTAAGAGCTGGGACTGCTTTGTTTTTGTCTTTGTATCCCCAGTACCTAGTCAGCACTTAAGAAATGCTTATTTAATTAGTTAACTAATTAATTAATTGACCTTTTCAAGGAGGCCAATTCTTTCATTTAGTTATACCCTACACAGGGAGCAAATATAATCTTTATATTTACAAAAGCCAGCTAGCCTTGTCCTAGTTCTAGCTCTTCCTTAGAGACATGCTTTTCTTTGTCAAGTTATCTGTGTATCATAACTGGTTGCAAGAACCACAGGATAACTCAAGCTTCAATTTCCTCCAATACTTTTTTTTTAATTTTTTTAAAAAGTTCCTCCTTTGTGTTTATTTAGGATGTTTACATTTTATTTTTTTTTATTTTTTTTTTATTTTTGCTTTTTGGAGGGCAGTTGGGGTTAAGTGATTTGCCCAAGGTCACACGGCTAGTTTTTTGTGTTAAGTGTCTGAGGCCGGATTTGAACTTAGGTAATCCTGATTCCAGGGCCAGTGCTCTATTCACTGCGCCACCTAGCCGCCCCTCCTCCAATACTTTTAAGGAGTTTAAATTTCCTTCATAGCACACAAGAAAGACACAAAACTACCATCTAGGAATCAGTATTTTTGCACACTCATTCTATACCAAGAAGAAAGCTCCTAGAGGTGGTTCTTGGAAGGTCTTGGAAACACTTTGCTACATTACATAAAAAAGGTGTTTGGGGATTTTGTTTGTTTGTTTGGCTTTAGTGAAGCAGAGCCCTGCAAGGACATAATATGAAGGCTTTGAATAGTTCTAAGAATTGTTAAGCATTGTCATATCCTCTGTCTAATTAAATACAATTATCCCTTCTAGATCACAATTTTCTTCACTGTGGTTTCAATATATGACAGGTCAGCATAAGAAATCAAATGGGAATTTGGGGGGAGTTTGTGGAAGCCACAGATGATATACAAAGGCCAGCAGATAACACAAAAAAAGTTCAGAAACTCAGAAATGTATAAAATATAGTACTGTATAACATCAGCATATTTTATCTTCTAATAAAGTAATTCAGAGTTCTTCTCTGCTACAAAGAAAAGACCAAAAAAATTTATGCAGATTTTCCAGACCTGTGTGTGCCATGTCCCTAACCCCACCCCACTCCCCATGTGGAAGAGATAACTATTTTAAAAAGTCAGACCATGTGGAACAAAAAGAGGGGAATATGGTAGATTTGTTTATTTTCCAGAATTGAAATGTCTAAAAATAAAACAAAAAAAGACATTGAGTGGGATGGATGGGAACAGTGACAGGTCACTGGCTTATTTTATGATTATGTTAAAGTCTTTTGTATGAATACAATCAGTGCAAGTAGTTTAAAGACACAGATTGTACATGCAGACCTAGCTTTAGCCTATGGCCTAACCTTTCACAGCTCTCTCTGTTAAACAAGAGAACTTCAATGTTCTTCAAATCAGGCATTGATTTATCTCAGAATATAGGGGCTGTCAATAGAGGCTGTCTTTCTTAGTCACACCAAATCAAAGGCAGGATTGCAGAATTACTTGTCCTTAACTTGTCCTCACCTTAACACTGTGAGAAAGCAAAATGCATTTGGTCTTAACTATATAGCTTCATTATACTTGGAAGAACTTGGATGCCCAATTGACATAGGTGTTTCACCATGTTTGCTGTGTCCAGCTGTGACACTAAGCTCTTGATTATTCAATACATTTTAATCTTTCATTTCTATTTGTATGTATATTTTAATTCAGAGATATGTCATTTGATTATGGACTTCTGGAGAGCAAAATAAGCTATTTATATTGGTGAGAATCTTGATTTGAATTAACTACTCAATTTTTAAAGGACATTTTACCCTGAGATTTGGCAGTTAGCACTACTACATTTAACCATTTTACAAATAGGTGTGTTTACATTTCCTTACTAAACATGCCAAAATAGATACGTCCTTTCACATTTGAATCCAGATAGGAAAAAAAAATCACTTTTTTGCCTAAAAGAAGGAAAATCTACCTGTACTTTCTCCTTTTGTAGAATTTAGGTTGATGATACTAAAGATGAACTTGGCACAGAAGGCTGCATTCAATGTTATTTTCCACTATTATAGCACTGAGCAATTCTGGGGAATAATAACACATTTGGAAACGGCTCCTGAGGCCTGAGGAAATAATGGGTAATAGCTGAGTAGGTGTTGTAAACTGTGGACTCTATCTGAGGGGTGAGTAACCATGACTGGGAACAATAAATTCCTTGGGCATTCATTCCAGGTTATTCTCGTCTGTTTGCAAACTGAGAAACACCCTATGACCTCAGGAAGGGATAAGGGAAGGACATCTTCCCTGACTTATGAGCACTGGAACTCTGCACATGGAATGACAGCTTTAGCAATGCCCTTCTGAAAGGGAATCTGGCAGCCTTCTCTCCTGTACTGTTTGTATCACAGCTGTGCTGAATTTCTGGGGGAACCTCTCTTTCTTTGCCTTTTAAATGGTGTAACAAAAGCTTTCTGCTAGCTGTTGGATGTGTTCCAATTCAAACCTCCTTGAATGTAGAGAAAAGGTAACATTTACATAGCACTAAAGTATGGAGAAAGGTTTTTCTTCCTTTCATTCTAGGGATGTCAAGATTTCAGCACTGTCCCCCATCCCTATTCCATAATAAAGGCTCTAATGCATGAGCTGTTGTTTTTTTAATTTGAATTCCAAGGATGGATTCCAAGGGACCAGTCAGTTTGTTGTTCAGTTGTTCAGGACCCTGTGGACTATAGCACACCAATATGGTTCATGAGATTTTCTTGGCAAAAAATATTGAAATGGTCTGCCATTTCCTTTTCTAATGGATTGAGGCAAACAGAGGTTAAGTTACTTGGCCAGGACCACACAGCTAGTAAGTGTCAGAGGCTAGATTTTAACTGAAGTCTTCCTTACTCCAGCTCCAGCACTCTATCCACTGAGCCATCTACCTTCCTCCAAGGCAAATTGAACTTAAATGATTTGCCCAGGGTCATGTAGTTAATAAGTGTCCGAAGCTAGATTTGGACTGAGATTTTCCTGACCATGGGCCCAGGGCTCTATTTATGGAGTTGCCTCTGTCAACTTAAATAGGGGCAAATTAAATCTTGTTTTCACTATCCTCTAAGACAAGTGAAATTATACATTTCTTTCAATTATGAATATAGGCAAGAAAATATGATTTGGAAAAGGGATCCAGATTGCAAAAGGATCTATGACACAAAGAATTCTTTCTCTAATAGAACACTGAACGCTGTCAGTATGATTCCATACCTTTGGTATGCATGGTGCCGTGAAGTCTAGAGCAGAAAGTACTATATTTACCATTTGAAATATTTTTTTCACTTTTTAAGCTCTTCATCTTAATACCTTATAAATAGCTATTTATTTAATCTAAGGGACATATAGATAGTGGTGTTTTAAAAGATTAAAGTTCAGGGTCGGCTAGGTAGTGCAGTGAATAGAGCACCAGCCCTGGAGTCAGGAGGACCTGGGTTCAAATGTGCCCTCAGATACTTAACACTTACTAGCTGTGTGACCTTGGGCAAGTCACTTAACCCCAATATGCCCCATCCTACCCCCTCCAAAAATAAAAAAAATATTAAAGTCAGAATTAAAATTTTTATTCCTCAAGTGCCAGAAAGTTTTCAGTTGATGTTTTTTTCTGGATCTATATGTTTCAGCACAAGCTGTTTGGATAATCAAAGTATTCAAAAACAATCCCAGATTGGCATTTGAAATATATTGATAGGATCTTGAATAAACTGGTCCCAATTTAGGTATACACACAAGAGATCCTCTGGGATATGCGAACAGTAAAGCTTAAGTATCTCCTTTTCTGTTGATGCTAGCCACTTTTCTAGCAAACTTCAGACTCATTCTAATGCATTCGGGATAGTCTTTGACCCTTAGTTCATAGATTGGTAGATTTCTTTGTCCCTTAGTTCATATAATCCTAACCATTTAATATAGTGTAAAGGAATTTACCTTAATTGTCATTCACAAAAAGCTAGAACATGCTTGTTACTTGAGACCCACTGTCTGAGACAGTAGTACACGTCATCTTCCCAACCTTGCCTCTCGTTTTGAGGGGCCTATGAGTTGAGGCAAAATTGAAGCATCTTCATCTGTTCTTCATGATCTTGACTCGACCTTCACACACCACCTTTCAGCTCTCTTTCTGGGTCACACATCAGTTAGGACGTGGGATTTGGAGTCCCCAAGCTAGGCCACTGAATTAGCAAAGTGACCGACTGCAAGCAGGTTTTCTATTGCCCCCAAAATAAATTAAAAACCTTTGTTGTCCATGTTCAAGGCCCTACCATCTGACTTCACCTTACTTTTCTATCTTTGTTTCATATACTCTCTTTCATATGTTCTATATTTGAGCCAAAGTTGACTACTCTCTATCCCTTGTATTTGTTATTTTACCTTATTTCTGTGACTTTGCTCATGAAGTCCCCCATGACCTCATCATACACATCTTCTTATATAGAAGTCTAACTCTCCTTTCAAGGACCAATTCAGGTGATAACATCTCTGTGTTGCCCACTGAGAAGTCCACTTCCTCTCCTCAGCCCCTCCAAATCAACTGAAAGTCATCTTTCCCTCCTCAGATTTGTCAAAGTGTATTTTACCCAAACCTCCTCTTTGCATTTATTCTCCTTTGTCTAGCAGATAGAAGGAAGATTAATTCCTCTGGTTCTCAATTTCACCTATGAAATGAGGAGTTTGGATTGAATAAATTCTGAGGTCTTTTCTGGCTCAAAAATTCTATGATTCTAGCTGCATGGTATTGTAAAAGTTGAGGGGGAAAGGGAGAAATGCTAGAAGGTGAGACAAAGATGGAGGTGGACACAAGGAAATGTAGGAGTCTGGGTAGGGCCTTCAGTAGTAGGAGTAATTTGAGCAGGGCCCTGAAACAAAGAATAAGAACTGTGTAGCTAGAAATGGGAGAGATAAACACTTCGTATAGCATTTTATGGTTTAGAAAATAGCTTTTATGTACATTTTCTCATTATTCATTAGCAAAAACCCTGTGAGGTGACATTGCTGTCTCACAGGTATAAAAACTGAAGGTTCAAGAGCTCAAATGACCTCACAAACACCAGAAAGCAGAACTAGGCCTGAGAATTAGGCATTCCCCATGGAGGAAAGAATGAAAGTAAAAGCAGGCTTAGAGATGGGAATGTACAAGGCATATTCAGAGGATTTAATTCTTAACTTAATATGACAAGTCTATAAGTATGAAAGTTTCAGAGCTAACATCTAAGACATTAAATTTTTAAAATTCCTTTTTCTTTTCTGTTATTGGGTCACTTAAAGTATATAGCTATTCCAGTCAGAGATAGTAATAATAGTAATTCATATTTATATAGTAAGATGAGGTTTACAAAGTGCTTTCCTCATGAAAGTATTAGGTATATATTCCATATCTAGGTTCTTTTTAAAAGTATATTTCTTTGAGAAATAGAGTTTTTTAGACAGTAAAATTTTTCTTATCATAAAATATTCTATTGATAGTTTTAAAAGAGTTTTTTTAAGAAAATAATTCCAACTTAGGGACTTTTCATAGAGTACTACTTAGCACCAACAAATTTGGCTCAAAATGTGAAGTACAAATGAGAATGTCATTTTTGATTCACTACAAAATATCTGTTTTCATACTTGAGCTAATTACTTACTTTAAACTGCCTAAAATGAAACTTAATGATGCTCTTTTAATTTTGACAAATGACAGATTGGTTAGGCCAAACTTCATTCCAAGTTTTGTAAAATAATTGCATGTTTTCTTCCCAAGCTTCTTTAAAGATAATTATCAGAGAATTTAAAAAAAAGATTTTATATGCGCTATTCTTGGTTTAGTATGGATAATATGCCATTGAAACAACTAGCTGGGATATGAAATACAAGCTTTAAAATGAGGCTATTAGATGAGATATGCCCTTCATATTTATAAATCAGACCCTAAACAGTGTTTTGGGGTGTCCCAAAATTCCTAGTACAGTTTTAAGCATTAAGCTATTACAGCTTTTTTTCCGATTTATTTATTTTTAGTTTTCAGCATTCATTTCCACAAGATTTTGAGTTACAATTTTTTCTTCCTGTCTTTTCCCTGCCCCCACACCAAACTAGTGAGCCTACTGAATATCCCTTCCCCCAATCTCTTCTCTCTTATAACCTCTCCCATAACCCGCTCCCAACTTTCTATTAGTATAAGATGGATTTCTGTACCCCAATGCCTGTGTATCTTATTTCCCAGCTGCAGGTAGAAAACATTTTTTTTACAAAACAATTGTTTTTAAAACTTTGAATTCCAGGTTTTGTCCCTTCTTCCCTTCCCATCAACATGCCAGGCTGCCTTCATCAGATTTGTTTCTCTCTGCCACTTTGTAGGTTCTGTAGCTCTAAAATTTGTTCAGTCATTTTTTTACACATATTGGAAGTGATTGGAGCCAGAGCCCATGCTAAGTTCATGCCTCTACTCTGCCATCTTGACTCTATCCCACTATTAAAGTTTTAATAGCTTAAAACTACATTAAGTAAGACTTTCAAGAATCCTTGTATTTTATTCCATAACCTATCAGCATCCATTTTGACATCATAGAGCTGCATTTGTTACAGAGTGTAAGGTTATTTAAAAGCTTCTCAAAAAACTGAAATGACAGGGTTCACATTAGGCCTTTCAAATGATCCAATCTTCTAAGTATGAAATAGTTCTGTCATCAAATGATGATCAGAGAGATCAATATTCTATAAAGCAACAATCCAAAATGTCAGTTCCAACTTTCTTACAGAGGGTCAACAGTCTGGATTAATAACTTTAAAATTCAGGTCTTCTGTATCATGTAATTAATAAGATAACAAACTAAGCATTTCCCCAATCCCTGCTAATTCTTAAAAAAAAAAAAGAAAAGGAAAAACTTGTGAGGCAGATGTAAAACAATTGTAGCCAAATCCATAGAACAGGAAATCAATAACCCCCCTCAAAGGATAAATGCCTTATGAATTGGTGCTGGTAAATGCTAATCCTTGACACATTCATCTGTGCTGCCCTCCCAATTCCACCAGCCATTATTCTACAACAGGGATATACAAACCAACCTACAGGCATGTAAGTAGGATCTACAGAGAGATTTATTTCCCTCCTCTTTCAGAGACTTTGCCAGCACAAGATATAGAATGGTTCAAAAGAGAAATTAAAACTATACGAGAAGTTCGAAGGCAACAGATAGAAGAACCTATAGCCTTCATGGAAGAAATAATTAATAGATAAGAAACACTTGAATCCACTGGCAGATTTATCCAAAAAAGCAAAAGAGAGAATAACAGTTTTGGAAGATTTTTCAAAAATGAAGAGAAGCAAAGTCAGTAGCACTAAAGGAACACATGATCTCTAAAAAAATCATTGAACTTGAAAACATGATGCACAGAAACAACTTAAGGATTATGAATCTCCTAGAAGTACCTAACAAATCAAATATCCTGAATACCATTTTGCAGAAAATAATACAAGACAACATCAAAAGAATCCACAGATTACCTCTTGGAGGTGGGGAAAGGCCGATAATTCAAACTCCAAGACACATAGTGGTTAAATATAACCATTCAAATGACAAAGAGCAAATTCTACAAATACCAAGGAGAAAGACCTTCAAGTATAAAGGAAAAGAAATTCAAATAACTCATTTTGTACTCATTAGAAATTTAAGAAGGGAAATATATTCTGAAAATCAAAAAACTACAAGACACCACCCAAAATGACATTCCCTGCAAACCCAAATCATAAATTGTGAAAGACTGAAGTTTAAGTAAAATAAAGGGGTCCAGGGGAAGGGAAATGCAAGAACAGAATATTTAACTTTCAGATAGAATAAATATAGAAACTCAAGAAAGATAAATAAATGAAACTCTCAAGAAAAAGAAATGTAATGAAATAAATTATTCTATCTCTATTATTTTTAGAACAAAAAAAGAAATGCTGATCAATGGAGTTTAAAAAATTAAAAGGAAAAAATTAAAGATTTTTTCCTTAAGTACACAAGAGGATAAATATGAAAGGAGAATTTAAAGGTAGAAATAAAGGTGGAAAAGGAGGACTGAACCCCACTATCCCAGTAAATTAATGCATTTTGTAGGAAAGAATCACAACATAAAGTAGTGCATAAAGGGGGACTAGAGAGTAGACGACCGTGGAGATTAGGCCATATACCCTTATCAAGTCTATGGGTAAACAGTAAAAGGAAGATAACTCCATTATTCTCTCAGCAAAAGTGGGGTTGTAGGAAAATGGGAAACAGAAGAGAGTGATTGAAACTGGAGTGATGAAAGGGAAGAGTCTCATTTCCATTAGGAAAGAAACATGAGGGGACCTTTTGATGGGTTAAATTTTGATGGAGTTGTGGAAAGGGAGAGAGAATGAGGTATCTCCAAAATCAGAGATCCTGGAAGCAACTAACACCTAAAAGGCTGAGAAGTTGTGGACCCAAAGATACTATTATGATGCAGACTGGGGAAGGGAATAATCATGGAGAGAGCAGGATGTAGAATTGAACCACATTATTGAAATGCAGGTTAATTTCTACCATACTGCACTGCTGCTATCCATACTACAGACCTAATGAATTGATGCTTCTAAAATTGAGGTGCCTCTCATCAAAATAGAAAAAAAACATAGGAAATGGAAAAAAGATGGAAAAAAACCATAGGAAATGTAGGAAGTTTAGCAAGAAACATGCATGAAGCACATCATTCCAGAAACACTCATAGATGAATTCAACAACAGCATAACAAACATTTTTGGGTTTTTAAATAATGATCCATTTTCATTATCACTAATGGTAACTGATGATGTTGGCATGGTATTTGGGAAGATAAACTCAGGAAGAGCACAGATGAATAACACTGAAGACACACTGAGAAAATGCCTGCTGGATTTGAGATTACTCAGAATCTCAAGAATCCAGACAGTCAATAAGCAATTATGTGCTTACTATATTCTAGGCACTATGCTAAATTCTGGTGATACAAGAGGCAAAAGGTAGCCCCTGCCTCAAGAAACTCACTTTCTAACGGGGGAGACAGCCAACATGTATGTACAATCATGTTACATATAGAAGAAATAACAAATCAAAGAGAGGAGGCACTAGAAGAGGGGTTAGGACAAGCTTCCTTTAGAATATGGGATTTTAGTTCTAACTTGAAAGGAAACTAAAAGGAGAGTGTTCCAGGCATGGGGAACAAATACATAAAGCTAAGAGATGGACTGTTTTGTTCCTGGAACAGCAAGGAGATCAGTGTCACTGGACTGAAAAGTATTTGGCAGGTAATGAGACTGGACAGAGGAGAGGGCAGAGCTACCTTTGAATGCCAAACAGATTTTATATTTTATCCTAGAGGTGAAAGGGAGTCCCTCAAATTCATTAAGTCATTAAGGATGTCATTAAGGACGACATAGTTGAACTTGCAATACGCAAAAATCTTTTTTTTTTTTGGCTAAATGGACAATGGACTGGAATGGAGAGAGACTTAGGGAAAGCAACAGGCTTTTTCAGTAGTTTAACAAGTGCATATTGAAGATTTTGCAAAAGTAAAATTTATGGGCTTCCACAATAGAGTGGATACGAGGGTAGGGCTGAAAGAGTAAGGAGTTGATAATGAGGTAATGACCCTGGGGGGTTGGGAGAATGGTGGTATCCTCAATAGTAATAGGGAAGTCTAAGGGAGATGGTTTATGGAGAAAGATCATGTAGTTTTAGACAATGTTGAGTTTAAATATCTGGATATCCAGTTTGAGCAATCTAAAAGACAGTTGAAGATATATGACAGGAGGTCAGCAAATATGTTAGGGTAGGATTAGCAGATTTAAGAGTCATCAACATGGAGATGGCAATTAAATCTATGGGAGCTAAAGAGATCACCAAGTGTGGTACAGTTATCCTTTCCACATCGTGGGGGTTAGGGGTGCTGCACCCCCATGATCTGAAAAATCCGTGTAAAATTTTTGACCCTTCATACCAGAGAAGAATCCGATTTGTTTCCTTTTACTTTTATGGGGTATTTACAGTACCTTATTGTAAAATTTGGGTCAACATTATCCAATACTATACATTTATTTTATGTATTTGAGTTTCTAAACTTTTTCTGTGTCATCTGTTGGCCTTTGTGCATTATCTGTGACTTCTGCAAACCCCTCAAAAATTCCCATTTAATTTCTCATGCCAATCTGTGATGTATTGAAACTGCTACAGGGAAAGTCACGATGTGAAAGGGATAACTTAGTATAGAGGGAGAAAAAAAGGGTCCAGAATAGAGAACTGTGAGATACCCACAGATAGTAGCATGACTTGGTTGTAAATCCAACAAAGGAAACCGAGGAGTGGGCAGATAGGTAGGGATGGACCCAGGAGAGAGAGATGGTATAAAAGTCTAGAGAAAATGACATATCAAGGCAAAAAGTTGGTGAGGGAAAGATACTAAAAAAAAATGTAGAAGGATCATAGTACTAATATCTTTTGAGGAAGAGAGAGAGACAGAGACAGAGAGAGAGACAGAGAGAGAAAGACAAAGAGAAAGAAAGACAGAGAGAGAGAGAGAACATCAACAACTACTGACTGGTATACCCATTTTTCATCTTTATAAAACCTTTGTGAGAATGATCTAGATGCATATCAAGGAAAATATGAGAAGTCTCTCACGAACTATTCTGTATAGTAGATGACACAATTGAGTGAATGGCAGTTACACAATCCTACCATTTTTAGTTTGTTGATTACAGAAAAGCATTTGATTCCATGAGGAAAAACAAAGCCTAAGAGGCTCTTGCCCTGGAAGAATTCTTTCATGTGTATGTTGGATCATTTTTCAAAAATTTCCTTGACAAAAACAATCACGTAGATAACTTATTTCTCCTTATTAAGGAAGCCATATAACAGGGAGGGTCTTGACTGGACCTGTGATTTCACTGGTATAGGGAATAAACTGATGAGGAAACTCCCTCTACTAAAGCCAAGAGATTTACTTCTAGGGCCAGGGAGTTGAAACTGGAAGGGTGTTACAAATAAAACTGAGACCCAGGAAAGTTAAATGATTTGCCTTGGTCATATCAGTAGGAAGGACCAAAGGCAGAATTTAAACCTAGGATCTCTAGGTCCAGAGCTAATTTTGGTTTTTTGTTTGTTTGCTTTCTGTACTCTGATGCCTCTCTATTAAAAACACTTTTTTAATCACATACTATAATCAAAGCACTAGGCATACAAAGATTAAAAGAAAAACCATAGTCTTTTCCCTCAGGAAGCTTATATTCTACTGAAGGATCAGGTTAGAGTTACAACATATACATAGATGAGTAAGTACAAACTTACACAATTTCAAGAAGAAAGCCTTTTAAAACCTGGGAGGATCCTAAAAGGTGAAGTGCTAAGGAGCAGGCAGAATTGAAGCAATTCCTCTAATTCCAAACCTAACCCTCCACCACACTGTACAGATCAACCTCCATGACTGAGGTTGGGTGAAGATGGAGGTCCTGGGGAGTTTAGAGGCTCAATGAGCCAGGAGGTCAGAGTATTTGAGTGAAAACTGACACACATATCTATAGTTCCAAGGAAGGGCAGGGACTGTTTTGGAGAAGACTGTGAGCTCTTCATTCATAGTCTTCTTCTGGGTACATGACAATTCTACTTCTGGTCATCTAAGTCCTTGGTGGCATTTTTTATGCCAGTTTTTGCTGTTAAAATTACATTCAATGCACCTAAAATTTGTTGCCATTGTTGAGAAGTTTCAAAAATTGTTCAACTCTTCTTGATCCCATTTGGGGTTTTCTTGGCAAAGATACTGAAGTGATTGGCCATTTCCTTCTCCATCTCATATTGCAGATGAGGAACTGAGGCAAACAGTGTTTAATGACTTGCCCAGGGTCACAGAGTCATTCTGAGGCCAGATTTGAATCCGGGTTCACCAGACTCCAGGGCCAGCACTACTGTGCCATCTACTTGCCCCATACCCAAAATGCACCACTATATTTTCTGAGTACAGTTTTGCAGTACTGGTTTTTAAATTCATCCAGAAAAGCTGGATGAATTTAAAGCCCCACCAACAATATATTTGTATGTCTATTTTCCTGCAGCCCATCCAACTATGATAATATTCCTCTTTTTTGGTCAACTTTACCATTCTGATGAGTGTGCATTAGAACATCAGAATTCCTTCCGTTTGCTTCTTGGTGATCTGCAGCATTTTTTTTTTATATGGCTGTTGGTAGCTTGGATTTCTTCCTTGGGGAATTATCTATTCCTCTCTTTTGACTACATATCTATTAGAGCATAGATAGTTCTTCTTATAGAATTACTTTTCACCAAGAGCAAGAAGTTTATCAACTGGTAATAATCACATAATTATGAACACTTTTTATCGGTAATAAATTTCTCAGCTTAAGAGGGGTCGCCTTGTCTTTTGGCTCTTTTTCTTGAAAGACATTAATCTTTCCATTACAATAGTAGAAGTCCAGTCATTGGTTTACTAATCATTCTCAGGCCTATGAATGAAAGACAGTGAATTTGTGGGACATATCAGGCCTGGAATCTCTAACTAAAGCTCAGAATGCAATCTAATGCTGAGAAGCAGACCCAGCAAATGTCTATCACACTCATAGTTGTAGAGATTCGGTCTGTTAGGTTCCTTTTGCACATAAGACAATGGTTGGATGTGGAATGCCAAAAATCAATTACTCTCCATTTGAAAAATTCATTGTCACATAAGTAGGTGCCGTGATAAATGCTAAGGAATAGAAGATTCAATTTCTCAGTTCGAGAAAAGGATGGCGTTCTCTCTCCTATCTGCTATTTAAAATGTGCTTGGCTCCATTTATAGCAGGACTATACCAAACTGTCCAAGGGTCACAGGACATTTTCAGTCATTGCACTTTCCAAACTGGTAATTATGATTCCCTTTCATGTCTCCTGAGAAAAGTGTTAGTCATTTATTTCAGGTTCACTTCTCAAAGTAGATTTTTTTGAACTCTTTGCTGAACTGTTTCTTCTCTTGTCCTTCAAAGATTGTAAACACAGGCTGGCTATGCTTTGCATTTCCAAATTTGTGTTTGTACATTAATATTCAGTAAGCATTTGTACTGACACCCTATCAATTCAGTTAATTAGTGTATATATGTAGCATATATGTTTATATATGTATGGATATATGGATATGTAGTGTGTGTGTGTGTGTGTGTGTGTGTGTGTAAAACAAGTAATGCTATGCTTACTGGCTTATAATAACATTACAGCAAACCAATATAATATCTCGTGTCGATGAGTTTAACAAACTATATTCATTCTAATTCTGAGAAGAAACAAAACAGATAAGAGACATCTATTAATGTAGTCCATATAAAAGGCAGAGGGATAATAAAATTATAAAAATACACATAAAAAGAGATAGACAGCAAAATTAGGTATAAAATGGATAATTTCAATTACACTAAATTTAAAAGGTTTTGTACAAATAAAGCAAATGTAGCCAAGATCAGAAGGAAAACAGAATATTGGGGGGAAATTTATGGTTTCTCAGATTTGGTCTCATATCTAAAACATATAAAGAACTTTGTCAAATCTATAAGAACATGAGTTATTCCCCAATTGATAAATGGCCAAAGGAAATGAACAGTCAGTTTTCCAGCAAAGAAATAAAAAAAATTAATAGCCATATAAAAATGCTCTAAATCATTATTGATTAGAGAATTATAAATTTAACAAATTTTGAGATATCAATTTTACACCTATCAGATCAGCTAAAATGGGAGAGCAACAAATGTTGGAGGGGATGTGAAAAAACTGGGACACATTCATTGTTGGTGGAATTGTGAACCGAGCCAACCATTTTGGAGAAATATTCAAAATTATGCCCAAAGAGTTATTAAATTGCATATACCCTTTGACCCAGCAGTACCACTACTAGGTTTATTTCCAAAGATAAATATGGGAAAAGGAAAAGGACTTATATGTTCTAAAATGTTGATAGCAGCTCTCTTTATGCTGGAAAATAATTGAAAATTGCAGGGATGTCCATCAGTTGGAGAATGAACAAGTTGTAGTTTCTGATTGTAATGGAATACTACTATGCTATAAGAAATGATGAGCTCAATGATTTTAGGAAAACATGGAAAGACACAAAATAATGAAGAGTGAAATGAGCAGAATCAATATACATTGTATACAGTAACAGCAATATTGTTTTAAGAATGACTTTGAGTAAATATGTCATTTTGACTATTATAAATACCCAATTTAACTATAAAGGATATATGAAGAAAGATGCTATCTGAATCCAGAGAAAGAACTGGAAAATAGAAGTATGTATAGAATAAGTTTACGCACTTTGCTTTGTGTACCTTCTAGATAGATGGATAGATACATGTACACATACATATAACTGTACCAATGTACACAGTCCCACTCTGAAGAGAATATAATATCAACAAGGGTAGGGACTTTTTCCTTTTTTATATCTCCAATGCTTAGCATAAACGTACCTAATAAATATTTTGCTGAAATGAATTAAAAATGAATGATGAATACAGAAGGCATTGTCCATAAAATATTTTTACCTTAAGTTCCATTTAAGACAAACAAAGCTGACAGTATCTGTTCTCCAAAAGTTATTCATAAGTCAAAACAATTTTAAAATGAATTACTTAATGATAAGCTAACAAAAAAAAGTATTGCGTTTAGATTAGAAATGGACTTGGAATTAGAAGACCTGAGTTCAAATCTTGTCTCTCACACATATAACTATATGACCTTGAACAAGTCAGTTACCTTCTCAGTGGTCCAGATGTTATATAAGAGTTGACAGTCTGTACTAGTGAAAAGGTTGTTTTCATTGGGGGAGTTCCCAAAATGGATGAAATAAGAGGTCTGGGCAAAAATACAAAATCATATAACATATGATTACGGCTATATATATTTTATAATGTAAATGCAAGAAATTTCAGTGACAGTAAAACTTGCCATTGTGTTCCTAAAAATGTTTTATGATCATATTCCACTTAGTGTTTTTTCCTGTGATTACCTTTAGTTGCTTCACTGCTTTTCATTTGCCAAGTTTTCTGGTTTCAGTTTCTATTAATGTTACACTTTCAGCAATGTAAATCTATACAGAACATGTAGGCATTACAAGTAACATGCATGGTGTGTGCTACAGGTACATCCAGGTACATTTGGTGGGGCTTCTAGAACTACTTGTATTTGGCTTGTTCCCATTCTTTGTGATATTTGTGGAGAGAAGCAGCCTGTCCCCCATGATTGACTAATTAACCAGTTGAGGTGTAGCATATAAATGGGACACCAGATGGTGCTCTTACTGCAGAAAAGTAACTTAAAGGCCTCTCTCTCTCTCTCTCTCTCTCTCTCTCTCTCTCTCTCTCTCTCTCTGTGTCT
>CM053601.1:29646423-29664790 GCA_028646575.1 Pseudocheirus occidentalis | reverse complement strand
CTCTCTCTCTCTCCCCCCTCCCTCCCTCCTTGCATCTCATAAACAAGCACCCCCTGGTGGTAACAGGTGACCTCTAGGCTTAAGAAAGGAGGCATAGATTTTAGAATATGTCCCTACCCACAAATTACCTAAAATAAAAAAGCCTTCCCATCTCTGTTCTTGGAGGCACCACTCTGTTTCAACTTGTCCCTCCTTAATCATCAGAAATTCACAGAATTCATCAATTTACTTTCTTTTCTTAACAGTCTTATTATTTATTGAAACACCAGAGAAACACAAAACATAGTTATGAAGAGCCTTCACCTAGTAATCTGCAAGAGTCATTTCCATTTCTGTTGACTTCTTTGTGTCTATCACCAGTTCCTCAGCCCACATCTCCTTCAAGTGAGTAGGGATGAAGAAAGAAATGGAAAGATTAGGGAAATTATAGAATATACTGGGGTAGTTAAGTGGCGACACGGAGTCTTGGACCTGGAGTCAGCAAAATTCACCTTCTAAGTTCAGATCTGGCTTCAGACACTTATTAGCTGTGTGACTCTGGGCAAGTCACTTAACCCTGTTTGCCTCAGTTTCTTCATCTGTAAAATCAGTTTCCAAAGGAAATGGCAAACCACTCCAGTATCTTTGCCAAGAAAACCTCAAATGGGCTCAAGAAAAGCTGGAGCTCTGGGGTTGTTTCTTCTGGACTTCACCTTAGCTGTGTTTCACAACATTTTCACTAGCCACTTTCCATATCAGTCTCTCTTGTCTGCCCCTTTCCACTATTCTTCTTCCCATCTACTCCAGGTTTACAGTACTATATCTCCCCACACCACTGCAGGAGCAATTTCAGGTCTAACATTTGTTCTGATGCCATAACATGAGGATCCTTACCTTCCAGGCCCCAGTCCATTGGAAACAAAACCACAAAAGATCTTACTTCTAATGGACACCACACTTTTTTGCCCTAAACCACTGAAACTTGGAGAAGGCTCTCTCTTCTAGGGCAAAATGAAATAGAAACCCAAGAAATCTGAGAAATTCATATCTGTTCACATTTCCCCACTTCTGTAAATATCAGTAATCTTTGTCCCAGTCACTTTGAGGATGTCTTGGAAAAGTTTCATTACATAGTCGCCTATGCGGCAACTGTACATTTCTCATTTAACACTGAATAAACCAAAGGTAAACTACCAAAATTAAAGAATACTCCCCTTGAAATCAGAATATATGGTTATTACAGTACTGATCAAGGAAGGCTGTGTTAGTTGAAAAACCTTTGGGAAACTAAGTAAAAAGAGCTAGGAAAGCAAACTTAGGAGAAAAGTAGACCTGTGGCATGGAAGGTGGTCTGGACACATTTAGGGTGACCTTGGTTACCTTGAGTCAGAACAAACTATAGGGTTAGGAATTAAGGTATAATTGACCCACATGGGGATTGTTTAACCCTATTTACAACTGTTTTTCTTTAATAACTTATATGCTAGGTCATGTAAAGCCTAGTAAATAAATAATCTCTCAAAGTACCTTCTCTCTGTTGAAATCCAAGATACCTAAAGTCAGTCCCTTGGATATAAAAATCTTTATTCATCCTTCATACTTGAAGAGGACCAGTGACATCATGATGTTGATGTCATTTTACAATGTATTCTACTGAGATTGATCAGTCTAATGTGAGCAAAGAAATTCTCTACCACAGGTTGGGTGCAAATAATCCATTTGACATTTGGGGTGGAAATGTATTCAGATGTATATCTGAATTCCCACATCTCAAATTTTCTTTGTTCTACTATGATTCTGCTTTGCTCATAGAACACATCTCCTTCTTTGATTCAAGCACATCATACCAGGAGGTCCTGTGTCACTGTCACCCCTGTCTCACAATCAATACTAAAAAGTTCTTCAGGTAGACCTTAAGAGTGTTCTTTTCCCACTTCTGACTTCCATGTGAGTACTTGCCTGTGCAAGTTCTCCATAAAATAGTCTTTTGGGTAAGCATATGTTTGACATTTGTTCTACACAAGCAGCCCATCAGAGTCACACTCTCTGCAGTAGAGTTTGAATGCTTGGCAGATCAGCTCAAGATCTTGAATTTGAATCCAAGCATTGGACTCCGGATCTAGGCCACTTTCCACTGTATGCTCTCTTTATAATTTGTCACTAATAGCCAACTGGAAGGATTCCGTTTCAATAAGAAGAATTCACTCTTCTCAAGAAAGTTTCAGTAAACACAAGTAATGGTTGCCATTTTATTATTTATCATTACCACTTTATCATGGTCTCATTTATCATTCATGTTATCTAAGGATATATTGAAGGATCCTGAAGGATCCCTGCTTCACTGGTCCTTATTATTACTAATAATAATATTAGTGGCAATATTAAATGGCAGTACAGTGGACTTGAAATTAGGAAGATCTGAGTTCAAATCCAACCTCAGACATTTGCTAGCTGTGATCCTGAGCAAGTCACTTCCCTCTCTCTCTCACTTCATCTATGAAATGGTGCATTTACACTCACATAAAGAGCACCTACCCCCAGGATTATTGTGAAGATAAAATGAATTAATATTTGTAAAGTGCTTTATTATTATCATTGTCACTGACCATGATAGCTCGACCTCTATATAACTTTAGAATTACAAAGTATCAGGCACATTTTAACTCATTTGATTCTTACTGTAACCTCATGAGGCGGAGTAAGTTAATATCATCCACATATTCCAGACCTTTGTAATTTGACAGTCTCAAATATGTTAAGGGTTTTGCCCAAGGTCACTTGACTCTTAAGTGGCAGAGCTGTTCTTCAACTGGAGCTGTCCCTAGTCTAGTGCTACCTGACCTATGCAATTCCCTCGTGTCTTAGACACTCCAGTAGAGTCTGGAAAAATGAAATCAAATAGAGAAAAAGCTATGTTATAACATGCCCCCTCTTTCTTTCCCTGGCCTCAAACCACATTCTCCCAGGGTAGTTTTATCTAGGATTTAAGCATGTGGTTTAAGAAAAAGAAATATGTCTTGCTACTTAAGTCAATGAGGCATTAAGACTGTTATGTATTCCTCTGGGTGAGTTGTTTCAGACTAGCAGCACAACAATACCTACTGGCTGGGATTGTGGGTACAAGGGTGGAGAGGGAGTCAATAATGAATTTGCATCATCTTTGAATGGCTCCAGATGCTTTTCAAAGCTCCCAATTCTTTTCCTACCTTCTTTCTTCTCCTTTTTAACGTCAAGATGAATTGATCCCAGACTGCTGCTTGAGCCTCTGACACTCCTGAATATGAAGGTGTCATTGTAAAATGAACCATAGCAAATTCTTAATAAGCTACCTTCAGAGAGAGTTATAGTTTTTGACATTTAGATAGAGACTTATCCTCTGTGCAGGAAGCTAACAGGGATGTGGGGGGGGCGTAATTTTATTACGTTAAATATATTTCATACCTTACTATCTTGAGCAGTCATGTCACATGCCTTGTCAGCTTCCACCAACCAGGAAAAGTAGGGGAAGGAATAATATGAGTTCATGAACCTGGTTTCTGAAATGGTAAATAAAAGCCTGGAGCACTGAAATCAGAAATGTTATTTGGAGAAAATATAAGTTCTAACCTCAGTGAAACCTTCCTTGAAATCAATAATGTCAGTCCCATGTAAAAACCTTTATTAAACCCTAAACAACATAGAATTATTGCCAGGAACAAAATGGACCATTTCACCAAGTTCAACTCCGATCATATGTTGATAAGTGCTTTTTAAGAGCTATGCTCTAAGAAAAGAATGCCAGAATGCATAATTAATAAATTCTGGATTACTCCAAATGCTTAGGAAGTTTTGAATTCCTATTTTATATCAGAATCAGTACATCTTCTGCATCCATTTTTAGGTCAAGTTTTAGAACATTACAATTTTATGTTATATGATTTATTTTTCTTAAGAGTGTCTCAAGCCTTAAAGGATGCAAATATTACTACAGCTGGGTATAAGTTATATGCCAAAAGCTTAAGTAAGATGAAAGATTGAATGAGACTTGATAGTCATATAAGGGGGAATATTTGACTTCATTTGACCTCACTGAGACTTAGTGAGATAAAACCCATAGTGAAAGTGTGGCTGTCAATATATGCACTTTACTCCAAAGAAAAAGGGTATATGGAACAGGGAGAAGAGCAGGTAGCATTGTCCGTGTGACAAAATTCAGGAATAAAAAGGGCAAAGAATGATAGAGATTATCTGAGTAAAGATCAGGAAGGGGAGAAACATGATTTTGGTCATTAGAATATACAACAAACAGCCTAGATTGAATGTGAAAATACACGAGAAGTTCAGGAAAGAGGTCATAATTCAGTTATTCAGACCTCAAATGCATGTCTCTCTTTTCTGTCTCTGTGTATATCTCCCCAATTAAAAAGCTTCTTGATTTGCTTTAATCATAATTTCACCCTTCAAAAGGTGGTGGAGAAATCAACAAAGTAACATTCTATAAGTCCCTCCTTCATATGAAGAGAGACAGGCATAGCAAGACAGATAGAAAAAGAGAAAGATAGAAACAGAGACAGAGAAAGCTACAGAGAATTGCTGACTTTAGTCTGTGATGCTGCACTCTGTTCCTAGGCTCAAAGCCACACGATCACCATGTGCTTCCCAGAACTTATTCCATGTTTAGTTACAGCTAGTGATAACATTCACAGTCCCTCTTATCCACCCTGAATCGTGACTGTAATATCAAGCAAAGGCAACTTCCAAGGTCTGGATTACCAGCATACCAAACTCCATTTATTCAGAACAGAGAAAGTCAAAATACGGTATAACTCATTCATTTAGCAAGTAATTTCTCAATTCAATCCAGGTACTACTCCACCCCTAGACGGTACATTCATTTAGTCAGTCAAAGTCTTTTCTCAAATGGAGATCAGTTTCCAATAATAAACAAAGTACATTCATTTGATCAATCACAGAGCACAAAAAAGGCCAAAGGTTTTCCACCCCTGCACACAAATTAATTACAATACTATCCATTAACACCAAGCATTTTCTCAAAAGGGGCAGAGAGCACAAAAGGCCATCTACCCTTAAGCTATAACAAGGTCAAGATAATATTTCAGCATTGAAAACCCAAGGAAAGGCCCTTATTTCATTTTTACTCAAGGCTAGCCCTTAGCAATCTCAGTTCCTGGGGAGACAAGGCTCAACAAAGCCATAGCCAGTGTCCTCATCAAGTCACTCTCTGCTGTAGAACAGTCTCAGAACCTTTGAAAATATCTGCAAGACCCTCTTCTAGGATTTCTGTGAACATACAACAAGAAAATCCTTCTTCAGAGCTTCTGAACCAACAGCCAGGTTCCAGGACCTCTACAACAGCAGCACTGTCCTTCACCATCAGGTACATCTGGAAAAACAACATCAAAACATCCAGACAAAATACTGGCATCACAGCCATGCCTCCTCAGTTCTTAGCAGCTCCAGGTGGCAGTCCTCAAAAGTCCTGGGCAGCTCCAATGGGTTCTCAGCAGTCTTTCCCTCAGTAACTCAGGCTCCATGATACTGGATACTGCTCCCCCAAAAGTCCTTCTGGCCTCTTCTCGTCTTGGGCCTTTCTCCCAATTTATAGCTTCTCCCAGTCCAGCCCTGTCTCTTCAAGTCAACAAGTCCATCCCACAAGTGGGATTCACAAGCTCTGGGTTTTAACACTCAACCCAAAAACCAAGTCAATTCAGGGGCATCTCCAAATTCCATTACCATTACAGTGACTAAGCACCGGGCAGTGATAGCACTACTAGATGGCTCTCATTCACTCCTGTACCCAGCACTTGCTCAGGGGCATCCTTTATGTTGCCCTGAGTTCCCTCTCAGATCTTGGGCACGAATATGTTCCCTGACACCACCTTAGCAGCAGCCATGTGGTCCTGGCAAGTCCTCCTCCCAAGAATCCACCATCTACCCTAAGCTAGAAAAGTTGCTAACTGTGACTTTTACCATGGCTTTGCCATTAGAATTCAGTGGTGCATTTTCTAGATCTTTGTCATCAAGAAGATTGTAGGAGGGCAAACATATAGGGAACACAGGTGGCCAAAGATTACTTCCCAACTCTTGGTCCCAGAAATGCTTTTCACCCTTTATGGACCTTTCTTCAAGTATAAATGACTCTCTAGAGCAGTGCTTCTCAACCTTCCTAATACTGCGACCCTTTAATGCTCGTATGTGGGCATATCTGCATGTGGGCAGACCTGTGGAAATATGTATTTTCCGATGGTCTTAGGTGATCCCTGTGACTCCTGTGAAAGGGTCATTCGACCCCCAAAGGGATCGCCACCCACAGGTTGAGAACCACTGCTCTAGAGTTTATAGGAATCATTTCTTTCCATCATGATCCCTGAAACTGCTGTAGTACTTGGAAGATTCTCTTTCTACTTCTGTCTTCAAACACTTCCTATATACTTCCTTTTCATTGACTATATCTGCTCCATTTGACTCCACTACCCAGTCTAATTGTCTCTGGGACTTTTGATGGCTCTTCTGATCACCTTGATACTACCTTCTCAGAATACTCATTCAGCTAAGATGAATCAATGAGATAATTAATGAACTAAAAACATTTATTGTTTATTATGTATAAAATCTGGACTAATTGGTAAAGACACAAATAGAAAAATAAGACAGTCCTTGCTCTCAAGGAGCTCACATTCTAATATGGGAGATATACACATGTGTACATATATATGTGGGGCAGGGAGGTTATATGTATGTGTAGGCATATAAATAGGGTAAGGGAGAGAGGGAGAGGGAGAGGGAGAGAGAAAGAGAGAGAGAAGAAGGGAGAGAAAGATGGGAACAGAGAGACAGGAAATGGGGAAAAGGGAAGAGGGAAGAGCAGGGGAGAAAGGGGGGAGGAGAGAGAGGGAGCGGAAGTGAGAAAGGTTTCAACCTTATGTCATACAGAAAGGTCCAATGGCCCTCAGGATTCAGTAGCAAAGCAGGTGGTAATGCTTCTCATTTAATGTCATTTTGACTGACAAAATCATGTCAGGTTCTGATGTTGAACAATTTTACAATGCCAATGACTTTGGTGACAATTTTTTTTTTCATGGCCTTCAGTAGCTATGGTTACCACAGTAATAGAGTTTGGCTAGATGGCCACTGCAGTTCCCTCCTGTTCTATATTTATGAACTAGTTTGTAAATATTGATACTTCTATGTTGGATTTTCTTAAAACTGGCTGCATGTCTCAAGCTAACACTCCCTCATTGACACTAATGAAGAAAAAGGAGAGTGTATAGATTGATAAAAGCCACAGAAATAAAAACTTCATCAAATCTAACATACTTCTCCCTTTCTGTAGTTTTATCGTTGGTTCACAAATTACAATCAGTTCATATACAGAAGCATATATTACTAGATTAGACTATCAAGACTAATAGAGATAAGTTATTTGTACCCTTCTCCAATAAATCTCCCTTGCTCTAAAAAGGAAGAAAAGGAGCCATTCATATATCTTTTTTCTCCTTTAAAATAATCATTGGTGTTTCTCTTCGAATTCACAGTATACACCAAAAGATATACATCTACAGAGCATCTAGGTGGTATAGTGAATAGAGCACCACCCCTGGAGTCAGGAGGACCTGAGTTCAAATTCAACCTAGATACTTGACATAGTTGCTATCTGTGTGACCTTGGGCAAGTCGCTTAACTCTAGTTGCCTTGCCTTTCCCCCTCCTCCCCCAAAAAGATATACATCTGCTACATTGCCTATAATATACTTCCTTAACTATATTAGTATAATAGTACTAGTACAATATCTTAACTGCTTTTATCCAAGTTCTTCTGTGTACAGAGTTGGATACACAGTGGAGATCTATATTGCACTTCAGCAGATGCTGCATGTCCTACCAATCATTAGTTTTTAAATTTCTGGAGCAAATGGTTCATCCAGGTTCCAGCTAGATCAATCAGGGCCAAACTACTTCCTTACAAAAGTTCAGTGAATCATGACAGCTACAGATATGATTCTGAATCCATGAATTCCAACTATAATATGCCAGAGGAGGGAGTCAACTTGAAAGGCAACATGGTATAGTAGACTTAGAATCAGACCTGGCTTCAAATATCACCTCAGACGTTTAGTGGTTTCTTCCTGCTACTCCCACTATCTTGCCTCTACTTCCAACCTGAAGGTTTTTTTTAGCCACAGTAACTTCCAGTTCCTTGAAATACATTTCCTCTTTTTTTTTTTTTGGAAGGGGGCAGAAAAGTCGAGGGGAGGGGCAGGAAGGTTAGAGTGGAACAAAGCTATCAGTCATTCAAACAATAAACACCTATTACAGATCAGAGAAACTGAGTAGTAAATGTCAGGGGTGGAATTTGAACTCAAGTTTTCTGATTCCAGAATCAATATTCTTTTCATTTTATCATAATAAATTGTGGGACTTATGATCATTTTATAAAATAACTTTAACTAGCAAGGTCAATGTTAAATACTATGTGTCAGACATTGAAAAGTACTAACTACTGGAGATGCAAAGTTAAAGTACAGTCGCTGTTCTCAAAGAGTTCAAAGTCTAATAGGAAAGCCAACATACAAATAACTATGTAAAAGCAAACTATATACAGAATACACTTGAAATAAACAATAGGGAGAAGGCATTAGAATTAAGAGGGTTCAGGAAAGGTTTCCTATAGAAGGTGGGATTTTAGCTGAGACTTGAAGGAATCCAAGAAAACCAAGAGGCAGAGATGAGAAGGGAAGATTTTCTAAGCAAAAGAAATAGCCATTGAAAATGCCTAGAAGGGCAATTAGGGGATGTAATGGATAGAACATTAGCCCCAGAGTCACGAGGACCTGAGTCCAAATCCAACTCCAGGTACTTACTAGCTGTATAACTCTGGGCAAGTCACTTAACCCTGATTATCTCCCTCTCCCCAAAAAAATACTAGGAGTCTAGAGGTGGAGTTTCACCATTATATACATTAGCAAGGAAGCTAATGTCACTGGATCAGAGTACACGAAAGGGTGAGTAGTAGGAGCACCTTGGGTGGAGATTCTGCAAAGAATGATACTGAAAAGTCTGAAGTAGGAGGAAAACCAGACGGCAATGTCATGAAAATCTAGACAAAGGAGAATATCAAGGAGGAGAGGTTAATCAAAAGTGATAAAGGGAGGTCAAGAATAATGAAGATTGATTTTAAAGTCATTAGATTTGGAAATTAAGAGATTGTTAGTAACTTTGGAGAGAGCAATTTTGGTTGAATGATGATGTTGGAAGCTACCCTGTCAAGAGTTAAGAAGAAGAAATGAAGTAGAAGTTTAGCTACAAGAAAAAAGAGAGATATAGTATGATAGCTAGTGGAGATAGTTGTATCAAGTGAGGGTTTTATGAGGATGAAGGAGACCATGTAGGCAGAAAAAAAACAATCAATAAACAAGGAGATATTGAAGATCTGACAAAGAATCACAGTGATAGATGGGATAATCTACTGGACAACATGGGATGGAAAGGGGTCATTTGCAGAGGGAAAGGTGTGAAAGTACATCTAAACAACAGTAATTATTTGATAAATTGCTGGATTGATTTATAGTATAGATTTAAAGCCTAGAAGAGAGACTAGTGGAGCCTACAAAACCTTTGGGGGTCAGAAGACAGACATAAAAAACAGGGTATATTCCTCCCAAAACCAAAGTACATCCTATGGTCTAGAGATCTCCAACCCACTCCTAGATTATACCACCTGGTATTAGCCAAAGACCTTAACTCTTGAACTATGGTGGCTCTTTCCATTGATCTTACGTTTTTCTGTCTCTTCATTAGCCATGATGGCCTCATCGTTCTTATGGGTTAGAGGACGATGGTTTGGTTTAGGGCTAGAAATCAGAGGCCATTCATCATTCTAAAGAATAAAGTCAGTATTTCTGTGTACCTACCAATACCACTCCCCATTCAGATAATAGGGCAAGCATGAAATCAATACAATGACTGAATATACTTCAGTTTTCCTTTATTAAAAGCTGGGTCTTTTCATAAAAATAGCAGATTAGCAAAGGACCTTTTGGCATTTTCCAGAGAAGTAGTTTTGTAGCCAAAGGGCTTCATCTCATTTTTTCAGCTACCAAGATCATATATTTATAATAGATAACACTACAAACAGTTACAGACACTAAGTGATGCTTGTTTAACCTTTATTTACAGAGTATATGTGCTCATCTGACTGTGAAATAAAAGGCTTACTTAAGGGAAGAAAGTGAGAGAAACTTCTTCTCAGCATCATTAAATGGCTTTTCTTACCAAGCTTCTCCTAATTAACAACTCCTGCATTTATCTTCATTTTCAGTAGCATTTGAATTAAACTGTTATCTCTTCTATCTCAAGTCCAAACGTACAAGTATTCAACCTATCAATATAAATGTGAATCGACAAAAAATGAGCTAGATCAATGGAGAGTTTGCTTTTTTTATACATAGCAAGATTAATCAAGTGTAATCCAAATCAAAATAGCACTGAAATTCCCTTTTCTTGCACTTTAAAAATATGGGCAGAACTGTATTCAATATCAGATAGATAAAGGAAGCCACACAAGGTGCTTTATCACCTTCAATAATTAAATAATTTCCTGTGCTGCCTTCTGTAGTTCACTAAGGATTCAGTGAGCTCTTTGGAACTCTGCTACAAAGTAACTTCTTCCTTTTTTCTTCCTTTTAATAGTCTGATTGCAGTGGGCAGATTTCTAAAAAGCATTTTATTCCATATTCTACTGGGCCTTACTAGACTTAGTTTTTAAGAACAACTAATTAAAGAACAAGCCTTGCTTTTTCTCTTATTCTTAGCATGCCTGGAGATCCGCCTTCGGGTGTTTACCAGGTCAAGTAGGTGACAGTCCTCTTCACTTCTGTTTTAAATTCCACAGGGCTTAATGTAGACTTGGGGGGAGGAAGGATTTCTCCCTTTCTCTAGACTTTAAATCCAATGTTGATGATAAAAAATAGGCTTCCTAGAGTAATTTCCTAATGAGAAGTTGAAAACAAAAACTATAGCCATATTCTATTTTATATGAGCATTATTTAAACACTAATTATGCTCTGTCTGGAAACAGATTTAAAATCTGTGGTTTTATACCAGTTCATCTGAAATGTAATTCAGTAATAAATGATTATGTATATGATGATGGTATTTATAGAGTACTTTGAGATTTTCAAAGCATTTTAGAAATATGATTCTCATTTATCTTCGTAACAACCTGGGAGGTATGTGCTATTTCTATTACCATATTACAGATGAGTAAACTGAGGCAGACTGAGGTGAAGTGTGAGCCAGGGTCACAGAGCTAGTGTCTGAGGCCACATCCCAAATCAAATCTTTCTGACTCCAGGTCCAGTGTTCTGTCCCCTGTAACCACCTAGTTGCCAACATAGACTATTAAGCTCCCGGAGGGTAAGAGCTTTCTCATTAATCTTTGTATTCCCTAGTGTCTATAACCATCTTACAAATAAATATTATCATATGATTATATGTAATTGTTGCTCAATTGAGTTTTAAAATGCTGCCCTAAAATTTGTAAATATATATATATATTTATATAAACACATATATGCATGTATATATGTATTTTTGGTGAGACACAATTTCACTGGTGTAGAGTTTCCAGTGGGGAGCTTCCCCTTCAACACAAACCTGTGCCTTCTGTATAATTTATGTTATAGAGTTGACTATGATGCAAAGAGATCACTTGGCCTTGTATAGCTCTTGTCAAGACTTGTTGATTTTACCTTTGCAACATCTCTCAAATATAACCCTTTTCCCTCCTCTGACATGGCCATCCTTCTGTGGAAGCCTCTCACCACCTCTTTCTAGGACTCTTGCAAGAGAATACTAGTGGGTTAGCCTGCTTCAAGTTTCTCTCCACTCCAGTCTATCTTCCCTTCAGCCACTGAAGAAATTTTCCTAAAATACAGGTTCTCTGTCATTACCACTGACCCCCACCAACTCAATCAACTCCAGTGGCTCTCATTGCCTCCAGTATCAAATGTAAAAAGTTCTGTTTGGCATTTAAAGTTCTTTATAACCTACCTACCTCCTACCTTTCCAGTCTTCTTACACTTTACTCCTTGCCACTTACTCTTCAATCCAATGACATTAGCCTCCCAATTTTTCCACCAAGACAACCGTCTCTTGGCTCTGGGTATTTACTCCAGCTGTCCACCATGACTAGAACAATCTCCCTCCTCCACTTGGACTACTGACCTCCCTGGCTACCCAGCAACCATAAAATTCCTTTCCCTACCCCCTCTTAATTCCAGTTATCTTCCCTCTGTTAATTACTTCCTATTTATCCTGCTTTCTTTGTATATATTTGCTTGCATGTTGTCTCCCCATTAGAGTATATATTTTGCCCCTTTTTATCCCCAGCCCTTAGCACAGGCCCTGGAATATGGTGGTCTCTTAATAAACGTTCATTGATTGAGTGCCACATCACATTGCTATATGTCACCTTGGGTAAATTATTTTGCCATTTGGGAACTGGAGAGACTCTCTCGGTCTATAAATTACAGAGAAGGGACTGCCCTATATTGAAAGAGGAAGCTTCTCACTGAAACTCCTTACACTGATAAAATCAGAGGTACTATCTAAATGTAAAAAAAAAAACTATTAGCAACAATTTCTATATGCAATGAAGTTCTTTCATTTTCTTAACCTTCTTGGGCACCATTTTTCTCATCTATAAAATAATTAGGTTGGCAGCTAGGTGGCATGTTGAATACAATGTTGGACTTGAAGTTGGGAAAATTTCACTTCTAATCTAGCCTCAGTTAGTTACTAACTGTGTGACCCTGGTCAAGTCATCTAATCTCTCTCAGTCTCCATTTCTTTATCTGCAAAATGAGAGAGTTAAACTAGATGGCCTCCAAGATCCCTTCCAGCTGTAAACTGGTAAAAAATGGCATGACACAATTCATTTCGAAGTATTTTTATCTCCACAGTATGCATAACCAGTCAAACCAATCTGGCACCTGGACATTGCCCAACTATTCAAGAAGAAAAATTACCCAAATATCTTCTTTTCCAAATGGGGCAGTGCTTTCTCTAAGGACTTACACATACGCGCGCGCGCACACACACACGCACACACACACGCACACACACACACACACACACACACACACACACTTCAAAAATGCCAAGTAAATGCCTTATTTGAAAATGCCTAAGACAAGTCTTGCCAATGGAAAAGAAGTCTTCTGAATTGGTAGATCAATGTTACATGCAAAGAATGAGGTAGCATGTAATGTTAGGGACATTCACTGTATTGGCATTTATAAAATCTGGGTTCTAGGCCCAGCTCTCCTACTAACTTGCTATGCTGCTTTAGGGAAATCAGTGAAGGACTTCCTTTTCCTTATCTGTCAAGTAAAAGACTAAACTAGACATTCTTGACAGTAGCTCTTAGGTGACCCCAAATTCTCCTTGTCCTCGCTTATCCTTATACCCTTTTGGAAGTTACCTGAAGCTTCTTGTGCACCAGTTCCTCTTCAGTTAACAGGAATTACTAGCTTGGAGCTTGAGGAAATTAATTAGATGAGGAAATGCTTAAAGAAATGTTTGCTTGGAGCCAAAGGATTTGTGTAGAATCACAGAAGAAATGATAGCTCCCTTCAGTTTGGGTTTGCTTACTCTGTATCTTCAGGTCCCTGCATGTGAGAGAGCATTTGAAGTGTGGGACATTAACATCAGCAATCAATGTAGGAACTAATGCAGAGTGTATATTGGCCTTCTTATGGCTCTGGCTAAATTACATTTACATGGCTTTAGTTTGTTCTACTCAACCGGAGCTTAGAAATATGCTTAGAAAAGTGGAGTTCTTAACAAGATGCAAGGTATTAGATTTGTTGCAAAGCTTAAGTGAATTACACAAACAACCAACTGGGACTAGGAATTTTTTTTTCCTACTAGTGGTAATCTGGACTGTAATCACTGATAATGATAGTGATAATAAGAAAAGCACTGATTGGATCATTGCCATTTGGAAGTATTTAGTTGAGATGACAATATTAGGCTACATAAATTTACCTCCTCTATAGTATAATAGCCCTTTATCCTCCTCATGACCATATCAGAGCTGTTACAGGGCTTGAGGACATCCCCTCTCTACTCGCAGCATTTCTCATTTTACTATAGTGCAACATATTACAAATCAGAAATGATGAAAGGTTATATGAAACCATTGGATTCTCTATGGGGCAGGAGTACAGTGACAAGAACACTGGAATTGGGAGGGTCAGATGAATAGGGTTAAATTCACCGCTTTGCCGCTGTCTACTGATGTCCCCTCAGATCCCTCATCTGTAAAATGAGGTTATGTATAGGGGTGGGGTACCTGTGGCCTTGAGGCCACATGTGGCCTTCCAGGTCCTTGGGTGCAGCCTTTTAACTGAGTCCAAGTTTTGTAGAGTAAATACTTTTATTAAGGGGATTTGTTTTGTGAAATTTGGATTCAATCAAAGGGTTACACTTGAGGACTTGGAGGAATACATGTGACCTTGGGGCTACAGGTTCCCTACTTATGTAGGAGATGGCTAAGGTTTCATCCAGTTCTAAATCAATGACCCTATAAACGAGTTTCTAGAGTGTGGTCTTTGTTGTTGTTCACTCATTTCAATCCTCTCTGACTCTTCATGACCCTATTTGGTGTTTTATTGGTGAAGATACTGGAGCGGTTTGCTGTTTCCCTCTCCAGTTCATTTTACAGATGAGGAAACTGAGGCAAACAAGGTTAAGTGACTACCCTGGGCTCACACAGTTAGTGTCTGAAGCTGGATTTGAAATCAAATCTTCCTGACTCCAAGTCCAGCACTTTATCCACTGTGGCATCTATCTTCCTCTCTACCCAACTCCCCCAGTCTATAGTTGCATATATAAATGATGCTAGTAATGATTTCAGGGAGTCATTATAGTAAAATGGATAGCCTGGGAATCAGGAAAATCTGGGATCTTTTGCTTTTCCTACATATTGGCTGGTTACACTGGGCATGTCACAACTTTTGAAGGATTCAGAAAACTAAGGCTCAAAATTGCAAAGCAGGTCCTGATTGGCAATGGTAGAAGGCATTCCTCACTGAGAACTTCCTACAGCAATGAAATGACAGGTGCAGGCCCCCCAAATGAGGATGCCATACCCCTGAAAGCAACAGAAATTATATTATTTGAATTTTATGATCAATAACATATAGTAGGCAATGTTAGTTGATGATATTATTATCATCCCACTTAACACCAGCTGTGTAAATAAGCAAGTCATTTAATCTCTAAACAGCTCATTTTTTCCATCTTTAAAACCTGTGGTACCCCTCCTAGGACTGTCACAAGATTCCAATGATCCAATGCATGGGAAAGATTAGTAAGTGTTAAAGGACTATATCAGTATATCTTCATTATTAAAACATCAGTTATTACAAATAAAGACCTATGCCCTTACCTCTATAATTTATCATCTGAGAGAGTTGCTTAGAACCCTAATAGGTTAAGTGACTTACTTAGGGTCACACAGCCCATCAGTCTTCTTGATCAAAGTGTCTCTTCTATACATATTACACAATGAGTAAAGTCAAGTATTAGTGTTATCTATTCCAACAATTTAACCAAACTTTCATTAAGAACCACATACCTGTACAGGTCTATGGAGGAACATTTACAGCATAACATATTTCACCTTCTTCTATACCTCAATTGAAAGGTACTGCTCAAGGAAGCAAAGGCTATGGCAAGTTAAACATGCATTTTTCATTCCACTGGGCAAGATCATTATCCTTTCCTGACCATTTTTCTTATAGCCTGACTGGATCCTTAACATTTCCCATTCTCTCCCAGCTGCTGTTTCCCTCCCTCATTAAGAGGAGCAGATTTCTCTCAGCTGTTGTTTCTGGTGCTTGTTCTTGCTTGACTTCTTCCCTGTATTTACTATCTGATGCAGTCTGTCCCAGAATAGGATCATTACTGATCAGATCCCTTGAAAGAAATCATTGAGCTAGTACCTTGGCTAGGGAGGAGGAGCAAATCTACTCACAACAAGCAGGGGTCCAGAGTTCAAGTTTCTTGCCACTTGGTCTTGAAAGACTGGCCTCTTACCTCCAGGCCTCTTGACATGGAGAACATAATGATCTGCATGTAAGGATAACACAGGGTGATGTAAATTTTGCTCTCTCTTCCTAACTCTGTGAAAACTCTCTCCCCCTGCTATTACTTCTAGTTTCCTCATCTGCCTCTGCCTTAAACCTTAGCTTTAACCCAACTACATCCCAATCCTTGTCCATTGTGCCTTCTATTGTTAACAAAATAACCTCTTCCATCTTCTTGTACATATGGTTGACTCACCCCAGAAGACACTACAACTTTGTTCACACTTTGCAGTATTAGATGTTCCTTCTTTCTCACCTGCCTTCCTAGCACCTCTCCTCCCAAACACACAAACACTCCTTATTCCTCATGGCCACTTCCAAATACTCTCCCTTTCACTATTGGTCAGCAATCCTTTGAAGTTCACTCCATCCAAATTTCTCACACTATCCAAATTCTGTTTACAATTATCTACAAGACAGCCACAATCATTCTCTCCATCACTCTCTCCCTTCCTCTTTCCCCCCCTCTATCTCTGTCTCTCTCTGACTCTCTGTCTCTCTCTCTCTCTCTCTCTGTCTCTCTCTGTCTCTCTCTCTCTGTCTCTCTCTCTGTCTGTCTCTCTCTGTCTCTCTCTCTCTTTCTCTCTCTCTCTGTCTCTCTCTCTCTCTCTCTCTCTCTCTCTCTCTCTCTCTCTCTCTCTCTCTTCAAAAGGTTCACTACTGACTCAGTATTCCTTTACAGCCCAAACCCTGCCCTCAATATTTGGGGACTTCAATATATATGTTGATATCCCTTTCAAATATCAATTTATCTCTTTCCTGACACCAACAGGGAGACCGTCCCTTCCATCAAGGAAATTTACCATCTAATGGATGAGACAACATAAATATTAGGGAGGTGGGTTAGGGAAGAAAGTATTTGGAGAGTCACAGGAATACTAAATTGATCCATAGAGTAGTCAATTGATAGGTCATTTCTAGAAAGAGTGGTAATGATGGGGTAAGGGAAAGTGAACAAATGGGTAGATGAAGGAATGAAAGTGCATACTGTATACCAAGTACTGTGCTAGCTTCTAGGGGTTGAGTAATACAGTGGCGTGACAGATGATAAGATGGACAATGTAGACACTATATAAGATACTAAGCATGGTCTAGAGATGGGGAACCTGTGACTTTGAGGCCACATGTGGCCCTCTACATCCTCAAGTGCAGCCCTTTGACTGAATCCAAACTTCACAAAACAAGAAGTTTGGATTCAGTCAAAGAACCTCACGTGAGGACCTAGAGGACCACATGTGGCCTCAAAGTCATAGGTTCCCCACCACTGGTAATCTCATGGTTAGGTGCAAACTAGATATAGTGGCTTATTGAGTTTTTTCTTACTTGTTAATCAAGATGTGGAGGGGCAAACCTCCTCTATCACATTCCTCCCCAGCTTATCTCCAAATGATCCTTGGCATAGCACAGCAACCCAAGCCAGCTACTCTGGTAATGAGGGGTTGGAGAAAAGCAAAGGAGCAAAGGATAGTCTATATACCCACCCCCATCCCACCTACCAGTGAGATATGGCACAGAGCCCTAAAGGAGAGATGTATGTGGGAGCAAAGGGTTGGTCAAGGAGCAGGATCCCAGGGCTACTACTGAATGAGCAGTATGGGGACAAAGGGGATGAGGGAAACATTCCCCATGTTTTGACTAGTTGCTCCTTACTAGTTTGGGTTCCACCTATTGAGCAAGAATCCAAGGCAGAAAAGACCTTGCTTTCTCAGTGACTAATTTTGCTGAGAAAAAGCTATTTTCAGCAAATTTACTTGTGATAGAGTAAGTATGGGTAAATGATAAAGGTGAACTACAACTGTAAATCAGGGAGAGATGAAGTGATTCCAACCAAGATTACATACCTGCATCTTTTCATGATGTATATGTTGCCTGTACCAGAGATGCCCTTGTACTATAAAACAAAAGCTAGCATTTATATAGCATTTTAAGGTTTACAAAGTACTTTAGGAATATTAGTTTTTCCTACCAATAACCTTGATGTAGGTAGTTGCTCTTATTTATCCCCAGTACAGATGAGAAATCTGAGGCAGACCAGTAGTCCAGCTACTAAGTATCTGAGGCTGGATTTGAACTAGGTCTTTTTGACTCTGAGTGCAGCACTCTATCCACAGTGTCACCTAGATGCTGTATCAAGTCAAATCAGAAAGATATATTAAGTTCTATGTGGCAGGCACTGAAGAAAGAAAGAAAGAAAGAAAGAAAGAAAGAAAGAAAGAAAGAAAGAAAGAAAGAAAG
>CM053601.1:29577081-29645923 GCA_028646575.1 Pseudocheirus occidentalis | reverse complement strand
GGGGGGAGGGGGAACAGGGGATGGAAATGAGGAGTTTAGAATGACACTTAGGTTATGAGCCTGGGTAATTGGGAGAATTGTGGTACCCTTGAGAGTAATGGGGAAATTAGGAAGAGGATAAGGCTTGGGGAGAAAGCTAATGAGTAGTAAATTTATGTATATTAAAGATCTTGTTGAGGATATTTCTCTAGAAGAGACACCATGAGAAATCATAAAATGATTTTTAAAAAAACAATTTCAGAGTGAGAAGGAACTTCAGAAATCATCCAGTCAATTCCATACCTGTGTAAAATACCCTTCAATTTTTTTGGATTGGGCTCGCTCCTCTTATCTGCTCTCACAATAGCTAGTGTAAGTTCCCAGAGAGAACACCAACACATTCAAACTCTCTCAGGGTCCTAAGGGTAATCCTATTCAAGGGAAACATATTTTTCCCACTGACCATTCTATCTACTGAACCTCTATTCAATATGCTTTTTATCTACACAATGAGCCACTCACAATATTACAGCTATCCCTTCCACACTGAGATTTTCCCCTTCATGGTTTCAGTATATTGCAGGTCAGCATAAGCAATCAAATGGGAATTTGGGGAGAGTTTTGTAGAAGCCACAAACAATACACAAAGGCCAGCAGATGGCATAGAAAAAGTTTAGAAACTCAGAAATGCCTATATAGATAGATGTATGTATCTGTGTGTATATGTATACGCATACATATATATGTATACGCATACATATATATGTATAGAGAGAAAAAGAGAAAGACGGAGAGAGAGAACATTGTATAATATCAACCCAAATTTTACAATAAGGTACAGTAAAAACCCCATAAAAGACAAAGAAAAAATTCAGATGAAGGGAAAGTAAAAACTTTTACATGGATTTACCAGATCACATGCCATGCTCCTAACCTCTGCTATGTGGAAGAGATAACTGTATATACTTTTAGATCTTAAACATAACAACTTACTTAATAAAGTGAAAGAAATAGTATTATAGATAATAATCTCATATCAAATACATAAAATTCAAATATATCATGATATACAAATAAACCTGGATCACACTGTCCTGTGGATGCATTCAATAGTACAGACAAATAATAATAGATTTTTTTTAATGGGTGTCCTCATATAAGAACCTAGTATGGATAAACCAGAATCCCTTTAATTTTTACCCTGGCAAGCAAATTACTCAATCTTTCTCTTGGGTTTGCCTCATTTCTCTTCCAGTTCATTACCAAAAAAAGGCATCATTGACTTCCTTCTCACATAAACTCAAGGTGTGGAAAGTACTGTCCTTTTCAATTAGTTCATCTCCACTAGATAATTGATTCAGTGTTGACATGGTATTATGCTGTGCTAGTTAGCAGAACCATCAGTCTCTCTTATTCGCCATTCAACCCTGATATGGTTAGGGCAACTCATCCCCTTGGGCATGATTTTCTCTCTCAGCTTTTCCCTCCACCCTTTCCCTGTCTGGAAGTGCTTTTCCTTTCAAACATAGCCCAGGGAAACAAGAAAATGGTACAGGCTGTACCACCAGTTCAGCCTAGCCAATCACACCTTACCCCAACACCAGCCAAGGTGCTAACTTATAGCCTCAACAGTGATCTTTGCCTTAGGAAATTGTTTCTTTAGCTCCAAGCCCCCAGTTATAGAATTACACAATGTGGTTCTGTAACTGGGGACCCAACATCAGCCTTCTACCAATCCCCAGGTTAGGGAAAATTCACTAGAGGAATTAAGAAAAGGTAAAATGCTGAAAGATGTTTGTTCTCAAACTGACAAACTTCCATCTCCTGCATACTGACCTAGGCAAATCCAAAGCAGCAATATACTACTAATAAACTGAGCTTCATCCATCTCTAGAGAGTCATGCTTCATCTCTAAATACTGTGTTATTAAAGAAAATTAGGTATTGTTCTGAAAAGGCAAAAACCTTAATTTTGGAAAAGTAGAATGCTATTATATAATTACTTTTAAAGGAGATGAATAAAATACATATTCTAGGTTTTTCATGGTACAAGTACATCCAGAGAATAGTGAGACCTTTTGTAATATGAGCTATTATTATTATTGCTCTACTTTTCATATCTGAGCCGCACTTCAGCCCTTTCAAATATAATTAGTGCCAAGGCTCTTTTTTAAACTAGGACGTAAGGCTATTGTCTATTTTTACCATCTTTGCCTGACTTTGGTTTAGCACAAGAAATGGTTGCTATAAATTATTCCATGAAATAATTTAATCATATTCAACTCCTTAGGCTTGTATCTGTTGCTGTGTTTTCCCTGTTTCTGCAGGGGACTATCATTTTCTATGTTTGCTGTTTATAAAAATATTTTTGTTTTAAAAAAAAGATTTTTCTTGGCTCTGAACTTACCCTGGACTTTATCAGTGAATATTTTTGATGTTATAACTCAACTCTTTGTGCTGCTAAAATGGCTGAGGCTTTTTTTTATGGTTCTTATTTTTCCCCCATCAAACATACTGACTCCTTCTGTCAAAATCTAATGATAAATGAAGATTTCTCCCACAGTGGACCTCTCATAACCATGGCAACTCCATCAGCAGCTAATGGCTACATTGCAAAAAATGCTTTTGAAAAGGACAGCTCCTCTAACTCCTATAATACAAATGCCCTTTTCTTCCCCCTTTTTGTAATGATGGCAAGAAAACAACACTACCTAAACAAACATTTGCTTTACTGTGCACATGTAGAGCAAATAAAAAAAGAGAGGGAAAAATGGACAAATATAAAGGGGAAAAACATGTTAAAGCATAGCAGTGAAATTGAAAAAGATTCTGCTGGCTTGGTAATATTAGAAAAACTCTTCTTTCATTTCCCAAACTGGAATCAATATTGTCGTTGGTCTTTCATAGTCTGAGAACATCTCATTGCATTCCTCTCCTGCCCCAACAGCTTAAAAGCAATAACAGAGCAGTTTTCTGAAATGCCTGTGGTAAGTATCATCTCTATTGTCTTCCTTCATAACTGGTCATTTGTCAATAGTGTTACTATATACGTTAATGTTATATTAGCTGCCAAAAGCTTCTCATTTCCTACTCGTTCTTTTCTTCCTGACGTGTCCAGGAATAAAATGAACATATACTCAACTTATTCCAGTGTCTTTTACCCAACACCCAGACAGCTGAAATTCAGGCCTGATTCTGTCTTTCAGTCATTCAAAGATTGTGTCTAAAGTAGGACATAGTTTCTGCCTCCCCCCCAAAAAAAAGAAGATTTGGACCCTAGTCCCATTCCTAGAATAGTAAGCATTTTGAAAGGAAGGGCTTTTTTTTAATTGTCCAAAAACTAAAGTAAAATACAACTGGCCCTCCCCTATCCTTGGAAAAAATGTAAATATGGGGAGGGACAGAAGCTGGCATGGAGAGAAGGGACAAGAAAAGCCAACCCTGGAAGTTCTGCAGACCCTCAACCCTCTGAACCCTCACTTCTCATCTCTCTATCCCTGTTTATCATGGCCACTTCCAAACTCTAATCCTTAAAGCCCCTTCTCAATATAGTAGGCTACACACCAACTTGTGGCTTCAATGCCAGTGCCTCCTGGGGCACAATCTAGGTGGTGGGGAACTGTTTTCTATCATGCAGTTTTCACATGCCAGTGAGAGCAATGGGGCAGAAATCATGTGACATCTAGTAAGGTCCTAAGTGACAGAAGCAGAAAGAAATGGTGTTTATCCTGGTGGCACTTGGACTGTGATTGAAACTTTATCTTAATATACAATTCTCCACACCAGTCCTATTCTAAACTTTCACACTCCACACTCTTGCTTCTCAACATTCCCCCATAAAACTATCTTCCTCTTTTTAGGGGTAGCTAGTTGGTATGGTGGAGAGAATGCTGGGCTTGGAACTAGGAATATCTGAGGTTAAAAGAAAAATTTAGTCCCAAATACTATCTGGGTGACCTCAGAGAAGTCACTTAACCTCTGTTTGCCTCAGTCTCTTCATCTATAAGATTGGGATAATAATAGCACCTACCTGCTAGGTCGTAATGATGATTGAATGAGAACCTACATATCGATTGCTTTGTGAATGCTATTATTGTGATACAAACCTGCCTCTCTCATGAATAATGCAAGTAAAAGGCTTGTATATAAGAGAATTTATGACTCTCTTTATTTGACTCTTACTAAATCATCTTCAGAAGTGTGGAAAATTATGTGCAGTCACACTCTAGGCTTCAGGAGAGCTCAATGGTGAGTTCTTTTGGTTTTTTTCTTTACCAAATGAAAACTAACATTTACTACCACCACCTACCTAGTCAGAGGGACAGAGAACCCAAAGACAAAAATGTGTAATTCCTGCCAAGGAGCCTATAACCATGAAAATTGTATTTTAAAGCATAAACTCTGGTGTTTTTTTCATTGAATTGATTTACTAAGTTTTAAGCAAACAGAATGACTTAAGCAGGAAATTTTATCACTGATAGCCTAGTCAACAGACTACGTATAGACTGATCTTGTTTATTTCAGTGGTAGGAGTACATGAGATGAGAACATAAATAGTAACAAATAATGATGTCAGAATAACCTGAAGAAAAGTTTCTTTTCAATCTTGGTTTGGTTTTTATTTTTAAGGTAGTCAGTCTTCCCAGGAAGGATAAGCAGACAAACCACCAACAATAAATGTTGTCCTGAAATAGCACCCTTCAATCCTTAAAAAGAAAGCAAGGATAATGTTGAGGGTGTTAATAAAATATTTTGTTGCTTGTGAAAGCAGCACATAAACATAGTCAATGAGACTTAGCCATCAAAGCTATCAAACAAAATTATGTAGGATTCTGTAAATGTGAGAATAACTTCTGAAAATATCAAATCTGTCACCAAAAAGAGCATCAGTGTCATCCTAAACTCAAACCAAATACTGCACACTCAGCATCCAGCACTTGTTTGAAGGGAAGCCTGCACTAGGAAATGAGAACATATGGAAAGACCAAAAAAATAGAGAAAAGAGGCCATCATGTTCTCTACATACACACGATTGCACAAAGGGGCCATGGATGAAATGCTTCCCCAAATCACTGGACAATAATAGCTTCTCTGCTTTGTTTCTTGTGCTCTTCTTAAACACTTTGGGGAGTATCAAGTTAAGACAATATATGTATCGATGCCAATTTCTTCTGTGAAAATAGAAGTCTGGGGTTTTTACTTGACCAATTTCTGTCTAAGGAAAAATTTTGGTACTGTGAATAATAAAGATTGAACTTAAAAAAATTATCTACCAATAAATTATACCTGTGAGAACTAAACCATCAAGATGAAGACTTTTTCAGAGGAACTCCACTTTGGATGAGAAGCAGAAACTTCCCACTTTTCTCTCTCCACTGTATGAAATTAGTCTCTGATAATCTAAACTTAGGAAATAAGCATCAAGCACCAAAATCTGTTTTATTCCAAAATTAGTCATGAACTTTACAGAGACATTAGTATGGCTCTGAAAATTATTGGGCCTGTTCAAATGTGGAGGTTGTAATAGCCTGTGTAAAAGAATGGTTGCAAATAAAATCAATCAACAAGCATGTATTAATCTCCTACTGTGTACCAAGACATGACTTGAGTACTAAAAACTCAAAAACAAAAATTAAACAGTCCCTGCATTCAATGATCCATGTTCTATTGGGAAAGATAGCATGTATAATAAGGCTTAGTATTGACAACTTTTATATGCTGAAGTGCAAGAACAAATACTCCTAACACAAAACAGTGCTATCTGTATGGTGACTGCTATACCAATTTCTTACTCCTTAGCCTGTACTTGATTTACTACCTAATTTATTCTCATCTCAGATTCTAAGGCATTCAAGGAATATGTTTTGACATTACCTCCCAAAAGCATCTTTTACTCAATGAATATACAGGGTGTCTCCTTTTACCATATAGATGTGAATTAATTTATGAGATTTATTAGTTGAAAATGAGAGCATGGAGAAGATGAGAAGAGATAAATAATGGGTTTCAAGCCAAGAGAATAGAGCATTAAAAAATAACTTTTGCAGGGAGGAGAGAGAAAACCTTGGGTCTCAAAGGTAGAAATGGTATCTCCATTATCTTAGATTGATAGATAGTAGGAGCTGATGCCAAGACAGCCATCAGCTACTTCACAGATTTGACTAGGCCAGGTGCCGTCATCAGGATATGTTGCCATTCACAAAGATCACCTTCAATTGGACTTGAAAAGATAACATTCATGAGTCTGTTCATTTCCTCCAGTGGTATTATAGGTCAGCAAATCGTGTTTACCAGTGCCAGGTGAATAGAGGCTAATAACAATGAAGGTAATTGCTATGGAAAAGTATTTACTAATGGCAAAAACCTTCATAAATATAAGAGAATTCTTAAAGGAATGTGGCAAATGTAGGAAAATCTTCAACCAGAACAGACAGAGACAGAAAGAGATGGAAATTCATGCTATAGAGAAACACTTCAAGTATAATGAATAACAGTCATTAGCCAAAGTGGACCCCAAACCAAATACAAAGAGGAAACTTCACAATAATTAAAGCTGTACAAAAATGGGGTTTTGCGCCCCTGAGAAAGAGGTAATGGATGTCCCCTCATTGGAAATCTTCAAGCAGAAGCTAGACATGAATTTATCAATTATGTTGTGATGAGTACTGCTTTCCACACATGGGTTTGACTTAGTTGTATCTGAGGTTCCTTTCAACCCTGAAATTCTGTGATTCTGTGAATTTGAATAGACAAGTATCCCCCAAAATACCATGAACCAAGGGTCTAGTTGAAAGGAAGGCTACATTAAGGGAGACTTTTTAAAATTAACCTTTTCCTCTTCTTATCAGTATTTATATTACTTGGGTTTTCTACAAGCTTGAATGTATCCAATACTTCCCTAGTCACCTGTCTTATAAAAAGTACCTAGAATCATAAAAATCACAAGGTTATAAGGGGGCCTTAGATATCATTTAGTACAATTTCACAGATGAGAAAAGTCAGACCTTCGAAGGCTAAGGGACTTGGTAAGAATCACATAGTAATTTATTAGCAGAGCTAGGACTAGAATCCAGCTAACCTAATGTAAAGTGTAGTGGTCTTTGTCCTACACCACACTTCTTATTTATGAGAAACATTTGACAGAGCTCATTCCAACAGTGTCACTATCCACGAAGCATCACTAGGAAAGATAAATCAGCAGTGAGAGAGGCTAAGAGCTTAGTAAGTATACATAGAATATAGAATTAAATTTGGTAAAAATTGGATGATATGGGCTAGAACAGGGATGGGGAACCTGCAGCCTGAAGGCCACATGTGGCCTTTTAGGTCCTTGAGGGAGGCCCTTTGACTGAGTCTGAGTTTTACAGAACAAATTCATTTATTAAGGGTCCTTGTTCTATAAAGTTTGGAATCAGTCAATGGACTGCACTTGAAGACCTAGAGGGCTACATGTGGCCTTGAGGATGCAGATCCCTCACCCCTGACATAGTCTTAAGTGTTGAAAAGAAAATAATTGCTATGCAGTGTTGTAGTGAATCTTTGACACTTCTTGCTCTGAGTTTCTCCCTGTTCCTCTCTTCCTTCCTCTTTCTGTTTTTCCCTCCTCTCTCTCTCACTCTCTCTCTCTCTCTCTCTCTCACTCTTCCATAACTTCTGCCACAGAATCCCCATCCCTGAGCTAGAACAACTGAGAAGCAAGTCTCCTCAGTGAGAGCAGTAAGCATAACCCATAATCAGAAACACCACCTTCAGTCTTATGGACCAAGCAAAAGTATAAAAACGCTCAATCCTAAAGCAGTAACATAGAATTAATGATCTAATTTCATTGAGAGTGATATTCATTTTTGATTCCTCAGAGACTAGGCTCACTTTCCATGAATCACAGCCATAAATGTGATCCCAATAGAATACTGGCATTAATATTGTTTAATTAATATTATTTAATTAATTTAAATGTTAATATTTTATTGTTTAATATTATTTTAATATTTATAAATTAATTTATTTATAAATTTATTATTTGATTATAATTTATAATATTTAATAATTGTCTTAATATTATTTTATTTAATATTGTTTGAGATAGAAATTTGGAATTATTAAAGCAGCTTTGCAAATTCCCAAAGATAAGCCAGTTCTAAGCTGAATTCATCCCTTTGAAGTGACCGTCCAAGATACTGATAGACGAGATCTTTATGCTATCCATAGGGCTACATGTCTATATAATAGCCATTCTTCATCCATTCTGATTTTCCTGTGAGAATTGTTAGGCCCAGCTCTTTTGACAGTTCATGGGTATCATCCAGGAAATAGGGGTTGATGCAACCAGTATAATGCCATCTGCAAAAAGGAGCATTTGGAAGGATGCCATTAAGTATAAGGATTCCCTCTTCAACTTGGAATTTACAATTATGCTCTCTGATAATGGTGAACAACTTTGCCAACTCTATTTCTCTGATTTATGCTTTGCCTTTGTATGTGCGTATGTACTCTTTCTGTTCTGGTTGAAGATTTTCCTACATTTACTACATTCCTTTAAGAACTCTCTTATATTTATGAAGGTTTTTGCTATGAGTGAATATTTTTCCGTAGTAATTACTTTCATTGTCATTAGCCTCTATCTACCTGTGATAATGGAATCTAAAGGATGTCTAGAAGATATGATGAATTCTAGATAATCCCCTTTGTGCTTCAAATTCTCAGTACATATGTGCCAAGTTTTAAAAGGTGGTATCATGACTACTTGGTCTGGTATGAAGCTTCAGAAAAGATAAATAAGAACTCCAAAGCCATTCTCCATTTTAGATATGTTCTTATCATCAAGCAATCAGAAATATAATTCTCTAAGCAAACCACAAGATTCTAAAGGCTTGGGAGGAAAAGAGTGGAGAAAATATTCATTTCTGGACAAACTGCCCTCTAAAATTTCTTTCTAATTAATAGGCACATATAACATTACAGGTTTAGAAATGGAAGAGATTTTGGTGGTCATGTAGTTCAACCCTCACATTTTACACATGAGGAAACTGAGGCCAAGATGAATTAAGTATCTTGGTGAAAGTTACTCAGAAATTGACAGATCCAGGATGTGAACAAAGATCCTCTTATTCAAAATCCAGAGCTTTCCTTCATAAAGTCATGCTGATCAGAACAAGAGTAGGACCATCCCTTAAGCAAAAGCAAATAGAATAAACAATCTTGTCTATGGTTATACAGTTATTAGGTGTCAGAAGCAGGATCAAAGGCCAAGACTTCCTGACTGGAAGTCTCTCTTCTTTCATTGTGCCAAATTCTCTCTCCACACATAGAGAGCCCAATTTCTTAGGTCTGACAAAGTAGATTTATACATATTCTTAAAATTCTTATCAGTCAATTACTGTCTAGTAGATGTTATCAAAGGATGATAAGCAGCCCCTTAATCCTGAAGACAAAACTGTGGAAAGAGGCAAAATGTGCTATAAAATATATAACTAAATCAGCTTGGTTATCTTGGTCATGTTAATGCTGAAGCTAAATCTGGAGCCAGGTTTAAATCCAAAATTAAATTCACAATTTTAAAATGAAATTATACTTTTAATACCCATTATAGACAATATAAAGCTAGATGGTGGCCTCTACCACCAAGTTTTGCTCCCGCTCAGTTTTCTCTAACAGACCGTAATAGGTCTCTTGCTTCAGCAAGGACAGATAGCATAAACTCCAAATTATAATGATTAGCAGGCTTCCTAGAGTTAGTAATTTAGAGTCTTTCTCTTATAAAGTTAAGCACTCTTCAGTCTGCTCCATTTCACAGCTATGTCAATTCAGCAAAAACATGAAATGCCTTCTTGTGCAAGGCCTGGGGATAACAAGACAAAAAAATCAAAACCACTGCTCTTGAAGAGCTTGCCTGTTGGTGGGGAGTGGAAGGGTGGATGGGGGCGGGGGGGAATATGACATGAACATAGGTAATTATAATACAACACATGAATGAAAAGGCACATATAAAGCATTTAGCGTATGCAGAACATACCCTAAGATACAAATGGAAAAATAGCCCTTGTTTTCAATCCAATATGGGGGAGACAATACTTAGAAGAGGTTTCTGATCAGTTTCTAATGTCCCATTTGACAATACCAAAGATTTTGATGGTGAGAATTTGAAGGGGGCGGGGTCCTTTAGTGGCTATGGTAAATGAGGGTATGGGCAGTTCAGTTGCCAGGTCAGACCTCAACAAGAGAATCATTGGAGCAAGGGGTGGAGATCCAGACTAAATGCCCTAGAGAGATATGAATAGAGAGAAAACATTTACCTGCAGAGAATTCCATAGTCCTTCTCAGTGCCTTCCCTTTGAGACTATTCCCCAATTTATCTTATTTGTTCGTAGTTAGTTTGCATGTAGCATTCATTAGGCTGTGAGCTCCTTAAGAAGAGAGACTACTTTTGCCTTCCTTCCCTCAGTACACAGTGCTTGGCACATAGTAAGTACTATGTAATTGACTAAGTAACTGAGGGAACAGGGAAGCTGTTGCAGAAAAAGTGGTACCTTTATTGGCTCTTGAAGGCACATAAAGATTCTGAAAGCAGAGTTATGGAGGAGTCCATTCCCAGCAAAATCAAGAGATGGAACATTATATCTAAGCCACTCTAGGAGGAGGTTGGGTAGGTAGGTAGAAGCTAGATTGAGGCAAACTTTCAGTTTTAAGGACTGGGAGGTAAGAGGAAGGTAGTAAAGGTTTTTGAGCCTGTTATATGGTCAGATCTGTTTATTAGGAAGATGATTTTGACAATAGTGCAAAAATGGGTTTGGAAAAAAGAGACAAGAAACCCAATTAGAAGGCTTTATAATGATTCAAATCAGTATGTAGATCTGAACCAGGATTGGGGCAGTGACCTCTTGGTTGGATACGAGGCTGGATGTGACAGATGTTCTATAACTAGACAGGCTATGACAACTGAGTAAATTGAGTTGCCAAATTCATTAGGCTCCAAGAGAAATTACAAAGTAAATATATTGTTCTGCAGACCCTTAAGTGTTGAACTTGTCACAATTTAATGCACTTCCTTACTCTACACCAAACTGAAACTACCTGTAAGCACAAAAAAAAGTCAAATCACAAGATCATAATTTTAGAGCTTGATGGACCCCTGAAGGTTGTCTAGCTCAGTCTCTCATTTATAAATGGAGAAGCCAAGTTCCAGAAAGATTTCATGCCAGTTTCCAAATTGTGTTCTGGAGTATCCTGTGAATCCTCACAGGAGAACTTCTGGATCTCTTAAATATTTGAAGGAAACACACCAATGCTCACCATCTGTCAAGATACCCCTTGAATTACTATCGCAGGGGAGTTCCCAGTTTCAACATTAGATCACTATGGTGTTTCAGTGACATTCTCAAATCTTTGAGATAAGTTTTTTATTTACTGGTTCTTCTGACTACACTAGTAACTTCTCAGACTTTCTTGTTTTCTACATCAAAGCTGGGTTTTCAGGGATTGCTGTGATAAAAAACAAATATTTTGTGAAAAAAAAATCAGTGTACAGCAGTAAATGAGGGGGGCAAAGTATCCAATCTGATTCTAGAGGTTGAGAGGTCATGTGGTTCCCGACAGGTACAGTCATCCCATTATTAAGTAATTGTTGTTATTTAAGAATGAAATAAAAATATCTTTGAATTTATGTGTATTTTTTAGATTAGCTACTAAGTTGTTAGGACCTAAATACTTATTAAGTTATTTGGAACTAACTGTTTAATAAACAGAACTTTCTTTTGACATGTGAACACTGAATAAATGACTGAGACACTGAAAACACCATGAACCCAGAAAATTTGGGAACTTATGGTTTAATCATTTACTCAAGGTCAGAGAAAGTAGCAAGGCTAGGGTTTGCATCTAGATCACATCTTTATATTTTATCTACTTTAAAACATTTTGGTAGACAGAAGAAACTAACAGACTCCAAGTCCAAGTCATAAAAAATATTTAAACTCCTTTTTTAAATCTTGTTTCTTACATTCCAAATTTTGCTTTTAAAAGTGGGGGAGGGGAGGTTTAAAAAAGTCATTTTGATAATTTGGTTAATTACTCATCCTGTGGTTTGGAATATTAGTTCTCAAAGCATAGGCACCAATATGTCCATAATACCTAGGGTAGTCTTTGTCAAGAATAAGGCATTTATCTCTATTACTTCTCTTCCTGAGCTTCTCAGGACTAAAGATGTGAGAAAACACATATTGATTGAAAGTTAAAAATAATTTTTGTACCTCAGGACATTTTTTAATTTTGGCTTGGTCTTAGCACAGTGTGAGGCTTGACACAGTGCCTGACACATAGTAGGCTTTTAATAAGTGCTTGTTGACTGGTCTGAAACTTGTGCCATTTCACTTATTGTCTGAACCTGTATAGAGAGCACTATGTGCTTTCAAGTCACACTATTCGTTTCAGTCCTTTGCAGCTGTGTCTTGGTGTTATAGTATTTATTTGGCTTTGTTGAAAAAATCAAATGTTACCTATGGGTATAATTTCCATATTTACTATTCTAATAGCTCAATTGAATTTCTTGCTATAGCAATTAATATTATCTTAAGAAATTCATTTTCCTTAGTATATGTAACCTTGATATATATGACTTCTTTCAATTCCCAAACCTGGTAACCTGTATATAGTGTTCTCTTGGTGGGGTTTTTACAAAGGAAGAAAAAATCTAAATTTGGGGCAAGAGCCTTTTCTACCTAAATTATAACTACTCAAAATATCTAATACCATGAATGGAGATGAACTGCAGGATGCCATCTATTTGAACTCAAGCAAAAATATAATTTTTTCAAGGAAGCTTTTATATAGTTTTCTTAAGTCAAAGCCAACAAAGTCGGAAGTGTGGCACCTGAGACCCTCCACTCATACATAGATCCTGCTCAAAATCTACTTCAGATTGGAGGCATGTTGAGAATATAATTCAGCCTTGATTCAAAACCACAGTTCACAACCCCTCCTCCATGAACCCACCATATTTCTTTCATCTGCCATCAGTGAAACATATCAGCTCTAAGAATGAGAGAACCATTTACTTATGATATATGAAAATGTTACCAGTATTCTTTAAACTGTTATCATTACTAAGGTAGTTTGAAAGAAAGGTTGTGACTGAGTTGTGTATGATGGGGTGATTCTAAAAAAAGAAAATTGGGTAGAAAGAGGTTCAAAAGGAGTAATTATCTCAAAAAAATAAGGTGTGAAAGGAAGAACTAATACAGAGGAAACAGGTGATTATTGAGGGTTGGTAACGCTGGAACCTTATTCTCATCTTGGTTGAAAAGAAAAAGTGTATATCTGAAGAGGTTTAGAAGTCTTCTGAATTTCTAGAGAGGTGAGGACACTGGGGATAGGGTTAGGAAGGGACTTTTTAAAAGGTATATAGAATGAGAGTAGGAGGGTAGGAAGAGAAGTTCAGGGAGGTAAATTTAGAGGAATGGGTAATATAAGAGAGTAAAGGAAAACAGACAAGGTAATAGGAATTGGGTTATAAGAGAGCCTGAGAAGGAAAATTGTGAGTAAAAATAAGGCATAGAGAAATTCACAAATAGTAATTAGAACTTTGTCATATCTATAAGAATACAAGTCATTCTCTAGTTGATAAATGATTAAAGGCTATACACAAGTAGTTTTCCATTGGAACTGCTATTCCAATATATATGAAGAAATCAAAACAATTTATAGTCATATAAAAATGCTCTAAATAATTATTGATTAGAAAAACACAGATTACAAACAACCTTGAGATATCATTTTACACCTACAAGATTGGCTAAAATGATTGAAGGGGAATGTAACAAATGTTGGAGGGGATATGGAAAAATCAACCAATGGAATTATTCCCAGAGTTATTTAACTACCTACATCTTTTGACCCAGCAATGCTTCCACTTAGTCTATTTCAAAAGACGATTGGCAAAAAGGAAAAGAACTTATATGTTCTCAAATATTTATATCAGTTCTCTTTGTGGTGGCAAAGAACAGGAAATCGCAAGGATTCTCATCAATTGGGGAATGGCTAAATGAGATATGATTATGATGAAATACTACTGTGCTATGAGAAATGATGAGCTCAGTGATTTTAAAAAAAAACATGGAAAGACTTGCATTAAATAATGAAGAGCAAAATGAGCAGAACCAAGAGAACACTGTATACAGTAACAGCAATGTTGTTTTAAGAATGACTTTGAGCAAATGTCATTTAGGCTATTATAAATACCCAAATTAACTATAAATTAATGTTGTTGTCTACATCCAGAGAAAGAACTGACAAATAGAAGTACATATAGAATAATCGTACATACATACACACACACACACACACACACACATACCTATGTGTGTCTAACAGTAGCCTTCTCTAAGGTGGGGGAGTGAGGAAAAAAGAAATTTACAGGATAATTTGGTTGTATATTTGAAAAGAGTAGCAAGTTGTACATAATCATTTTGCAGTTTCATGTAGTCATCTTTTTGTTGTACTACATTATAGAAATGCTTTATTCTATAAATTAAAAAATAAACTTTTTTAAACATAAATCCCTACATTTAAAAAATGAGAGGATTTTAGATTTGAAGGGAACACTAGTAAGCATCTGGTATAACTACATCTCATACCCTCAAAAAGAATTCCCACTACAGTATGATCCAGAAATATTTATGTAATTTGTTTGCCTAAACTACAATGTCAGGAAAGTCCCTGCCATCCAAGGCAGTTAATTCTACTTATGGAAAGTGCTTATATCAAGCTTAAATTTAGTTCTTCATAATTTCAACCTATCCTTCTTTCTTCTGCCTTCTGGGACCAAATAGAATAAATCTAATCCTTCTTCCTTATTTCAGTTCTCATTATAAATATTTGAAAAGAGCTATCAGGGTCCCTTTGAGATTTACCCAGGTTAAATATTCCCCAATTCCTTCAACTGATCCTCCCATGATGTGATTTCAAGGCTTTTCACCACCCTCGATGGTATATTCCTTTGTATGGTCCCAAGTATCTCAATGTCCTTCCTAAACTACAGTGGCCAGAAATGAACACAATGCTTTTGAGATCGTCTGACCAGGACAGAAAACAGTGGATCAGGTAAGTCTCTGTTCCAGGAAGTCAAGCTTCTTAATGTAGCCCAAGCACACATCAGTCTTTTTGGCTGCCATTCTACTGTTCCCTCATATTGAGTTTGCATGCCACTAAAACCCCACAATCCTTTTTTTTTCCTTTTTTCTCTTGGTCCATGTGTCATCTCACCAACCTTCCTCATCTTATAGCTGTGAAGATGAATTGCTGAATCCATGTATAATTTCATATATATAGAAAAATTCATATATACAAATTCTCTCTGTATATGTAAGAGTATGTACATCCTACTTTTTAATTATCCCATCAGTTGAAGAGGTGATACATGGGGGAATTTATATATACAGGAACACACCAAGACACATAACAAACACATGGAAATGTAGTGTTTGGGACAGTTCCTGGTTACACTACTGCCAAGCCTTTTACATTTTCTAGTGATTTTATCAAGAAAGTTGCTTTCTTCACTGAAATACAGTCCTCTGCTATTCTTTTCTTTCTGCCTCATGGTTCTCTGCTATATATCTCCATTACTGGACCTTTCCCTGCCTTCATCTGCTGGTCTTCAGCCATAAAGCTGTCTTCAGTCCTCTATCATCTTCTGCTATCATAAGAGAAAGAGCAACTTTTATTAGGCTTTAGTTCTTTATCTTGCTGTTACCAGTTGCCATCTTTAGATCTTTTATCATGTCAGTAACATCTTGTTAGCTCACTAAAGAAAACTCTAGGCATTTTAAAGTCTGTTTTTGGTTTCCTTTTGTCCTGCTGCTGGGAGTGTCAGCCCAAACTCTTATCTAAATTATAGTCTGAAATTCCTTTTAACTCATATCATATCCCAAAGTCCCTATTCTAGGTATCTTTTAAATCATCCTGGGGTCTGTCTCTACTTAGCAAACCTACAAAGTGCTGTGTGGGAGTACGGTGAAGTTCCTTTCAAAACCATCATGCCCCAAGTTTCCTGTATTGGGTGAAACACTTAAAGGATCAGGCAGCATTGGTGGCCTTCATTCTACACTCCTCCCTTATATGTGCATTTCTGTCAGCAAGAATATAACTTCTATCCCTATGTAAGCAATGGTATCCGGGATTAGAAAATTTGCCATAATCATTACAATCTTACTCTTTTTGAACATATTAAATGGTCATACTGGGTTTTTTTTTTAGCTTTTAAACATGAGAGGACTTCATTTCTTTAAGAGTCAAAAACACAGGAAAAAGAAAGAACCCAACTCACATATATTTAAATAATATGCTCCTGAAGGAAACCTAGAAGTAAGATAGATAGAGAGACCAATATTTAGATCCAGAACTTGGCTCTTCCACAATGTGTTGCATTGAACAAATTAATCATTCTTTGCATCAGCTTCCCCCTTTGTACTAAATTAATTAAGACTTCAAGGATCTACAATTTCCATAATGTTGGCATTCCATCACTGATATAGTTGATAGCTTCTCTAACACCTTCGTAGACAGCCTTCATGAGTTGTTGTGGCAAAAAAAATGATGTTAACTTCATCCCTCAAAATCATATGGTGAAAATCCATACTTGGGGTGTGATCAACTGTGATAAAGCCAATTTCTCTGAACCTAGCTGGGCTGTTCCTCGGATGACACAGTCCATTTTTAAGCCTTCACTCAAAACCTCCCCAGCTATTTAGAGCTGACAGCCCTTGTACTTTTCTGGCATTACCTTCCAGAATTCTGCATATCTAAAATGTATAAAGAACTTTGTCAAATCTATAACACTCTGAGTCATTCCCCAATTGATAAATGATCAAAGGATATGAACAGGCAGTTTTCCAATGAAGAAATCAAAACAATTAATGGCCATATGAAAAAGGCTCTAAGTCATTATTGATTAGAGAAACAGATTAAAACAGCCTTGAGATATTATTTTACACCTACCAGATGGGCTAAAATGATAGAAAGGGAAAGTGAGAAATAGTAGAAGGGATGTGGAACAATTGAGACACCATTTCATTGTTGGTGGAATTGTAGATTGATCCAACCATTTTGGAGAACAATCCGGAATTATCCCCAAAGAGTTACTAAACTACCTATACCCTTTGACCCAGCGATACCATTACTTGGTCTGTTTCCAAAGATGATTAGAGGAAAAGGAAAAGAACCTATATGTTCTAAAATATTTATAGCAGTTCTCTTTATAGTGGCAAAGAACTGAACATTGCAAAGATACCTATCAATCGGGGAATGGCTAAACAAGTTGTGGTATATGATTGTGATGGAGCACTACTGTGCTATAAGAAATTATGAGCTCAATGATTTTAGAAAATCATGGAAAGACTTGCATGAAATAACGAAGAGTGAAATGAACAAAACCAAGATAACATTGTGCACATTAACAGTAATGTTGTTTTAAGAATGACTATAATAAATACCCAATTAACAATAAAGGATACATGAAAAAGAAGCTATCTGCCTCCAGAAAGGATGATAAATCGAAGTATATATAGAATACACACACACTCGTATTACATATATATATATATGGTAGTCTAATGGTAGCCATCTATAGTTGGGCCATGGGGGAGGGAAGAAAAATGTTTACATGACAATTTTGTATATTTGAAAGGAACAGCAAGTTGTACCTATAGATTTACAATTTCCTATGAAATCATCCGTTTTGTTGTACTATGTTGTGAAAAATGCTTGTTTTAAGCATTTTTAAATTAAATAAATTAAATTACTAATTAAATTATTAAATAAAATAAATTAAATTATTAAATTAAAAAAATTAAATTTATTAAGTAAATAATTAAATAAATTTAAAACAAAACTTAAAAAAAATTCTGCACTCTACAATGAAATCCTGAAAGAAGACATTAGTGAAAATTTATAACAATAATGGTGATAAAATCAGTAACTTACTACCCAGAATTATTGAAAATTTATTCCATAATATTAAAAAATCCATAAGAGAAAAGGTTTTCATGAGTTAAATATGTTATTATTTAGATACACTATTATTTCAATACTTCAAAAGATCTACAGTCTTGTCAATGTGGGAACCTGTAGATTTCATAGTCACTCTACAACTTAGATCACCATTATAAATTGTGGCTATATGTGTGTGTATACACATACATACACATATGTATACATACACACACACACATATATTCAGGTGACCAATCATCTACAAAAAGCCTATCTGAATTTAGCAAAGATAGTTCTTAGTTGGTAAAGATAGGATTTTTTACTACTCTTTTATTTGGGGATAGTGAGAGTCTAGGCTCTAGTTCATAGCACCTGTTTATAAAGCCAACACTGAGTCATACTCTACCAAGGTAAATAAGTTGTTCAGCTACTCCAACTTTTGAAAACTACTCCTTAATGAAGCTGTGTTATCTTCTCCCAAAAAATAACACTCGCAAATCTTTGGTGCCATGCTGATTCAGTGATACCTGCAAGGATTCAGATTCTACAACACGTATGTTCTAATAAGTGTGACACGGCTATCCGTGAACCTTCTGTGCGTGCTTATTTTGGCTACCCAGAAGAACCTGGTCTTCCAGACTTGTGTAGTCATATGTGTATAATGTACAAAGCACCTGTGAATACAGACGGTGCAATCTAATTGTTCATTTCTGTCATTTTAGATTTCCCTTGTTTCCTATTTGTTTACCTTAGCATTTAAATGCTGAGAAGTATGGTGATATTTTGTTTCTCACTTTTTGATTTTCTCTTTAGTTTTTTTATGGTGTTTTAACTGGCCATGACCTTGCTTATGAGACAGTCCTGTGGCAGATGGCCTCAGCAAACCTATCTTATATAGCGTATGTCCTTTCCAAAATACATTGAGAATATTTCCAAGCAAGCAAAAGTATCATTTTTTTTACTTACGCATTTCTGTTCCTGCGGTGAATGAGGTCAGGAAATATTTAGGGATATCAGAAGGCAGAGAGACTGATAGATTATTGGCAAAACATTATTGAATTGGTCCAACCATTCTGGTTTTTTTAAATGGAAATATGTAAGAAAATGTTTATAAGTTCTAATTCAGAAACCTTATCCACCAGAAACAGCATGGTCAAATGAAAAGAGCCCAGGACCTGGAAATAGACAATCTGCATTTACATTCTGACTCTGAGTCTTACTGTTTGATTGAACTTGGCCCAGACACTTAACTTCCATGGGGTCTCAGGTTTTTTTATCTGTAATTTGAAGGGATTAGACTAGATAGTCTCAGTGATACCTTCAAATTCTAGATCCATGACCTATTTAGATGAATGGATGCATCTTTAGATGTTTTTAACAGAGAGAGCTCTAGAAGAATCTATAATATTAAAAGACTGTCTCAAATTTTTGGCTTAGAACACAATCATCTAAAAACTCTCAAGCAATAAATGCACAGGGAGTCACATAATAGAACCTATAAATACTAGAATCATTTGAAAGAGTGGTCATTAGCTAAAATGGATTTTTTAGCAGAAATTGCTCCTGTGTATAATAAAATCAAAATTCATTTTTCATTTGGAAGGATCTTCCAAGAATTAGCAACTTGAAGGGTAGAATAGGATTTAGGTCAGGCATTCTCACTGCCATGTTCAAAAAACCAAAGTAGAAAGTTTAAAGTCAGTTCTCATTAGTTACAGTTGATTTTTAAAAGACAGTCTAGAACTATTTCTGCTTTTAAGAAAAATGCCTAGAAATTTTAAGTTATTATGGGAAGAATGTACCTAGATTTTTAAGCTCATGCCCAAAAGACAGTAAGCACATAAAATAGAATACTGACTTATAAATGCTCCAGGGGAAAATGTTCTTCACTTTTAATATTTAAAAATATTCAGAGAGAAATACAACATCTTTCAAATGCCCCCAAAACATTCCCTGCAATACTGAGGAATAAAAAAGTACTGACAGTCAAAAGACCTTGCTTCCAGTCCTACTTCTGAGACTCTCTGTCAAAAGGCAAATTGCTTTATTTCCTCTGAACATGTTCACTTCATTTTTTTTAAATAGGGATAATCTTCCTGTTGTATCCCACTAGCAACCTCCTTGGGTTGAGAAAAGGAAATGATTGTAAATCAAAAAGTGCAGTCTAAAACTTGAGCTGCTATTAGTAATTTTGTAGGCCAAGTAGCCCAAGGGCTTCTTTGGCCTGGGAGCTGCAGAGATGGGGAAGATCATAATTTTGTTTGCTCCCTGTTTAAGGATTGGAACCCCATTCAGGATTGTGTCTGTGTGTGTATGTGTCTATGTGTGCATGTGTCTATAAGTATATGTCTCTATGTGTGCATGTCAGTGTATGTCTGTGTGGGTGGCCATGTGTGTGTGACCATGTATGTGTTCATATGTATGTGTATCTGTGTGTCTCTATGCATGTGTGTGTCTCTGTGTGTGTTCTGTGTGTGTATGTGTTCTGTGTGTGTGTGTACCTCTATGGCTGTCTCTATGTAGATATGTCTCAGCATGTGTGTCTCTGAGCGTGTGTCTATATGTGTGTGTCTCTGCATGTGTATGGGCATTAATATTAGCTTTCTTCTTGATATTTGGTAGCCAGGGCATGCAACTAGAAGCTGCAGAATTACCTGATATTATAGGAAGGATAATGTGGCCAATTATTTCTTTCAAATGCAAAAAATGTTTAATCTCCACTCAAAAGAACTAGTGGTCCCTGAGTAACTTTCTTCACTCCATTAGCCATAATGGACAGAACAGACAAAAGTCTCTTTCTCTCACAGCTCCAAAAGAACATCTTTTGAGTTTTTATGTTTCGTATCATAATTAAAAAACTTAAAACTAATTTCAGGTTTCAAATGTTCAGAATGAAATGGTCTGTAGTACAAAAAAAAAGGATAAACTCTTTTAGAAAGCAATTTGTACAAATGCAGTTTGGCAATGTTATAAGTAGTTAAGGGAGTCACTTAGCAAAGTTATCTAAAAATAAGATATTTATCAAGAAGAAGCTAAATATTTGGATGATATCTTAGAAAGAAAAAAGTAACTGAAGCAATTAAAATATCTAGAATGAAAAATTCATGAAAACATGTTTATGTCAGCTTTACACAGAAAAATACTTTTCATAAATAAGCAAAACCACAGTGGGATGTTGAAATCTCTATGTATTTCAGTCAATTGGTAAAGAAATGGTCTAGGGTAGAATAGCATTGCAAAAGTCTGCATGATCCCTTCTAATGTCCATGTCAAGAATACCTTGTATGTGTAGATTCAATGTATGTGTAGATTATTTTCATTAAAATTTTATGCAAATGAGAAAGTAATAAGGATATAGGTCGATAGTTGTGGATTATCTCTCAGTCATTTTTTTTATAGTAACAGTTCTGAGGCATCCCCCTCTAATGGTATGAGTGATGACTTTTTTCATATGCCTAAAAAAATCAAATATCCACCACCCTCACAACTGTGTCACCTTCATCACAAGCCTCGTTCATATACCCTTGGATTAATCCAGCTACTTTGCTCATCTGCTCTTCCTTCAGCGCCATTTCTACCTACCAAGGAAAATACCTATGACTTTGATGCTGGAATGCCAATATTATAGCTCCAGTGTCCTTGATGATTTTAAATAAAGAGCTGGTTATGAAAATCTTTGAAATCTTTCATCTGTTTGTTGCCCTCCTTCCAGTCTCAGCCTTGCAATGACTTTATCTTTCATCAAACTTTTTGAAAAGTGGTTTCATTCCCCACTGTTTCAGTGCCATGAGGCAATACTTCCAATAATATTCCATAATACTTTCTTAGGTTCTTTTTATTTTTTGTGGGAATGTATTTACATTGGTCATACCTCCATATGAAATTAGTCTAAACAGTGTCAGTATTTCCATTCATATCTGGCTGGTTTGGGGATCAACGCTGTTTGTTAAATCAGGCAAGGGTACAGTTGTTTTATTTACATTAACAATTTTTTCTCCTCCATTATTTTCTTCTAGATTCTTTCCTACATTTTTTCTAGATCTAGAATTTTTCTAGATACCCTAGTTCTCACAATAAAAGCTATCTAAATGAGACAGACAGAAACAATTCCCCAAATGTTAGCCAGTTCCTTATCCATACTTTCCAATGTTTTTTTTTTCAAATCATGAGCCCACCCACCTGGAAGATAAATCAAAAATGAAGCTCACAAAGAGGGAAAGTGAAATGAGCAAAAATTGAGACTATATATGGCAAACAAATGTAATGTACCAAAAGTAGTGACCTAACTCCCACCCAATGAAAATGAAACAACACAATTAATTCTATAGCACCCCCCGCAGAACTGATAGGAAGTCCAGGAATTATTCAGAAGAGAAGTAAAATATTTAGAAGAAGAAATATTCATGAAAGTTAAGAAAATATTTAAGATGAAAATCATAGCTCATATCAGAAATCAATAAGACAAAGAAGAAATCAATAACATATGATATAAGATTTTCTCCCAAAAAGTTGTTGAGAATGAATTGCAGATAAATAAATAAAATATATGAAAGTAGAAGACAATTTGAAAAAAAAGTCAAGACAACAATAAAGAAGTCTATTCAACTGAAAGAGGATGTGTAGAGAGAATTTAAAGATTACAGGTTTCTTGGAGGAGGGAGTGGGGGGAAGGATGAATTAAAATGATGTGCATTGTGCTATAGGAAATAATACAAGAAAATACCCAGAGGTATTAAAAACATGGGATTAAAGTGGAAATGAACAGGATCTACAAATTACTGACAAAGAAATGTCCACATTTAAATCATCAAGAAAAATAGTGACTAACCTTCACAATTTCTATATCAAACAACAAATATTGCAAGTAAATGGGAGAAAGACATTCAGGTATCAAAGAAAATAAATTTTAATAGCCCTGTATTTCCTGTTTCATGCAAGAAATCAAAGAAGAAATTGGAATATATTATTCCAAAAATCAGTGGGGATTGGGTATACTCCAAAATAACATATCCTTCAAAGTTTGATCTAATCATCAATTTTTAAAAGATCAACTGTTGACAAGAGAGAGGAATTTAAATCATTCCTTCAAATTATATCAGAGATGAGCAGGGTAGCTGATATGAAAACATTTCAAATAATAAAAACACAATAAAGCAAAATACCAAAAACTCCACCATCCTCTATTTATTGCACCCAAATCAAGGATAAGAAAGGCAGAGTGGCAAATTTTTCTAAGGAAAACTGATATAGAGATTTTCAGTATGATTTTATCAAGGAGACTAAAGGGAATAAGATGTAATAAAGATGGAAAGATAGCTAAAAAAATTCTGACCAACATGGATGCTTACTAGTGACACAGGGAAGAAAATTATTAGCAAACTTAATCCTATGAGGGGGAAAAATGTTTTTTTAAACCTACATAATTATATTAATGACAGAAAAAGTCACTGACAAAATATAATGTTCTCTATATTAAAAACCTTCCAAAGCTTAGACATGGAAGGGTCACATTATTTAATATAATCAAAATATATCCCACATCAAAGCCAGAAAAAGGTTTTTATTTTTGTTTTATTTAATAAAAGAGAAGCACAGAAATATTTCCCCAAAAGAAAATGGGTAAACCAAGGATCCCCCCCCCACCTATCAACCATAATTTGACAGTTCTAGATGTGTTGGTTTCACCAATAAGAAAAGTGAGGAAAACTAAAAGTGCACAAATTGTCAAAGAGAGAAAAAATATATCCCCATTTGAAAATGATGCAAAAGCTTAAAATATCTTATAAAATCAGTAAAGAAACTATTCTATATATGCAATAGCTTTAGAAAAATAGCAGGATACAAAATGTATCCATAAGAATCATTAGGATTTCCATACAATATCTCCTCCCCCATAAAAGAGGGAAAAAATAAAATGTGAAATTCCATTCAAAATAACTACAAAATACACAATATGTTTAGGAATTTGCTAAAAAAATATTCATAATTTACAGAAATACAATTATAAAGCCCTCTTTACAGAAACAAAGAGAATGAGTAATTGTACAGATATATCCATCGTTCTTGGTTCTGCTGACCTAATAAACTAAACCACTAATGATGATACTTAAATACAATGATTTAGTGCTATATCAAGTCACAATGCAATAATAGCAAAATTCCCTTGGAAGAAGAAAATTTATCAAATCTTAAAAGGAAATGATGAATAATAAGTAATAAAGTAGAAATTAAGGGAACATAGCATTCCTAACTGTCACACTACATCATAAGGCAGTAATCACTAAAAACTATGGGGAATTGGCTAAAAAGTAGAAATCTAGCTGCGCTCCTAATATTCTGGACCTGTGCATCCCAGCTGGTTTCTCGTGCCATCCACAGCTTGCTTGCTGCCCCCATGGGTAACCTTCCTCTTCCCTTTTCAGTGGCTTTCATTTGTTATCTTACTCCAGTCAATGGTTAAGCTTCTTGAGGATAAATACTGTTTTTCTCTTTTCTTGTATTTGTTTTCACAGGACTTAGAACAGTGCCTTGCTCATTCTAAGTACAAATCTTCATCTCCTGGGGTGTGGAACCTGTGGCCTTGAGGTCACATGTGTCCCTTTAGGTCCTCAAGTGTGGCCCTTCAATGGAATCCAAACTTCACAGAGCAAATCCCCCTAATAAAAGGATTTGTTTTGTAAAACTTGGACCCAGTGAAAAGATTGCACCCAAGGACCTAGAAGGCCATATGTGGCCTCAAGGCTGCAGGTTCCCCATTGCTAAATCTAATCCATTCTTCATAGTAATATACCAGAATTGAACAGAGCAGCTCAGTGCTTGATAAAAACCAACAATAACTATGTACATAATGAAGGACTACTTATTCAACAAAAAACCTTTGGGAAAATTGGAAAATAGTTTATAGGAAAGAGAATGGTATATACCACAAAAAGCTGTAGATGAATGCTAGACCTAAATGTAAGAACTCACACAATAACCAAATTAGAGAATGCTAAGGAACAATTTTCCTATCTATAATTATGACAGTTCTTAATTAAAGAAGCAATTGATACAATCTGAAAAGACAATTTAATTACAAAATTCAAAGAGTGATTTTTTTACATGAATGAAATCAAAATTTCTAGAATAAGAAAACAGCCTGTTGAATGAGGGGGAAAAAAATCTCTGCATCAGATATCTTTGAGGAAAGTTTCATATTAATCAATCACCAAGTGATTAGTAAGTGGCATTATGCTAGGTATTGGGGATACAGAGACATTTGTAAAAACAGTCTGTGTACTCAAGTAGTTTATATTCTATTGGGAGAAACAACATGTTCGTATATATACAAAATAATACAAGACATTATACAGAGGGTAATTCAGCAGAGGAGGTTGATATGAGATGGTCAAACAGGGAGGGAAATAACCTAGAGAGGGGTATGTTACAAAAGACCAGAGAGGAGAGAGTATTCAGGACAATAGTATTGTCAGAAGTGTCAAGGATGAAGATGGAAAAAGTCTCTCTGGTGATTAAGAAATCATTATTTGTTAATTTTTGGTTGTGTGTTAGGAATCGAAGTGAACATGTAAGCTAAAAAGCATTCTTCCATATATAAGTGGTTGAAGGATATATGAAAAAAAATATTTTTCAAAGGAACAATTGCAAATTGTTAACAGCTCTAGGGTTTCACTTCACACCTACGAATTTGGCATGCTATAAGATGGAAATAATCAATGATGGAAGCACTTTTGTCAGTACACTATAGGTGAAGCTAGTCTAATTGTCCTGGACTTCACTTTGGAGTTATTTGAGGGAATTGATTGAGCAATCCTACTACTAGACACATTGATTCAGCAATCCTTCTACAAAGATGAAAAGGAAAGATCCCATATATACCTAAATATTTATAACAGAACTTTTTTGTGGTGGCAAAAAAAAACAACAACATGAATGCCTGTGGAATGGAGAATTGCTGACCAAACTGTAGTTTATGAGTGTAATAAAATGTTATTGCTCTGTACAAAATGACAATTCACAAAAACATGAGTGAACTTCTATTAACTGATTCAGAGTGAAGTAAACAGAACCAGGAGAATAAGTCACAGACTAACCCAAATCATATAAACTAAAATACCCCTAAAAGGTAATTTTATTCAAATTGGTGGAAATGGCTAACATTTGCCCCAGAAAAACATGATAAAACTTATTTCAGTTCTCTTGGTATTAGATGGGGAATTGCAGCAGTAGAATGTTGCATATGGTGTCAGACGTGGTCTTTTTTTTCTAGCTGTCTTCTCTATGTTTTTTTTTTAAATAAAGAGGTTAGTGGGTTTTTTTTTAATACTTCACTGAAAAGACATAGTGAATAGACAGCCAGCCTCAGAGTTAGGAAGACCCAGATTCGAGCGCTGTCTCTACCATACACTGGCTCTGTGACCCTAGTTAAGTCACTTAACTTCTCAGTTTCCATGCAATTGAAACTCTAAATTGTAGTAAGAGTTGTTGATCTGTGATCAGTTCCATAGATCAATGAAAGTACATGTCTGGTCCATACATATTACACATATATTTACTAGAAGCAAAATGCAGATTTGATTGTGTCTTTAGGATTACTTATTCCCCACCATCTACAATATCTTCTCTGTCTAGTCTAAAGCTTATAAGGTGATTTAATGAAAATGGCTTGGAAAGACTTATATGCCCTTCAATAATCCAGCAAACAAATCCATCAGTTGGGGATTTTGTTGATCACCGATTGGCATCTGAATATGATTCCCCCACCTTGGGGTAGGAAGAATTTGATAATTAGTTTTATGTTTTTGTTTTATGAGACAATGGCTTTATTCATTTTTTTCCCCACATCCAGTTCTCATTGTTATAATGGGTCTCCAGCAATTCAGGCAGTTATTGGTTGCAGAGGGGGAAACGCTTCTGTGCTGTGATTGATTGCAGCTTTCATTGAAACGACGATGATTTACTATGTTTCTTCCTGTACAGCTGTGAATTTGCTATACAGTGACAGGCCCTTTCAATGCCATACTCACTCTCAATCTGACAGAGATCTAGGGATAGTGAATTGGATATATTCAAATAAAAATACTCTCATTGCCAATCTAGCTCTATCCTTCAAACTGAAGGAAACTAATTCAGGGCAGATTCAGTGGTCATACAGAAAGTGAGGTGATCCTAGTCTGGGACCTGACTCCTAGGTTAGCCTCATAATAGATTCAGCCTGTCATCCTTACAATCTCCCTGTCAAACTTGGACAGCCTTCCCATTGCTTTCCAGGCCTGCTCACTGCTTTAGTTATACCCTCAAGAGTTTACAGTCTACCATGCGATTTATTTTAGTAGACAGAGCCCCAGCCTGGGAAGGTCTGGCCCCACAACAGCACTTAGCCAGCCCTTTGTGCAAACCTTCAGCATCAGAGAGAGAAATATAAAATGGATTGACAGTGGATCCCTCTATAGCACCTGAAGACAGACTGTCAATTCAAGATGTTAGAACAGTGGTTCTCAATCATTGAGAGTGACCTTTAACTATGATCCCTCAAAGCCACATTCTTTTAGGATTCATCAATACAGTCAACGCAGCATTGCTCTCCACCCACTTAAGCTGTGCCTCAAATTGCCTATGTATGTGCCTTTTCACTAGAATGCACAAGTGGTTGGTCAATAAATATTGATAAAGCACTTATTATGTGCCAGGCAAAGTGCAAATGACCAGAGATTCAAACAAAGACAAAGGACAGCCTCTGCCCTCAAGGACCTCACAATCCAATGATCTAATGGGAAATACAGCAAAGAGGTGGGAGGAGATAAGGAAGGTACCTGGCACAAGAGTATGATGAAATCCAGAGGAGTGCAACTGGTTGAAAAGATGGTTAGCCTACATGCTCTCCTTAAATGGAGAATCTGGAATGAGCTTTTCTCTGGGTACATTCTACCATCTCCAATCAGAAGGTGAAAGGAACCTCGGGAGCAGAGGGTACTGATGAGGTATGAGTTCCAGGGTTAATGTGATCTGATAGGATAATGAAATTCCTAGGCACATAGTTAAGTCCAGAAGGGTGTGGCTAGTTAGGGTAACGAGGAACAGAAGAAAGGAAACCATGGATTCTCTGTTATGGCTAGAAGAAAGAGAATGAGCCAAGGAGGTCATGTCAATCTCCTTCAACACATCCCCTTCCCCACATCCACTGGAAACCTCCTTCATCTCATCCAAGAACCAAGAAATCATGGACTTAAGCAAGGTAATTTACAGAGTTTTTGAGTTAATAGGGACCTCAGAGACCTCTTATGCCAAACCATCCCAACAAGTGGTCGCTCAGGTTTAAGGGAGGCTCTTCATTCTACTTTGGAATGGTTCTAATTAGTAGGAAGGTTTTTCCTTGAACCAAAATGAAATCTCCTTCTGTAACTTCCATCCTCTTTTCCTCATTTTCTCTCCACCTAAGACAAAACAGGGCAAATCTAATCACTCTTCACATAACAACTTTTGAAACACTTGAGGACAGTTATCCTAGCCTCTTGGTCTTTTCTTCTGCTTCATTTCAGATAATTGTCTTGTCTTAAAGTAGCCTAAGATTACAGTCACTTTTTCTGCCTGCTATATTGCACTCTTGACTCACATTGAGACTTTATTCCACTAAAATTGGTGGCATCACCAATAAAGTGCTAGACCTGGACTCAAGAAGATCCAAGTTCAAGTCCAACCTCAGACGCTTAGTAGCTAGGTGACTCCTAAGCAAGTCACTTAACTTTCTGTGCCTCAGTTTCCTTATCCATAAAAATGGGGAAAAATATTATCACCTACCTCCCAAAGTCCTTGTGAAGATAAAATGAGATTAAATCTGTAAGAGCTTTACAAAGCTTAAAGCATTGTGTAAATGCTAACTATAATAATAATTATTATTTATTATTAGATATTGTTAATATTATAGCTGTTATATGTTATTATAATTATTAATCTAATATTATATATTATTAGAAGCCTCAAGTCTTGTTCAGACTATCTAAGCTGACACTGGCAGCACACACAACATAAACTTGCCCTATAACCTCAAGTTATGACTGATGATTTAGCTGAGGGATGCCACTTAGAACTACTGAGCTACTCACCTTTATTTTCTTCCTGTGCTAAGAACCTTATGTCCTTATCAGGCATTTTACAAGAGCTTATACATCAGCTAAAAGACCTTTGCAGTTCATAAATGGCTCATGGATAACTTTGATAGGCCCTGAATTATACTTTGGAGCTAAGAAGTGACATGTTTAAGGTGGAAATCAACCACTGGTTATAAGAGTACTTGGTGAACAGGTCAGTGCAAATTCATTCCAACTATCAGTAAAAATAATTCCAGATGTAGCTCCTACTTACAGCAAGCATCATCTCTTTAGGAAACTAGTGGGAGATTCTGTCTTGCAAAAAGAAGCTGGTTTTTCAAACAGTATTTCATTTTACTTTTTTTTTCTCTACAATAGCATTATACCCATTTAGTACCAAAACAGATACCCCTAAAAGATCTTTGCAAGTATTTGTATAGAATGAGAACATAGCCCTCTGTATTCCTACTCTCACATAATATACCATTTGTACCATACAAAATTGTAGGCCTAGAATGGTATTAATTATTGATTACTACCACACAGAGCTTCCTCCTTTTTTTAAACCAATATTCTGAGACATGCTATTCTTGGGACAAGCATATAGACCAGATCTGTGATTTCACTAATATGGGGAAATCCCAGATGGGAAAATTCCCTCTACCAATGTAAACTGGCACCTTCTCTGTAATTTCATGTCTTAGAAAGCTGTCTAGGGGCAGCTAGGTGGTGCAGTGAATACAGCATTGGCCCTGGAGTCAGGAGGACCTTAGTTCAAATCCAACCTCAGACCCTTAACACTTACTAGCTGTGTGACCTTGGGCAAGTCACTTAACCCAAATTGCCCTGCCCTCTCCCCTCCAAAGAAGAAAAAAAAACTGTCTAGAACACTAAGAGGTTAAATAATTTGCCCAGGGTCACATAAACCAGTATATGTCAAAGACAAGACTTGAACCTTCATTTTCTTGGATCAAAGGCCATTTTTCTATCCACTATGCCATTGTCTCACCTTTTCACCAACATTCTGAGTCATCAGTTCTTAATGCTGAGATAGCAACCTTGGCATTGCATCCCTAGGATAGCATTTAATACCTTTTACCTTCAATGTTTTCTAATTCTTTAGATAAGTTGGAGGGCTTGATTACAGCAGGTTTGGAGGGAAGGTTAAAAAAAGCATTTTTGGCAGATGGTTACAACTCATGTATATAATATTCTGGTACGTTATTTGGACTGCATCTGTGGTTTCTTTATTATAGGGAAACTCTAAAATTCCCTATAGTATAATTCAATTTATTCTACATATTCATAGAGAGATGCTCAAGACACTGATACATTAAGTGGCTTGCTGAAGATATCCCAGCCAGTAGGTATAAGTCAAGACTTGAACACATGTCTTACTGACTCCAAGGATGGCTCTTACTCCACCACACTATGGTGCCCTTCCCCCATGTTACCGATTGAATGGCATTCCAATTTTCAAATCTCTCCTTTCAGTTATTGAAACCTCCAATAATATCCTCAAGTAAGTAAACATTTTGATGCAGAAAGCTCTTGCTATTATTATAGAAAACACAAAGCAGCTTTTCACAGGCAGCACCATGGAATTGTGGGATGGAGCAGCTATTTCATAACTGCATTGGTTAATAGTGCCTCCAGGCAATCTCATTTAAATACTTACTTGCTCATGTTCTCACTAGTCACATAGCAACTTGGGAAAGTATACTGTTCCTTTTAAATCTTTTGGTAAATTCCCCCTCTCTAATCACTTCTGAAAACCTCTCTACAGTGAATAGCCAACCTGGCTGCTTGGAGAAAATAGACAAATGAGCTAAGGTAATAGATAAGTCTCATTAAGAAGATGGAATAGACTAATTCCCAGCCTATCTCCCATGCATGGGAAAAACTAAATTGTGAAGCATGGCAGTAACACATCATTTATTCCTTCTGTGCAGACTTGGATTCATTTCACTGCCACTTTGCAACACATTATATTTTTTTTTATAATCTCTTTTACATCCACAGTATATCAGACAGTTTGGTGCTCAGCTAGAAAGAAAACAAGCCATGGCTAAAGGCTCTGGCTTCCTAATCAGGAATTTTCATGATGTTGCTTAGAATACTTTCATCATATCCAGGTCAATGTTTATATACGTACCCAGCTAATTTAACAAGGAAATATTTTTCTTCTAAACCCAAAACTAAATGATTGGCTTTTGATTTTAGAAATCCTTTACTTTATACCTTATAAGATAAATATATATGTATGTGTATAAATATATATGTGTATATATATATATATATATATATATATATATAAATATATATATATATATATAAAGGCAACAAGATACTCCAATAGGCACCTCTTCTAGGTGGAGAGAATCAAAATGGTGCCTCATGCTTACAGATCCCAGCTACAACAATGATAGATTATGTGTTGATCCTAAGAGATCCAACTCACGGTGGAAAATGCACATCTATATTAGACATAACCCTACTCTCCTGCTGGTAGATATCATTTTCATTTCAGAGCTGATTTATTTCCTACCCAGGGTGCTTCCAAAACACCAGTTCAGTTACTTGTTCCTAGTGAAACCCTATTCACCCTACCTCATACCATCACTATCACTAAACTACCAAACAATGTTGTCATATTAAATCGGGATATGGTGCTTATCAGCTTAACAAGACGCCCAAATTTTAATGACTTCTTATGATTTAGCATTTATTTTTAAAGTCCTTTCTAGAGCCACTATTGTTATCCTGTCCTATAAAGCTTTCCTCTAAAGGTTGTATCTCCTATGATGGATGAGGTGAGTTAGGTAGAGAGAGATTAAGTGACTTTCCTAAGATTAGATAATTAGTCACTGTTAGAACTCACAGCTCTAATGTTTGTGGAAGTGGAGTTATCCATAATGTAAGCAGAAAAACGTAAATGATAAGGTATTAGCATTTTCTGTTTTACTAATGGTATCTAAACAACAATGACTAGAGCCTTCTAGTTTTAATTCTAACTTTCATATTTTGTGACCACCAGAATAGCCAAGGATGTTCAATTACATAACTAATTGCATATTATGAAATATAAACATTTAGTCTTTACTAAATTTCAGTCAAATTTTACATATTAGTAATACACTAATTAGTCATTAGTCATTTACATAATTAGTAATAGTGGAGTCCATTACAATTAGTAATTAGTAATACATATTAGTAATTGCAGATATAGGAATATTTGTCAAATAACATGTGAATTTTATGACCCTACATACCTCATATCCTGTTTGTTAGTCACTAATTCCATGACAAAAAATATTCATGATCAAGTCATCTTCCAAAAAGATGATCATTTGGCCAACAATATACACTCACACATTGATTCATATATTCCTGACTGTTTCATAAAATTCCTATCCCCAGTACTTTTGATGAGTGACTCTTTGTGAGGTTCAACAGTTTTTCAAGTGGTGACTTATACCTGTTTCCTCTTTTATAAATTGTCTGCTCCTGTCTTTAGACCGTGTATCCTATTGGGACTGGGTGCCCTTTCAAATTGGTAAGAGCCGCTTGCAAGTTCAGAATAAGAAGCTTAATCTGATATGTTGTCCTTGAAGGCTTTCATTGCTTTTTTAAGTCAGAATGTTAATATGGTCGGTTTTCAGTCAGAAATTATAATACAGTAATATAGCCACTTTTGTTTAGTAGCTGGGCTTTTTTTTAATAAAACTAAACTCAGGAGCCACTTTCTCTCCCCCCCATTAGCCTTCCCCTAGCTGAAAATGATCCCTCCAGTTTTATAAAATTTTCTTTAGACTTCCTCCATTCTACTTAATTAGACGTGTTTTATTCTCCCCTTCATCTACATTTGTAATCTTAATAGAATATAAGATCTTCCCCACTCATTAAAAAGGTTTCCTGTGGAGTCCATTAAATGAAGCTTGCTTAGGGGAGGTTTGCATGTAGGAAGGCTTTCACACCTTTTGCTAATTTCTATTTAGGCACTGCAGGAGAGTTGTATGCCTTCTGGCTCTGAGTCAGTATTTTCTTTTGGGGGCACACTTAATGAGAAGGACCTTGTGATTCCCTTGTTGAGATTCTGAGTGGTTGTATGGTCAGAGCTCCTCAACTGCTCAGATGTAAAGGCTCTCTTGATCCAGGGATGTATGTAAAGCGTATAGTTGATTCAGGCAATCAGAGCCCTGGCTGTTGATCTTTATTTCTATGTTTGTATTTTCTCTGAAGTTCAGTATACTAACTTTTCCTCTGAACTAGTGAATGTAATTTTAAAAGATTATTGACTCTTTAAACAGCCATCCTTCCTGTAAAGCAGATCTAAGAACCTGTACTAGCAGCCAGCCTGGGTATGCCAGTGTGATTGCTGCTACAACATTCAATCATAAGTTTATTCAAAGTAGGAAGTGTATTGTGTTTCATATTTTTATCTCCAGTTCCTAACCTAGTTCCATATTCATACCATCTATAAATTTTAAAAGTGTCCTATCTATAATTTTAAACAAGTCATTGATAAAAATGTTAAGCAGTTCTGGGCTAGGCATCTCTATGCTAGAAATCTTCCTCAATAACTTGAGTATACTATAACCTTATAGTTTTTCCTCAACCCCTCTTCTTTTACCATTATTTTGGTGATTTCACCATTAATGTTGATGGCACTCAGGTCCCTAGCATCACATATCTTTAAATTTCTCAACCTTTTTTTGTCTCCTTTCTGCCATACAAAAGAGTAATCAATATCCTAGACCTCACTGTGGTTACAAGTTAGTCAATCTCCAATATGTCAAACTCTTAAAAATCTCCCTTTCTTTACTGAAATAAATTTGCAAGTGACAAACAACTAGAAGAGGTAATCACCATGTTGCTAGACAGAATCAGAAGCCCCCAAAATGTGCACGGACTAGAAGACTTGGCTGAATCTAATTAGAGGACATTCCATAAGGGGCAACATAAAGTCTTACATTTTGGTTCAGATAGCAATTCCACAGGTTCAAGAACAGGGTTCTCCTGAAAATACCTGGAGATTTTAGTGGACTGTAGCCTCATTCTCAATCAATCCAATAAAACAACAGCTAATGAGTTGCATGAAGAAAGTCAGTGTCCAAGATCATTTCTGATTCTCAATTTAACAAACACCAAAGAAAATAAGCATATCCATGAGCAAAGTAATCCATAATGAAGATGATACATGAAACTATGAGTCTCAGAAATGGATAGCTTGCCTTTCTTTTTAAATGCATATAACTCAGTTTTGGTGCATGCTCAGATCACCAAAGATAGAGAGGCACCCAAGTGGGAGACAGTAAGAATGTGCTTTGGGGAAAAGACATCCACCATTCTTCTGTCACAAATGTAGATGTTTTCACATTGGCTACATGACTAGAATAAGTTGTATGGCCAGAAAAGGCTGGATCTTTAAAATTACCAGACTAGAACAGTTTCTCTCTTCCTGGAAGGAAGGGCTACCTCTTCCCCCACCTTTAGGCCTATGGCCCTGAGAAATGAGCCTGGGATTATGGTTCATTTTGTTTGTCCTTCTCACTACTAGACACAGGTGTCAGATCCCTGGCACCTAAGAGCTCAAGCCATGGCAACTGAGAAGGCAAGATTCCAGACTGGATATATGTGGGCGGATTGTCCAGGATTCTCTGGTGCCCTTAAAGAGTCTGGTGAGTGGGGCATATAGTCTCTCAACCACTGGCTCAAGCCTCCACTGATTATGTTCCCCAATTTTAGGGGAGTACCTATGCTAATTCAATTTAACCACTTAACAAAGTTAACTAGCTTTTACAAAATATACTTACTTTAAAGATATAGTAGAAGAGATATGCAAACATCCCTCCCAATACCTGGGGCACACAACACACACACACACACACGTGTGTGTGTGTGTGTGTGTGTGTGTGTGTATACTAATTCAATCTCTAGGGAGAGAAATGGGGGTGGTTCACAGCTTAACTCTCTTTCAATTAGTGAATTCCAAGTACAAAGCCTTCTAGTGCTTGGGTCCCAGTACACTTGCTTCTCAGGGCTTTCCTGCTTGACTGACACCAATATCCAGGCTGGAATCCTGTCTCCTAAGTTACTATGGCCAATTGCCTGGTTCCAAGGAAGCTGCCACCTTCACCCAGAACCACAAAGGACAAAGAGAAAAGACAATCTCCAAGCATATTTCTAAGGGCCAGAAGGCCTAAAACGGAGAGAAGTGGTCCTTCCCCTCCATCTAGCTTAGGTTGTAGTGTTGGTGCTATTGGTGAACAGAACCTTTACCCTCCATCCCCAACCATGCTACCAGAAAGAAAGAAAAAAAACTTTCTTGGTCCAATAGTTTTAAGGATGCAGCCCATTCTAGCTATGCAGTCAATGGGGAAAACACTGCTCCCACCCATGTGGTAAGGGACCACAGGATATCTTCTCCCAGAAACAAGTCCCTACATTCTTCCAAATGGGTACCTCCATTTTGATGATCTGAGCATGTGCAAAAGCCAGGTTACATACACACACACAAACACACGCACATGCACATTTGTGTATACACATGCACATGTATGTATACATTTGGATACACGTATGCATGTATATATTGTGTGTATATGATTCGATGTTACTTTCAAAGCTGTCCTGCTCTTTTGAGTTTCCTTCTGGGCATCTTTCTCTCCCTTCTGAACATTTTTTAAAATGCTTTGATAACCTTATTTTCTCCTTTTGCTTTTTAGGAGGCCAATGCTATTTCTAGTCCCTTTTTCCTTCCAAACTCATACCCACCCAAAACTGAAAAAAAGAAAAACCCTTGTAATAAATTTGCACAGTTAAGTAAAACAGATCCACACACTGTCCAATTGGGGAATGACCTTTATGCTCTTAAATGAGTCAGTTCCCTATATATTTGAGATCTTTGTCATAGAAACTTGCTGCAAAGTTTTTCCCCAAGTCTTTTGCTTTTCTTCTAATTTTAGCTTCATTGCTTTTGTTTGTACAAAAGCCTTTTTAATTTTATGTGATCAAATTTATACATTTTATCTCCCATATCTCTTATCTGTTCATGAATTCTCACCCTTTCTATAGATCTCACAGCTAAGTTCTTCCCTCCTTCACTAATTTGCTCATATCACCTTCTATGTCTAAATCATAAACCCAATTTGACCTTATCCTGGTATACAGTGTGAGAGTGAGTCTATGCCCGGTTTCTGCCAGACTACTCTCCAGATTTTCCCATAGCTTTTTATCACATAGTGAGATCTTGTTCCAGTGACTAGGATCTTTAGGTTTATCAAACACTAGTAACCGTGCTGATTTATTTCTGTATATTATACGCCTGATCTGATCAAAAGGGCAGCTAGGTGGCATAGTGGATAGAGCACTGGCCTTGGAATCAGGAAGACTCATCTTCATGAGTTCAAATTTGACCTCAGACACTTACTAGCTGTGTGACCCTGGACAAGTCACTTAACCCTGTTTGTCTCATGTCTTCATCTGTAAAATGAGATAGTGAAGGAAATGGCAAACTCAAGAATCTTTGCCAAGAAAACCCCAAAACAGGATCATGGAGCATCAGACATAACTTAAAATAACATAATAGCAAAAAATCTGATCAACCTAATTTTTACTCAGCACCAAGGTGTTTTTTTGATTACCATTGTTTAGTAGCATAATTTGAGATTGCATACTGCTAGTCCTCTTTCCTTCCCATTTTTTACACTGATTCCCTTGATATTGACCTTTTGTTCCTCCAGATGAGTTTTGTTATTATTTTTTCTACTTCTCTTAAGTAGTTCTTTGGTAGTTTGATTGGTATGGCACTACCTAATTATTTAACGCATCTTTCTCTGAGTGTTACACTACTTCCTTTGATTCCTCTTACCATTAGCATAAAGATTGCTTTGTTCTTTGTATCTCTATCCCCAGAACCAAGCCAGATACATAAGAGTTTAATAAAAAGTTACTGGATTTGAGGACAGAGTACTTGAGTTCAAATCCTGCCTATTATTACCCATGTAAACTAGATCAAGTCATTTAATTGGCATGGGCTTGGGTTTCCTTATCTATATGTAAAAGAGGTTGTATCTCATGGAGCGTCCATGGTATTGGACCTTTGGAGACCATCTCATGGAACATAGACTGAATGGTACAACCCCTAATACATTTAAAATGAGGGAACTGGACTAGACAACCTCTAAAGTTCTTTCTAGCTCTAAATCTATGATACAATAAGAGATGTTCCAAGAGAGTACATGATAAATTGTCAGAGTGCTCTGAGGGAGATAGTACATCAGGAAAACAGACAGAAAACCCTAAAAAGTTGAGACTTGAGGAAAGTCTTGAAGTATAGGATTTAGGTGCATTTAGAGCATTTCAAACAGGTAGAGTAGCCTGAAAAGAAATAGCCTGATGAGAAAAGTACAATATGTTCAAGAGTCAGAATAAACTATTTGTTTTGCCTAAAGTTATAGATGTCCAATTTAATGATGGAAATTGACCAGAAAATAGAAATCACTTTAGAAAAATCTATTTTAAGCCAAACTTGCTCTAAAATGAGGGATATTTTCAGTTTTCAAATAGCTCCTAGACATGTTGAAAGCTTTTTAATAATCCTTCACTATATTTCTTTCTTTACTTAAGAGCTCAAAGCACTTTACTAACATTCTGGATAATAGCAATACTCTAGTAAAGCAGGGAGATGGCAAATATCATTCCTTACATTTCACAGCAAGAAAATGTAATAAAAAGATATGAATGATTTTCCAAAATTGCACAGTTGGATAATAAAAGAACTAACTTATCCTCAACTTCTGACCCTTGGTTGAGAATTTTATCCTTTAGATCACTTTCCATGGTAATTTTATTTCTGCTAGAATTTTAATACATGCCCATCCTCTTAAAAAATCAATAAGTGAAACCCTAATGCAATAATTTAGGGAGCATTATTCACTTTTCAAGCATGAGCTCCTAACCATGCACTATAAAATATGGTTCAACTTACAAAAATTCAATTTTATACAGAATTTTCAGGAACATGCCTAACCCCTTTAATTATTTTCTACCCTTTAACTACTCCATGCCAATCAAGGTAAGGTTTGCCAGTTTTTATCCCCTTTTTTCCCCTCACAAATGTACACTTACACCAGTGGTTCTCAACCTTCCTAATGCCACAACCCTTTAATACAGTTCCTTATGTTGTGGTGACCCGCAACCAGAAAATTATTTTTGTTGCTACTTCATAACTATAATTTTGCTACTGTTATGAATTATAATGTAAATATCCATATGCCAGATGTATTTTCATTGTTACAAATTGAACATAACCCGCAGGTTGAGAACCACTGGCTTACACAAAAGGTCCAAGATTATTTAAGAATCCATCCAACTGCCCAATTTAAGGCCTAGGATTGAAACACACCAAAACATGCAAATCACACACATTCTACTAAACAAACCCAATTTTACTTTGTTACATATTTTATTAATTACAAACGCGAAAAGTTTAAATAAAGAGAAGATTTTGCATTGCCGAAAGTATGGCTCCAAACAGAGATGATTGGTGCCATTTTCTCGCACAGAAATGAAAGGATGGCCTTCCCCCCCTTTCCTCCATAACCCAAATATCACACTGTGCTTAAGGAGGAAGCTGACATTTTAAAAGATCACCAAAAGTGTTCTCTTTCCAATTGCAATTATGCCCTCTGTCTCAGTGGGAGCCATTGTCTAGGTCTTTTCAGCTCTCCAGCATCTTTCCAGGTTGCTTTCATTATACTGATTATCTATTCATTTGCCACCCAGCACTCATTTTATGAACGATCATGTCTGCCATTTCTATAATGAGTGCTTGACTTTTAGTGCCAGCATAAACACATAAAATATACAATAATTAAAGTTCACTAGTCACTACAAGTCTTGAGATCTTTCTTGCTTCTCATCTGATTTTTCAAGGAACCACTTCTGAGTGAATGAAAAGGGTTTTACACACCCACTCAGGGCAGGACAATACTATAGCCTTCTTGAAAACTATAGAGAGAAAGAGAGAAGGGGAAAGACAGAGAGGTACAACTTGGATGACTTGGAGTGGTTACAATATTTTCTAACAAGTTTCATCTACTTCCCCAAAATGCTCAGAGGAGAGCATTCAGTACCACATTTCAGGAGGTTCACAAATGTGTCTTCTAAATTATATGTAGAAATATGTCTAGAAAATCTTCACTAAAGTCCCTCTCCTACTTTATCATGATACAGAGGGGTCTGGAGGTCCCCATATACTATACCAGCAGATCATAGGCCCTGATAAATCCCATTCAGTTGGAAAGGTTTCAATGGACATGCTCAATGCATCATGTCTACAGCCTCCAATGCATCATACCTTCTACATGAGGACCAGCCTCCAAACCATCAGAATAGTTCATTTTCTGGCTGCCCAAAGATTAAGGAATGTTTTACCCAAAGTGGTTCTTTGGAGACCATCTACTAAATCAGAGAGACTATTGGATCTATACTGGCAGGAATAGTACTTACATCAATGAAATTATATATCTTTTATTTACATGGAAATATCAGCTTTCTGGGTCTTACTTTCCTCATCTAAAAAAATGAAGGCTTTGGATAAGATGGCCTCTAAGGTTCTTTCCAGCTCTAGATCTGGTACCTAGTGGTGCAGTGTATAGAGCTCTGGGCCTAGAGTCAAAAAGATTTGGGTTCAAATCCTGCCTCAGATACTGAGTAGCTATGTGGCCTTCAGTTTCCTCATTGATAAAATAGAAATTTAAAATAGCACCTAAAGTTATTGTGAGGATCAGAAAATATGAAGTGCTTTGCAAACCTTAAAGCATCATATTAATATTACCTATCTATTATCCTTTGACCTAACATACATGAAATTTTAAAGATAATTCACATTTTGTAATAAATAGCAGACAACCATTTATTAAGTGTCTCCTATGTTCCAGGCACCGTATTAGGTACTGAAGATTAAAAAGAGGAAAATTAAGACATCCCTGCCCTCAAGGAGTTTATATTCCATTGGTCAGAAGGAGGAAGGACTACAACAAATCCATATATAAAGATAAGCAGAATGAATACAAAATAAATTCAAGATAGTTTATGGAAGGGACATTTGGAGGACATCAGGAAAGGCTTCATATGAGAAATAATGCTTGAGGCTTGAAAGAAATAAAGAATTTAACAATATGGAAGGACATTCCAGGCATAGGCAAAAGCCCTTGCAAAATCATAGAGAACAGATATGAAGTGCTTGATTTAAGGACCAAAAAAAAATTTGCCTGAACCATACAGTGCAAGAAAAGAAGTACTGCGTGATAAAGTTGGAACAGTAAGTTGGGGTTAGGTTTTGAAAAGATTTAAAAGGTAAACAATGAAATATATATTCTAAAAGCAAAAAAAAAACAATTGTAAAATGTAGATTATTCAACATCAGCTCTTCAATAGGGGACACGTATGCCTTCCAGAAAAATTGCTTTGGTACCTTTATAGTGGGGAAAGACTAGGGGCAAAGGCCATTGCAGTAGTTCAGGTGAAAATGTGATAAAGGCCTGCATTAGGGTAGTGGCTATTTTGCAGTGATAGGAGGGTGGATCTAAGGCAGCCTTTTATTAAGGGGATTTGTTCTGTGAAGTTTGGATTTAAGGGGCTGCACTTGAGGACCTAGAGGGCCACATGTGACCTTGAGACTGCAGCTTCCCCACCCCTTATTCTAAGCCAGTGGTTCTCAACCTTCCTAATGCCAGGACCCCTTAATACTCATATGTGGGTGTATCTGCATGTGGGCAGACCCACCTGGAGACAGAGGAGCAGTGTTTCAGTTCCTAAAAGCATCGGAAATATGTGTTTTCCAATGGCCTTAGGCAACCCCTGTGAAAGGGTCGCTCAACCTCCAAAGGGCTCTCGACCCACAAGTTGAGAATTGCTGTCTAAGCAATGCTGTGAAGGTAGAAATAGTAGGATGTGATAACTTATCGTTGGGAGCTTGTGAGTTGACATTGTGAACCTGGGAGGTTATAAGAATGAATGTACTTCTGGAAGAAATAGGGAAGTCTGGAAAGAGGATTGTGTTGGGAAAATGATCAAGGATTCAGTATTGGACATGTTGAGTTTGAGACGTCTTTATAGGATGTCCATTTGGAAATGTCCAGTAGGCATTATGTGGAACTTAGGTTCAGGATAATTTATTTAACCAAGACCATGCTCTCATGTACTCCCATGAAACTCTAGGGCTACTTCACCTAGACAACTAGAAAAGCCTTGTGTAATAAAGACAGCAAATTTCATGCAATGCTGATTTAAAGTGAGTAATATATTTTTGGAATACTGTTTTGAACACACATCTTTGTTTTGATAACATCTGTAATGTCCCTTAAGTGTCTCATAGTAATGAATTCATTTTCTGTTTACTGTAATAGCACAGAAATTAATGAACTCATGTGATATTCATATAGTTCTCTGGGGAGGTCTGAATGTGTTACTGATACCATAGTATTTGTAAGTGTATACAATAGAGTTTCAGTTACCCAAGGGAAAAAGGACTTAGCAGACTTTGGATTAATAAAATGCAAACTTAGAAAGAAGGAAGACATAAGCTAACCTTGTAGTCTATACACTTTTTTCAGAGATATTAAAATTCATTTGGAAATTTGGTATTTTAGATAAATGTCATAATTTTATCCTGTGTCAAAACCATGGAAAATAGATGACATAGGAAGAAATATAAAATGATAAGTTTAGAGAAGCAAATTTTACAAGTTCACGATAGAGAAAATGGAGCCAGAGAAGAGTTTTTCATCAAAGACTTCTTGAGGGAAGGGGATGGCAAGATTTATAGGAGCTCAATGGGAATTAACTAATAATATGGCTACCCAAAATGATTTACTGGAACTTAGACAGCATCCACATTAGTGGAATGTACTCAGCCAGAAAGATGACCGCGTTCCTCAAGTCACACCTATCGTATTGAATTCAGTCCTGGGTTTCACATTTTTGAGCAGCACCTTGGCAAACTGCATCCCATACAGAAAAAGAGTACTCTGGAAGCCAGGGAAGACTTGGGAGGGGGAGAGGGGAATCCCACTTTCTTATTTTCAGCTATGTAAATGACAGTTTGCCTGTCATTTGATAGCCTATTTGAATAGCAAAGCCCTTCTAGAACAAGAAATATAGTGCAGGTCAGAGGAATCAAGCATGCTGCTGGTTAACCACAACTCCCCAGTGTAGACAAAGTAGATTAAAATGTAATTGGGAAATAGAAAAATAAATAAAAATATGATATAAAGTTCATTTCTGGGGTTTTAAGTCAAATTAGGGCCTACAAGTATCCTTATCTTTTTCTATTTGACTGACACCACTGGCATAGTGAATGGGGATGATAGCCTGAGACTCAGGAAAATTTGAGTTCACATCTGGACTCAGTCTATGATTTCCTGTGACATGATGGCTACTAAGATTCCTTCCAGAATGTCAACTGGTTTAGGCAGCCAGTTAATAACCATTTAATTAAGCACCTACTGTGTGCCAGGCCCTATGCCAGAGATGCCAAAAAAGGAAGGAAGGAAAGAAGAGAAAGGGAGAGAAGGGAAGAAAGGAGGGAGGGAAGGATGGAGGGAAGAAGGAAAAGAGAAAGGAAGGAAGGAAGGAAGGAAGGAAGGAAGGAAGGAAGGAAGGAAGGAAGGAAGGAAGGAAGGAAGGAAGGAAGGAAGGAAGGAAGGGAGGGAAGAGAGTCTGATTTCAAGAAGTTGAAAATCTAATGGGGAAAACAACAGGAAAACACATTGCAAACAAGTTGTATAAAGGATAAAGAGGAAATACATAAAAGAGTAACAGTGAAAGCACTAGAATTAAGAAGGGTTAATACTTTCTGAAGAAAATGGGATTTTAGGTAAAACTTTATGGGATTTAATTGGAAGGAAGCCAGGGAAGTCAGGCAATGGAGGTGAAGAAGGAGGGAATTTCAGGTACAGGGGACAGCCAGGGAAAATGTCCAGAACTGATGAACAAGCCCAGTGGCTTGTTGATGGAACAGTAAGGATGCCAGTATGACTAGATCAAAGAGTATGTGTGGGGAGTAAGATGCAAGAGGACTGGAGTGGGGTGGGAGGGTTGGGAAGACTGGGGAATGAAGAGCTATGAATACAAACGGAGGATTTTGTTTTGATCTTGGAGGCAATAGGGAGCCGTTAGAATTCGAGTAGGGGGATAGCATGGTCAGACCTATCTATGCTTTAAGAAAATTACTTTAGTAGCTTTAATGGAGAAGAGACTGGGGTGGGAGAGAAAGGAGGCAGGCAGAGCCATCAGCAGTCTATCCAATAGTCCAGGGTGGAGATAAGTGCTTGCACCAGAGTGGTGGCGAGGTCAGAGGGGAGAAGGGGGCATATTTGAGAAATGTCACAAAGGTGAAATTGAAAAGCCTTGGCAACAAGTTGGAATAGAGGAGCGGGGGGCAGGGTAGACATTTAAATGGAGGGCACTAGCAGATTAATTGGATTTTAACTGATTCATATTCAGAAATTATCTATTATGTAGTATAGTTATCAACCTTTTTCCAGACATAAAAATATTAAGTAAATTTAAATTAGGTTTTGAAGCTATAGAGTTGTCTCTTGAGAAATTTAGGAGACATTCTAGCATATAAACATTAAGAATCATAGATATTTTATTTCCTTCTCTCTTCTTCATTATTATCCTGTGAAAAAGTTATGTTAAAGTTAAAGAATGATTTAAATATTTTATTTAATTTCTACTTAAAAATTCACAAAGTATTACCTTCTGTTTAGTAGGGGTTACTGACTGAAAATTAATCACTTGGCAACTTGAAACAAAGCCAGCCTAGGTGGGCAGTGCCAGGTAGGTAGACATCCAGTACAGCAGCACCCGGGAACAAAGGGCACAAACACCAAGGGGTGGTTTTAAAAATGCTACTTTTTAGAAACATACATATTTTAATGTCAATGCAATTAGTCAATTTATCCCTCCTCATCTTGCAGATGAAGAAACTGGCCCAGGAAGGTTAAATGATCGTCATCATCCAGTTCTTACATAGATGACAGAGTCTGGATTAAAACCTTCCACAAGTGACTTTCCCTCTCTGGGCCTTATTTTACTCATCTGAAAATGGGAACAGTGTTACTATTAAATAGTGCTACCTGGAAGAGTTATTGTGCAGATCAGATATGTATAATGCCTGGTCCATAGAAGAGGCTTAATAAATACTAGTTCCCTTCCCTTCCCTTCTCCTCGTAACTCCAGCAGTTAGCACAGTACCTTACCTGTAATGTGTTTAACCTCCTCCCACTCCAAGCCTGTTATTGTCGAAGGTACTGCCAGCCTCCCAGTCACCCGGGCTGGGAATCTAAGTGGTCATGCTCAACTCCTCCCCTTCCCTCTTTCTCCCTCTCTGTCTCTCTGTCTCTGTCTCTGTCTCTCTGTCTCTCTCTCTGTCTCTCTCTGTTTCTCTCTCTCTATCTGTTTCTCTCTTTCTCTCTCCCTCTCTCCCTCCCTCTCTCTCTCTCTCTCCCCCTCTTCCTCTCCCTCTCCCCCTTCCCCTCCCTCCCTTCCTCTCTCTCTCCCTCTCTCTGTCTGTCTCTCTGTCTCTCTCTGTCTCTTTCTCTCCCTCTCTGTGTCTATCTCTTTGTCTCTCTGTCTCTCTCTTTCTCCCTCCCTCTCTTTCTCTCTCCTCTCTCTCTCTCTCTCTCTCTCAACCCCTCTCCCCCCCTTTCCCTCCCTCCCTTCCTCTCTTCTCTCTCTCTTCTCCCATACCCAACTGGTCCAAGTAGTCAAATTATGTCATTTCTCCTTTGGTAACAACTCTCATGTGTTTCTCTCCTTTAATGCTGTAACCACACTGGTTCAGACCCTTATCATCTTTACCCTGAACTACCGAAATAACCTACTGGTTGGTCTCTCTGCCTCAAATCTCTCTCCACTTCAGTCTTTCTTCCACTCAGTTGTCAAATTGATATTTCAGGTCTAAATTTTCTCTCTTTCTCTTTCTCCTTCTCTCTCCCTCACACTCACACTCACACACACACACACACACACACACACACATTCACTAAATTCCAGTGGCTCCCTATCACCCTGAAGATTAAGACTAAATCCTCTATTTGCTTTGAAAACCCTTCTTTATCTGGCCTCTTTCTATCTTTCCTGTCTTTTTATACCTTACTCTTCCCCACATAGTCTTTGGACCTTGAACATTCATCTTTGGAATTGAAATGATACACTGATCATTTTCACTGGGTGTCCCCCATGCCTGGAATGCTCTCCTTCCTCATGTCTGCCTCCTAGCATTCTCAGCTTTCTCCAAGCTTCAGCTGAAGTCCCACCTTCTGGGGCAGCTAGGTGGTGCAGTGAATAGAGCACCAGCCCTGGAGTCAGGAGGACCTGAGTTCAAATAAGGCCTCAGACACTCAACACAATAAAAACTAGCCGTGTCACCTTGGGCAAGTCACTTAACCCCAACAGTCCTGCCTTCCCCCTCCAAAAAGCAAAAAAAATAAAAATAAAAAAAACAATTTAAAAATAAAGTCCCGAGTTCTATAAGAAGCCTTTCATTCCCCCTTAATCTTAGACCCTTCCCTCTGAGATTTTTCCCAACTTTTCCTATGTCTTATTTGTGCCTCACTGTGTTTTCACCGTCATGGGACTATGAACTCCTTGGGAGCAGGGACTGGTTGTTTTTTTCTTCATTTCTCTGGCATTATAGCTCAATGCCTGACATATAATAGGTACTTTGTAAAAAAACTAGTTGACTGTGAATTCAGTCTTTTTGAATGCCCTCATTATACAAACTGAGGCTCGAAGATGTTAAGTGCAAGTCACACAGAGATAGGACCAGAGCTGGAATTTGAACTCGGACCCTCCTGCTTCAAGTCCAGAACTCTCTATCTCCACAAGTCCTCCCTCAGTTTAAGAGCATGAGAAAGAAAGCACAGTGCATGCTGACCAACATGGAGAGTAGAGTGATTCTTCTCCCATCCTTTTATAGCCAAGGACAGGGATGGGGAACCTGCCTTCTTGAGGTCACATGTGACCTTCAAGATCCTTTGACTGATCCAGTCAAAAGGCCACACTTAAAAAGCCCACACTTGGGGCGGCTAGGTGGCACAGTGAATAGAGCACCGGCCCTGGAGTCAGGAGTACCTGAGTTCAAATTCGGCCTCAGACATTTAACACAAAAAACTAGCCGTGTGACCTTGGGCAAGTCACTTAACCCCAACTGCCCTCCAAAAAGCAAAAACAAAAAAACAAAAAAACAAAAAAAAAAGGCCACACTTAAGGATCTAGAAGGCCACATGCGAGCTCAAGATGTCAGATTCCCCACCCCCGGTCTAGGCTTCTTGCCTTATCCACTATTCAAGTTATATTGCTTTTAGGCTGCATAGAAATGATTACTTATTAAACTGCTTGTTTTCAAAACATTCATGAATGCAGAAAGTGACTAATGAATTTGTAGGTCAAGTACTCAAACAAACCAATACTTCATTTTTCCAGCTTTAAGGTCACCTCCCTAGCAAATGGTCCAGGGAACACGCTAAAAGAGTTCAATCAGAAAGTAAATGGTTTTCTTTCTGTTGCTCTGTCAACCAAACATTTAAACATATTTCAATCTTCCACCCACTGTGTTTTTAAGTGAGTAGAAGATAAAAAGATTCTTCACATTAAGTAAAGCATAAAACTAAATGAACTGTCCATTTGATTGAGGTGAAAAGCAACTGGCAGATCTTCAGTGATGGGCTTTTTTGTCATTTGTTTCTTAAAGGAACATAAAGGGAGTATAATTGTATTTGATTCAATTTGATAAACATTTACTGGATAAACATTTACATCCAGCAATGTGCTAGACTGGGAATGTAAAGACAAAAATAAGACAATCTTTGCCCTCAATGAGTTTACATTCTATCATGAGGGACAGCATGGAACACATATAAAGATATGTACAAAGAAAATACAAGAGGAAGAGTCATTCAGACCAGGGGGTATCTGGAAAAGCTTCATGTAATGGGGGAGTCCAACACCCACATTTTACAGACAGTGGAACTAAGGCCAAGATGGGGTAAGTTATTTGCACAAGAATACATAAGTATTAAGTAGCAAAGTCAACCAACACTCCTTCCATCTTACAACGATTTATCATTTATTCAAATTAAAGTTAGATACATATGGAATATTTATTTACTTGTCAGATCCACTTCGTTAATGAAATGACCTAGTACTTACCAAAGAAATGGGAAAATTCAAATTGGCCAAATATGCTTATCTTCCTTCTTTGAAGAAAGAGGCTGCAGACATGGTATATCAAATATACTATAAGGTTTTGAAAATATGTTGGTTAGTTTGACTAAAACTGGTTTTCCCCCCTTTCTTTTTAGTTCTCGTTATCAGGGGTAGCCCTCTGGATAAGGGAAAGAGGAGGAAATATTCTAAAATATAATGGTTTAATAGCATCTATTGTTATGAAAACCAAAAGTATCAATAAAAGTAATATCGTTAAAGCAAACACACACACACACACACACATACACACACACATGCACGCACGCATGCAAGAAGCAACAGCTTCTCAGCTCTGAAACATATCATGTCCTTGTCAAGAAGTCCAGCCTTTCCCTAGTCAAAAAGAACATTGCTGTTCATCATTAAGTAAATTCCTTGGTGTCCTCTTCAAAGAAAGAAATAGGCATACTATAAGTGTTCCTTTCAAGGAAATGATTTGATCAATTTATTAGAATACAAGACACAAAGTCAAATATTAAAATGCATGTTTACTGTGCCACCCAGAGGCCAATCATATATACAGTTCATACTTAGAAGAGCCTTTTCTTCTGCTTAGGAGACGCTGCCATCTCGTGGGCTTTTCTCTAATGACAATTTGCTGCTTTCTCATCCAGTGTCCACATGCTTGGCCACTTGAAAGTATCTGTGAATTCAAGGAGAATATCCCTGTGTCTTCCACATGTTATTTACACCTTTAGGAGCAAGGATTTTCCTTTGTTTTATTTACAATCGCTATTTAAAAGCAATTACATTCATGAGCCAATTTGAAACTTCATCCTGCCTTGGTCCAAGAATGAGTAAAATGTTTCACAGGCATACACTTCTCACATAAGAACTAAACTGTGTTTTAAGACAAACTACCTTGACCTGACCCCCTAGAGAGGGGAATTTGTATAACTGGAGGTTTTTTAGTGGAGTGTCTGAGGTTACAAGAGGGGGAAAGGTACCCCCATCAAGATGGAGATACAGATTATAGGAATAATAATCTCATAGATAAAGTACAAGGACCTCAGAAGCCATTGAGGTGAAACCTCATATTTTATTGACAAGGAAAGCCGGCCAAATGAGATCACACAGGAAGAAGAGCATCAGATTTAGTATTCCTTCCACTGTACCACACTGAGTCCTTCTAAAGAAGACTTACTTTATCCCTACTCCCATACACACACCCCAACCCTATGTGCAGCTTAAGAATGTTGACATCACTATGGAAAATGCTAGCCACATTCAGAGAAAGAACTATGGAGTCTAAATGCAGATCGAAGCACGCTATTAGCTCTCTTTTTGGTTTTGTTTTTTCTTTCTCGTGATTCCTCCCATCGGTTCTGATTCTTCTTTACAACATGACTAATATGAAAATGTTTAATATCAATGTATATGTAGGTCCTGTATCAAATTGCACGCCTTCTAGGGGAGGGGGAGGAAAAAGAGGGGGAGAAAATTTGAAACTCAAAAGTTTATGGAAGTGAAAGTTTAAAACTAAAAATAAATTAAATAAGTTTTTTAAATGTTGGCAGAGCCAGGGCAAACTTTTATACCCACAAATCACCTTGTTGAGATAAATTCAGTTGATGTGGTAGGGGACACCCCAGGGCAAAAAGCTACAAGAAAGAAAAAAAAAACACAAACCATTGCTATCAAGGAGAGACAGAAACTCCACAAGTCTACCTGAGTTAAGAGAGTAAACTATGTAATTATTCTTACTAACTAGAGCCTAAAGCCCATTGTTTCTAAAAAGTTATAAGTCAAGTGTGGTTGGTTCCCTAAATTTCCATGCCCTGAGGCAAAGTTGCCCCACTGTGTTGTTGTATCTCTTGCTATTAGAGTTCCTTGGAGTCCAAATCTGCTCCAGGGTCCAAAGTAGTGACTCATCTCACTGTCTCATCATCCAAACTGGCATTTAGGGAACATCAGGTATGTTTTTATTAACAGGCAAAGGATGCTAGTTGATATGGTTTCAAAGTCTCCAGGAAAACTTCTCTAGCCAAAAAAAAAAAAACCTCGCCCATCCAACGTCATATGCTTTGCTTAAAGGTTTCTGTTCCCCATTAAAAATAAGAACATCCCCAAAAGGGGGTAAGACACTATGTCTTAGAAACAATGGAAAGGGCCAACTAGGTGGCACAGTGGCTAGGGCACAGGCCTTGAAGTTAGGAAGACCTGAGTTCAAATCTAGTCTTGGACACTTACTAACCGTGTGACCCTAGGCAAGTCACTTAACTAACCCCAATTGGCTCCAGAGAAGAGACGAGAAGAGAAATAGAAGCTTCATGTGAATGTGTATTATGTTCTTTCCTGAGTATAAATAAAAATGGAGTGGTATGAATGCACAGGACATACCAGGGATCATGAAGGGGCTAACAGGACACAAGAAAGGGGAAGCTGGAAACACTACATTAGTTTTCTCCTTGGGCTGAATTGGGGAATATGTATCAGTTGGTGTAATCCACAATAGGTGTCTGTCAAATAAGGGGGTAGAACTGGGCAAAGATCTATAAACTAACAAAAGTTCCCACCATCAGTTTATTCCTTTGGGTTAAAAATCCTTTGTTGAAATGCATACATATATCCTGGAGGGCCGGTGGGGGAGAAACACTTCCTCCTGAGGGAGAAATAGAGATAAATACTCCCTGGACTTGGAATTGGAAAGTCCTGGATTCAAGTCTCAGCTCTCCTTACAAAGTAGCTGTGTGACCTTGCAATTTTCAGAATCCTCTTGTACAATGAGCCTGACAGAGCATTTTGAAGAGGAGGGGACAAGATATGTAGGGTATGATACAATAAACATTTGTTAAGTGCCTACTGCATGCCAGATAATACAAATGAAAAAATGATATCCCTGGCTCTCAAGGACCTTGGAGAAAGACAATACAGAAAAGTATGCTACAAAGTGAAGGGATGGGGGGGGGGGGGAAATACCAGAGAATATCCTAGGGCAGGGGCATTTTGAAGACGACAGTACAGTCAAAGTAAGCAGAACAGTGGTGATAAATGGAAAGCTGGCTGAGATCTCTAGCAGTCTACTAAGAGAGACTGTAGGAGGAGGTTTTGCTCAACCCTCTAATCAAAGAGGCAGAAGCAACTGAGGTAAGTATTGATGAGGTATGAATAGCCAAGCTGACTCAATCTCCATGATGATGAGGTTATGAGTTTATCCTGGACAGGGCATGATGAAGATAATGGTGGAGGTTCTATAGAGAGGTTATGCTGATCAGGGGAGAGGAGAATGGAATGAATGAATGTATCACAAGCACCCTAGCATACCCAGGGCAGCTGCTAGCACAGGTTCTCAGATCTGCTTTTCTAAAGGAAAGCAACTCAAAATGGGTTAACAATCTTATTTTAACCAATCAAACATATATCATTTACCTAGTTCGGGGGCGGGGGGGAAGTCAGCACCCTGAACTTCAGAGAATACAAACAAATTACAAGCAGAAGTTACAAGCAAACAGAGAAACAGATCAGCAGATGGGCTACCAACCATCTGACCATCACATCCATACCTATTCAGTTACCAGAAAGGGAATCACCAACATCTGGCTTTTTCAAAGCCGGTGGGGTGCTCAAGGGCTTCCTAGAGTCTCATCTGGCCAAATCACACAACTCTTCTCAAAGTGAGCCCCAAAGCAAAACATACATCAGGGTGTATATTTAGCCTTCTCCTGTATCAGAGACTGTCACAGCCCTCTTGACTCACTGCCCAATCACAAAGCAACAAGGCGCAGGCATTCCCAAAACACAAGCCTCCTGCCACAGGCTCCAGATGACCACATTCAGCCTATTAGGGGGCAGAGTATACTTTCACATCAGGGAAGATTCTCAGAGCCACTTAAGCCACTTAAGCAGAGGGTATAGGGGCTGAGAAGATCTTCAGATTCCCATTACAATGAATGAATGGGAAAAGTTGTTAAAAAAGGACTTTCTACATGCTAAGTATTCTAGATACAAATACAAAAACAAAAGTAATAGCATCCCTACCCTCCAGGAACTTATATTACAATGAAGGGAAGGAACACATATGAAGGAGGAGTGATCTGGGAAAGCTATTTTGTTCTGGTAAGTCTGAGTGATGTTGAGTGCAGCATTGGAGTAGTCTGCAGATACATACACCCTTTCCAAAGGCAATGGTAGTGATTGATTTCTAGTTCTTAGAGCAAAAGACAGAAAGCAGATGGAAGGGCATGATGGTGATACAGAAAATGACCTGCCCCAAGGGAGGCAGAAAAATAAAGGAATAAGCATTTATGTGGCAGGTCCTATGCTAAGCACTTTTTCCAAATATTATTTCATTTGTTCCTTACAACAGCCCTGCTATTACTCTCACCTTACAGTTGAGGAAATTGAAGGACGAAGAGGATATGTGACTTGCCCAGAGTAATACAGCTAGTGTCTTATGCTGGATTTGAACTCAGGACTTCCTGACTCCAGGAAGGAGCTCCATCTAGATAAGGACACAGGATCTCAAGGAGCTCAGAGATGAGTGGCAACGTTCTTCCTGGGCATGGTCTCTGTACCTCTAAATTGAAGGCTAGAGCAATAGAAGCAGCAGAATGAAAACGTGGCCATAATATGCAAGAAAAGGGAAGTGGAGAGAGTCAATTTAACTCTAATAACAGTCAATCTTTTGCATCTATTTCAGCTCTAATATCTTTCATCAAATCCAAACTCTACTCTCATATCTCATGGTAGATATCCTGGGAACTCTCAAATTATACGCATAGAGCATCATAAGCTTTCCCAAGCCATCCTCAAGTGAAAAGGGCTTTCAAGCCTGACAACTGAGCATCTGGGGCACTGATCAGACTTCACCACAGAGCGGACTGCTTCCAGCACATAAAAGTTTACAAGGTCCAGGACTGAGCCACCCCAGGAAATCCTTGATCTTCAAGTACTGATCCCAGAGATCAGTACCTGGAGAAAGCAGCAGCAGGACCCCAGAAAACAGAAAATCAAAACCAATGCAAGCCCAGACATTTCCTCTGGAAGTATGCAGGGCCTCGCCCCAACACAGTCTCAATTCAGAAAGTAAGAATAGAAGAATGAGTAAACACTGTACATCAGAGTCTTTTGGCCACAGATTGTTATTTTAGGAGAAGATGGCAGGGAGGAGAATAGCAGTTCTTAGAGATGTTCTATCACATCGCAGAGGGTTTACAATATGAAATGGTGGGGAAGGTACTCTCCAGTAAAATCACAGATCCTTAAAGTATGTATATTGACAAATGCATATATGTATATATACTTTATATATACATATATGTATATATGCATATATGCTTGTGTATACATAGAGCCAGTTTGGTGAAATACCTAACAAGCCTGCCTTAGAGTTAAGAAGTATCTACCTGGATTCAAGGCCTGTGTTTATCATAGGACCAGTCATATTATAGTGGAAGAAGATTTTGGTTCAAGTCCTGCATGCTAGCTGATACCTCCTTCTTGGGGCATCATGGAAAAAGAACACTGAATTCAAAACTGGAAAGACCCAGCTTCAAATCCCATTAATTCCTCTGAGCTCAGTTTCCCTCATCTATCAAATGAAAATAACAAAACTTGTATTGGCTACTTCACTGGGTTATTGTGAGGGATTCTGTCATATCACAGTGCTATATAAAATATTCAGTTAGAGCACCTTATGCCCTTGGGGCAGACAGAGAAATCCTGGTGGGAGGAAAGGGCTCAGAACAGATCCAAATGACATGTGGTACTTCCTGGGGAGTAAGGGGGGCTGCGGGGAGCGGTGTGAAGTATGATACAATGGGTCAAGGTACACAGAGCACAGAGCCTGCACCATACACAGCATAGGCCTGCCTCGTGCCTTTGTCCAGAGCTGACCCCATACTTACATATTCTCACATGCGTAAACTCTCTACACGTAAACTCTCTTTTGACATTACTCTCTTCTTCCAGCTGTGAGAATGGCATAAAAGAGGAAATAAACTTCCAAAAAGTGAATAATTTGCTCCTTTGAGGTAGGCTTATTTCCATAAAAAAATCAAGCTAGCACCATTAGTTTTAAGTTACTTTTATTCTAAGTTACTACTACGTTAAATGTGGAGTTTAATCTTTACAAAAAGTCCAACAAAAAGCTGCTATCACTGACGGTTGCCAGCTGACGATGAAAGAAAGGTTTTTCTTATTTAGACTTGTTACCTGAAAGCTTCTCAGTAATTTTGCTTTTTGTTCTTCTAGGTAAGATGTATTTCCTCCTTTGGAGTTAAAAAGGAAAGCAGACCAGTTGTGTGCAAAACCAGAAACGATGTATTTTATCAACTTCAAAATTATCCCAGGGCTTTCTCCCACATCGCGTTAAATAATAGAAGCCTTTTTAATTGAATTTCTTTGTATGTACCATATGCTGCATGATGGCGTGCCAGCATCTTGCTGTAAGCAGCAAAATGTCCCTTGTAAAAGCATTAGAATCCAGAGCGTCATTTTGTTTCAAAGACCATGGAACTGTGTAGCAGCATGAAACCACACAAAAAATACTGCCTTGGAAATGTAATTGTAAAAACACATCTTAGCTACCCCAGGGGAAATTTTATAAATTATAGAACACAAGCCTGCAAGCACACACAAACTCATGGGGGAAAAAAACCACCTTGTGGTATAAACTCTATCTGCTGAATTACAACAATGGAGTTTCTCATTACCCACCATTCTCTCTGTGACTTGGTTTCCCTTTGACAGACACTATACTTTATAGGGTGTTCAACAATAGGACTTTTCTATGCCTATGTATCCCAACAGTTTTCTCTAATTGTTTTGCTCTTTTTCCCCCAAGAATCCTAGAACTTCAACAGAATGGAGATATGGATATACTGAAACATAAGTGGTGGCCAAAGAATGGACAGTGTGACCTGTACTCTTCTGTGAACACTAAACAGAAAGGCAGTGCCCTGGACATAAAGAGCTTTGCAGGTGTCTTCTGCATTCTGGCAGCAGGGATCGTCCTCTCCTGCTTCATAGCAATGCTGGAGACATGGTGGAACAAGAGGAAAGGCTCACGTGTCCCTTCAAAAGAGGTATTAGCTTGAGTTTCATCTTCCTACAGAGACCTCGTGTCGTAGGAAAAGCATTTCACCTTTGTGGCATTGTCTAAGATTTGCCAAAAGAAGAATCCTGAAAACTGTCTCATTAGGAGTAGAGTTGGTGATAGAGGAATTATTTAGCAACAATGTCTTCTTAGTTAGAAGACATTGAATTAACTTTACAAAAGTAAAATCGGCACTCAAAATTCAACTTTCTGCTTTAGGGCAGTAAAAGAAAAAAAAAAGGATACTACAGTATTCTAAATATTGAAAATCCTATGTACTACAAGTGAACTTTGAATTCTCCCAAGCTCAGTGTAGCCTTTAATCTAGTGATTCTTGGGGACCTTAACCAAGTGATAGATTTATGTCTTTTTATTTGAATGAATTGTTCAATGTGTGAATAAATCTCTTAAGCCTAAAAAACCTGATACCTACCTGGTTTCCTCACCACTACTATGTTAAAGAAACATAATTAATATGCATTTTTCAGCACAATGAGGTAGACGGGGGAAACATACTATTTTCAATTACTACATCCCTCTTTCTAGGACATAGACCTACAAGAAATTAGTTTTTGTATTTCTTGGTTTTCTTTTTGCCAATTTCACAGTGTGGAATTAGCATTCTTTCCCCCCCCTCAATGATTGTAATTGACTATTATAAGAGCCAGATTCATTTTCTAAATAATTACAAGTCACTATAAAGATGCATGCAGTGCTTTTTAAAAGAAAAAAATCCTTGCTCTCATCTAAATATTGTTTTTATATATACAGTAGCAGAAAAATAAAAACAAATGAGAGAAGGAAAATAGTGGAATATTTTGTTTCCTCTAAGGTTAAACTAAAACATCTTTTTATAGCAAAATTTCCAAATATATAAAACATCATCAATGAAAAGAACTATCAGTCTGATTGATTCAAATATAAGATTAGCATAATCTTTTCACAATTATTTGTGCATTGATGCATTAAGGGCATTGATGAAAGTGATCAGTGATTCACATAGCAACTCTGTTTATTCAACAGTTTGTTTAAATTTTTGTTTTATTTTTTTATTTAAATGTGACCTCCTGAAGCTTTATGGGATCTCAAAAAGAGATTTTCTCTAAATACTTTTTGTAATATCCCTCTGATGACTTAGTGTACAAAACTAGCCATGCAATTAGTGAAAAAAAGGTTTTATTAAACTAAGAAATACATTAGTACAACTGAATTAGTAAGTTTGGTATTAACAAAATATTATTTTAAAATAGTTTAGCCCATAAGTGCAGCATCACAGCTAAGTCTCCATCTTCTCTGAAAAATCTGGAAATTAAAGATTTCCAAAATCCCCTTATATTTTGAATTATTGTAGGCAATATAAAATTTTTTGCATTACTATATCTGTTGATGGATGACTACATTTTAGCTGCTGTCAGCACCATAAAATTGCATTTCCCGGCTCCTAAAATCTTAGTAATAACATTACATTAAGATGGTATTTTTACTGAATTTGGAAATGAGGAAGAAAGAGGAAAAATAATAATGTACATCAAAATAGCTGCCTGTGCACAATAGGGAGAATTTTAACTGAGCTCTGTTACATGATACCCAATAGAGATCCCCCAACGAGGAATCTCAATTTTCCTTGTTATGTTTTTTTTAATCATCTTGATATGTTTTTACTATATAGGTCTAGTTAGACGGTTGATTGATGAAAAGAAGGATCTTTTCTTTCCCTTTGGCATTTTCCCTCACAGAGTGCAAAGTACCTATTTAGTACGTGTTGAAAGTACGTATTAAAATCTGATTTCACCCTTGTTAATCTGAAGTTGCATTTCCAATAGATCAAAGTCTCATAAATGTTTTAGAACTTGTTATGCAAGACTATAAGCAGATGGAATAAACTGTAACACTGTCTGATTTAATCTTTTGCCACCAAATTATCTCAACTCGTGTGCGATAAATTCAATCAACAGAAATTTAGTTCCTTGGATTAAACATTCCTTCCTCTAGCCATTCTTTAAAATTCAAATACCTCTAGAATGGATAACACCTCTTGTAAATTGAATTAGCAAATTAATTTCTAATGTCATTTTCATTTATAAGAGGAAGAACTAGGGGCTGCATAAGATCACTAAACACCTAGGAATGAGGGTCCCTCATTTGGAATAAAGATATAGAAAAAAGAAGGGGGTAAACAAAAACAATTGGACCTAATTCACAGTTTTGCTTACAACTGGCCCTGTTATACCATAATAATAACCTGTCGCTCCCACATCTTTGTAGTTAACACGCCAAAATATTACAAGTGCAATATGTTCCTCTCAGTGGAATTAATTGCAGAGAAATGTTTTGCTAAAAGTAGTCATACCTGAACTATACACCCACAAATTGATACTAAAACGCAGTTAATTCCATATGCTATTTCCTGATCTGTTTTCTTCTGTCCATAGACTCTCCCATTCAGTGGCCTACAGAGATAATGAAAGTTCAATCTTCTTTCTCTTTTTTTTTTTATCCCCAGGATGACAAGGAAATTGACCTGGAGCACCTCCACAGACGTGTCAATAGCTTGTGCACAGATGATGACAGTCCCCATAAACAGTTTTCCACCTCATCAATTGATTTGACCCCTCTGGACATTGATACATTGCCAACTCGACAAGCACTGGAACAAATCAGCGATTTCAGGAACACTCACATTACCACAACAACCTTTATCCCAGAGCAAATCCAGACTCTTAGCCGTACACTGTCAGCTAAGGCTGCTTCGGGTTTCTCTTTTGGCAATGTGCCTGACCACCGAACTGGGCCTTTCAGGCACAGGGCACCTAATGGGGGCTTTTTCAGGAGTCCTATTAAAACAATGTCATCAATCCCCTATCAGCCAACTCCTACTCTTGGGCTTAATCTTGGTAATGACCCAGACCGAGGTACCTCCATTTGACCGCCAGGCAAAGCTTCTTCACTATTTCTTTTTAGGACTCCCTTTGCAAGGAGCAATTGTAATATTGTGGGACTAACATGGATGTAACTTTTTTTTAAAAAATCAGGATTATTAGTAACAGCTCTAGATCTTTCTCTTGACCATCTCGCTTTCTCTCTCTTCCTACCCATTTCCCTCCATTTTTTCCCCTAGTCACCTTGTTCCCCCCAAATATAGGACCCTAGTATTCTATCAGGATGCTTTTCATATACTGTACTTCAAGTATAGGAAATGTGCACTGAATATACTACAAGTATATGCAGGATTACTTTGACATAAAGGCCTCCACAATGTCTCTCTTTTCTAAAAAAAAAATAAACTTGCAATAATTTCATTCTTTTTCTATTTGTTCTGCTGCATTCATCCAATGCTTTGCTTCTGTTCCGTGTCCTTTAACTGTGGACCAAAGGCAACCCCTGCAGTGTAAAAAAAGACCATTCAGGCCACATAACATGAGAATGCAATTTTGTAGGACTACAAAAAGCCATCACTATGCCAGTAAAAACTACAGTTAAATTTATTCTCGCACTGCAACAGTGCATATGACCTTTATGTGATTGTACAGTATTAAAAAAAGATTTTTCTTATGTACAGCAAACTTTATCATGTGGCAGGAACCTGTCATGTTAAATAAATTAGCATCTCATATATACATATATATGCACCTATATAATGTGTGTGTATATATATAACATGGTGGCCATTGCTATCACAATTCATTTAATAAAGCTTTAGTTTTTTTTTTAATTGTGTTGTATACAGGGAAGATGTACAGTGAAGTGGGTCTTTTCAGTTAGAAAAGGCAGGTTGCTTTCATGGGATTCTGACTTGCATTGTTTGGCAACCCTAGAACATATTATACTTTTTGTTTTAATTAAAACATCCAGGGCAATTTAGAGTTTGTGCCTAGATGTAACTCATTTGAATAGGTTTTGCATTTGTTATTCAGAAGTGTATAAAGCTAACCTTGATAATTTTGCTTTTAATTAATTAGATAAATGGAAAATGTTATTAGCTAAACCACATCCATGACAGCTAATATAGCTCTATAAGAGTTTAAACATAGATCATCGAAGGTTAATAAATTCTCTTCCAAAGCAGTAGACCAATCAATAAACTAGCTATGTTAGTAGGAAGAAAGGGGAGCCCTTGAAAAATATTGATAGGGCCTTACTTACTGTCATATATTATCCTTAAAAAAAAACCAGACCAGGCTCTCATTTTAATCCCTTTGGAATTTAGTTTTATTTAGAGGAGCTAAGTAATTTTTACATTAGTGCCAAGTGTATAGAAAGACAATAGCAAAAACCTGTGCTCCTTTGGGCACGACCCTTTTAAAGTCACATTCTTACTTGTTAGAAATGTAGAATGAGCTTTCAGTTTGTAATCCTTAAATTAAAATGTGGTAAGTAAGAAGCAAGTAACTTAATCCTGCATTTTTTTTAATGCAGTCATACACTTAATTTAATCCAATTCATTTGGTGGCTAGGATTGATATAGGAATCAGCCAACGTGAATTGCTGTAGGAGAAATTTAAAAGTATATTCTTCAGATATATTCTATTTTGATGGCAATTCTGTTCTGGGGAGCATCTTGTACTGTCACTGTTTTTGTACTAAATCTTCAAATATTGTCTACTGTGTAAGGCAGAATGATTTCTTATCATGCACAGACTACTTTGTTTCCAGGGCAGCAAGATTCTAAGTGCATGCACAACTTGTCTTCCCTTGTAAAAATCCATGATTTCATTGAAAAATCTGATTTAAAAAAAAGAAGAAAAAGAAAAATAAATCTTTACAAAAAGCTATGTAGGGACATACCAGATGTTGCAGTGATTTTAGTTATTAAACAAATTGTTATCCATGTACAATATTTAAAAATAGGCCTATTTTGATGTGTTGCCTATTATACAAATACACAAAACACTTTTTGGAGGCCTCAGTTACAAGTGGCAGAGCTTTCTGTGTATAATTTGTCTAAATAATTTGTCTAATAAAATTGTTTTCTAAACTTGCTCTCATACCGTTGAAGTCCTAAATAATGTGAAAATGGAAAAGGCTCAGTTTCTCCTGGCTCAAGCAAATGCTTATAGGAAAATATACCCTGGGTTCTTTTAAGAACAGAATATACATAGATGTGAACCAACAGTTCTATCAAAAAGAACGATTAGGAGACAGCAAATATTAATGGTCCACATGGCAACTTAAGGAAGGTCCTCTTTTTGCAACGCATTACAGACACCACATATGCTACACAGACTTCCGTCTGGAAAATTTCTGTGGGCACACTCATGGTGGAGCAAGACAAAGATGTGGGATTTTTTTTAATTACTAAGGGCAAAGATTCTGATTTAATGAAGCAAAATAAGAACTTGATGCATTTACAGTGAAGAAATTTGGGTCCTTTTCCAAATTAAGATCCATTTAATATTAATTTCTTTGCTATTAGAACAGCATAATTAATTTATTCCATATTTGTTTAAATTTTAGCATTTTTTAAAATCATCTTCTTGGACAGCTGTGACATTTCCACACATTTCCATAGCCAATGAAAATATATTTGAATATATATTACATAGAATTTAATCTAAAACTTTTGATCTTCTAAAATCCCACTAAAGCAGGGGGCAGCTAGGTGGCACTGTGAATAGAGCACTAGCCCTGGAGTCAGGAGGACTAGAGTTCAAATGCAGCCTCAGACACTTAACTCCTACTAGTTGGGGGGCCCTTGGCAAGTCACTTAACCCCAATTGCCCTGCCTTCCCCCGTCCCAAAAAGACAAAAAAAAAATCCCGCTAAAGTGAAGCAAATACAAGACTAGTCGTATATGTTAAGAAAAATTGAAAAGTAGGCTAAACCTAACAAAATTCCTTTCATGTGAAAAATAACAAATAGCTTCACTGGGCAATGCCAAAATCACAGGTCAAATCACAGATTAGTATCTTTTCATCAAGCTAAAATAAAAATCAAGAACTGTGGAAAATACAGATCTGTAGTTAAATGAGTGCTGTAGCCATGACAATTAAGGAACAGAGCAAGCCAGTAAGCAAAGGATTAAAAGGAAAAAATTCCAAATGTCGTGCTAAACAAGACTCACCTTGTAGCTTATAAACAATTTTAGAACTTGAAGGTACCTCAAAAACCAAGTAGTCCCAAACCCTGAGACTGAGAGGCCTACAAGACCAAAGAATTCCTGACTCCTGGCTCAGTGCTATTTCTAGTAGGCCTAATATACCTAGGTGTAAAGACAGGAACACTAATGCCTACCTCACTATTTCAACATGAAACTTAGAGCTGATGGAGGAAATGTTTTTATTTTCCTTGAAACAAGCCTCTTTATTGCTGGATCAAGAAAGAAATCGTGGTATTGTATTCCCTACCTCAGATCCAATATATATCTCATTTCTGCTACACCTGATGAGAATCATAAAACCACAGTCTTCCATGATTGTATTAATGTGACATACTGATTGTCAATTACTTCTAAGGCCCATATTCAGATCTGTGATTTCACCAGTGTGGGAACTCTTCACAAATCACAAACAACCCCTCTCAGTCTAATACGGTGGAAAGGAATTGCATGGCTAAAATGGTCATATTCCTGTGGCTGCCTACAGATGAGCAAAGTGATAAACTGAGTCAGCCTGGTCCTGGGATGGCCAGGCTCACATTCCAAGTCTCTCTAGTTTGGTAGTAGAACCTGCCAAACATGTTCCACCAGCACACGCTTAAAGAATTTAAGGTCACCTCCATACCATAAAGAGGACTTCGGGGAACATTAGAATAAATGAGGGGAGGGAAAAGTGTTTATTAAATGTTCCTATGTGCAAAGCACCAGGCAAATGGTACAGGCTGACCAATTTTAGCAGGCCAACTCACTTTTGAAAAGTAGACAAAACTGTCTTAATACTTCTCTGCTATTTCAGACCACGAAACTCTAAAATTACTACTTGGAAAGAGCTTGATTTTTTTGGAACTTTGTACTGAAAAAAATGCAGGGGGAAACATAAACTTGCTTTGTGTAGCTCAGTGGTTCTCAATCTGCAGGTTATGTTCAATTTAAATACATCCTGCATATCAGATATTTACATTACAATTCATAACAGTATCAAAATTACAGTTATGAAGTAGCAACGAAAATAATTTTATGGTTGGGAGTCACCACAACACGAGGAATTGTATTAAAGGGTCACAGCATTAGGAAGGTTGAGAACCACTGGTGTAGCATCTGATACAGCAATATAATCTGTTATTTTTTTTCATGTTCGGGTTAGAGCTTTGATGAATATTAAACATCTTGATTTATTTTTAAAGCTTGTAAATGTTTTTGCTTTATAACTTTTAGTATGGTGCAAAAGAAAATCCACACTTCCAAATTAAAATAATAGTAACTAAGTTTGCCAGGTGCTTTATACATATAATCTGTTATGACCTTCGTAATAACCCTGTGAGCTCGGTGCTATTATTTTTTTAACAAATGAAGAACTTGAATGTCCTTTCATTATCCTATTTTACACACTATTTGATATATAACCTTTCCACCAAGGTTTTTGGTTGTTGTTGTTTTTTTAACTTGAAGAGGTGGAAATGACTTTTAAAATATATAGAAGTAATAAATGTTTTAGAATTTGAACTTCTGAAAGTGGCTTTTAGAGACAGTATCACTATACTATTTTTTAAAGTATTGGTAAAAATGAAAAAAAAAGCCCTGACTTGCTCATAATATTCTGAATGTCCAAGTCTTATCATATGATTAAGACTTTTGAACACTAAGATGCACATTCTGTTTCTGGGAAGACAAAAATCATGGTAGAAATATGGTGCGAGTCTGGTGGTCAAAGAGTGGGGCTCAAGCTACTGATTTTCAAACTATGTTATGTGGAAAGCCAAGGGTACAAGCCACTGCTATGAATTTCCTTTCCCTTCTTTATCTATTTGTGTATCATCCAATCCCAAAATATTTCCCCAAACAACTGTTTTATCATTTGTGGCTTTAGCATTTCCTATTAACTCTGCTAATGGGGTTAGAGGTCAAGAACTTCTTTTTAACATTGGCCTCATTGGCAGAACCACTCATAGGTCCAAAGTATTTCATGACATAAGTACTTAGTGGGGACTGTCTTTCCTGTACTGCTGTCTACTTCTAACAATGGCCCAGTTCCATTCATCCCTGGCCATATGCCCTAAGGCCTCTAGGCCTCTTCTCTTCTGGCAAAGATGCAGTTATCCACATCTCCTGTACTCTGTCCATGATATGAATTAATTATGTGGTTGCCATAAGTAGACAGCTGTACTGGTACCCACAATGGGTACAAATTAGTTTGCAGTCAATGAAACAGACTCTGAAATTATGGATCACAGCAGGTTCATAGCTGAGGGCCATGAGGTCATTTTTACCCACAAAGATATTGGGGTTTTGTGAGGCAGTCCTTCTGTCTTTGTGTCTAAATATTTGCCTTCCTCAGGAACTAATTTTCGAAACCTCCTAATTCTTCTTACCTTTTTCACTTTTTTTGTCATGGTGTAAGAGAAGAAATGGAACAAAACTATGGGAAAAAAACAAAGAAAGTGAAAATAGTGTGCATCAGTCTGCATTCAGACTTCATTAGTTTTTTCTCTGCATGTGGACGGTGTTTTCCATCATAGGTCTTCTGTAATTGTCATGGATCATTGTATTGCTGAGAAGAGCTAAGTTAATTATACCTGATCATCACATGCACAATGTTGCTCTCCCTGTGTACAGCATTCTCCTGGTTCTGGTCTTTCTTTTTACCTTGATAAAATATCTGCATAATCATATCATTATTATCAATTAATTTCTAATAGGACCTTATAGTTGCAGATTTTAAAGAGCTTTCATTAAAACCTCCCTTGATCTCCCCATGAACCTTGTGAGGTAGATATTATCTTCCCTGTTTTACCAATGAGATCTAGATGGTCGATGACTCATGATTGTGTAGTAAGCGTCTGTGGTTGGACTACACCTCAACTGTGACTCTGACAGATTTATCAATAGATACAGATTTCTACTCTACCACTTTATACTTCAGGGAGATTTTTATTTGAATGCTTTCTAACTGCAGATAATCAGACCCAAATCCTTCTGATGTTGTAGATTGCCAAAAGGAATAATAAACATTAAGCCAGGATTATAAGGTTTTCAAGGGTCACAAAATTCATGGAAATCATAGTCATTCTTCAAATTCTACATTGTTTCTGCCTGCAGATATCAAATCCACTTTCTGTCATACCTTGCAAAATATTAAAGCTGGAAAGGGGCCTTTACAGATTGAGCTAAAGCTTGGTGATGATACTCGGAAATGAAGCTTATTTCATGCGTATCTTACAATTGAGAACTCGAAGGAACTTGAGAAGTCATATAGTCCAGCCTCCTCATTTGACAAAGCAGGCAATGAAAACCAAAGGTGGCAAATGGACTTGCCCAAGGTGCCACATCTGGTGGCAGCAGAGCAGGGCAAGAATGCCAAGGATCTGCATTGCAACCCAGTGTTCTTGGTTCTAGATTCCATACACCTTGACGTTGTTCCTGGGTACTAAGCTAAAGGAAGAGTAAATAGTTCCTTCTGCTTAGCAGATCTGTTTCATTTACCCACAAACATGGATTCCAATGGAAATCAAGCAGAAATGGAATATGAGTGCAGATTATTATATTTATTTTAGGGTTATAGCACAATTTCCTTGAACTCTTCTTTCTAGAAGTATCAGAATCCCCTGTGAAAATATAGGACATGCACTACCTAAACAGAAATGGTGGAATTAATTGTACTGAATAGTAGAATTGGAATTTGAACTCAAGTCCTCAATACTAGTTTTATTTTCACTCAACCTACCCTACCAGTAAAAGAGGTAGAGAAGAAGGGACGTTGCTGAGAGATTTGTGAAAGGATTTAACTTGGTTCATGAGGTAAAACTGACTTACCTAACATAATTTCTAGATACATCCTGTCTAATCTGTTTGGAATCAATATTAATGACGTTGAGATGGTCATTCTAAATACTAATTAAAACAAACCCTCTGTCTACTTCTTCTTCTAAAGTAAAATATAAAAGGTATGTTTATCCACTTATAACATCTGAAGGATCCAAGATTTAAGGCTGAAAGACCTTGGCTGCCATATAATCCAACCCCTTCGTCTTACAGATGAGGAAAAAGAAGCAAAGAGATTATTAAATGATTTGCCCTTGACCTCTGATCTCAGAGCCAATGGACTATCTACTGCAGCACAGTTAATCATGACAAAAATTCCCCTGAGGAAAGCATAGAGACCAGATTGTTGTCCCAACTTAGAAGGTTACATGGAAGAAGCCCAGAGCAGGAAACCAACTGATATAGAAAAGCCCAGCCTCCCTTGACAGGGAAGACTGAAGAAGAGACTACCACCCCAGAGAGCTGCCTCACATTCTTCTGCATATTTTTTCCAAAGTTCCAAAATGTACAGTAACATCCATCCATCCATCCAGTTTCTCTGTGATTATGAATGGAGATCATAAATCTCACCAAACTGAGAAGGTGTTACTGACAGCTTATCCAACTTCAAAGAAAGCTAAAACTGAAAGTGTATTATTTCTTTTTGGCTCAATCAGTAAGTTTCTTGGTTTGTTTTTTTTTTAAACTTGACAACTAGCTAGGGTACTTTGGGAGTTTTTCTTCTCAAAAGAAACCACTCTGCCAATACAGATTTCTGCTTTTTCCTCTATAGGGAAACCACATTGCCAGCTCTGATTTCACAAAAACTCTCCTCAAAAAAGGACACAAAATTCTCAATAAATTTTAAAGCTAACATTAATTTCCATCAGCATGCTAGCCGCAGATGGAACACTAGGGCTGCCTAGGTTCCAAATATAAATCTTTTCAACACACACATACACACACACACACATACACACACTTACATTTTCATATAAACCATGCCTATTTCCAACATTATTAGCACAAAATCCCTGCATAGTGCCAAAAGATCAATTCATATGAATCTTTCAAAATAAGTCCATGTCATTGCAACACTGCTGAGAGGTTATGAAATGAGAGGTGATGAGCTCTCACAATTCCAGAAAGGGCAATGGTTACTACCATAACTGATAGCTTTGGTTTTCCAAAAAGCTTGAAACAGTAAAGTGAATTCTGGTTTCATGCCATTATTCTATTTCAGGTGATTGATATTTTTACTTAAAATGAGTGCTGCAAATCATGTCATCATTTCCCTAATGTCATGGTCCTGTTTGAAAACAAAGGACAAACCCAGCCTCTGAGTAGTCCAAGCTCCCTGAATGGGGATTCAGTCAGTTGGGCAACTCAGCTCATCCTCTCATTCTCCTCCTCTCCAAAGGAAGGTAAATACTGATGACATCAATAAATATTGATGATTATATTATTAAATAAATAAGTCTCCCGCTTCACTTGGGGTTTACTGGCTGCATTCCTTCCTTCCTATCTTTTCTTTCTTTCCTTCTTTCTTTCTTTCACCAAACCTTAAACCCATTTCACTCTGTAGATCATAGATTGGACCACAAAAGTTCCCTGCCCAAGCACCACTTAATGACTATATTTTGGGCCTGCTGACTCAGAGTGAATGTCAATTGTAACTGTTCCTCTCTTTTCACTAGCAACCTGAGGGTCTTCTCCCTTCCAGTTGGATTTTTTTCCTCTTTTTCTTAAATAAAATGGGCCATCCCTAGACTTACCTCTTTAAGAAGCCACTGAATGGGCATTACCTCACTGAAAGTGAGAACCTTAACAGGCATTAGCCTGAAAGGGCCAGGTCTCCCATTGCATCCTGGGCCATCTCCAGTCATCCTAACGAATATCTGGCCACTGGACCCAGATGGCTCTGGAGGAGAAAGTGAGGTTGGTGACCTTCCACAGCCGTGCTTCACTCAAATCAAAGTCAACTGCAAGTCAAGTCATCATCTCCCAGATGTCATGGTCCCCTTCAAGAACAAAGGACAGACGCAACAATAAAATGAGTGCTATTACAAAACTGGGCTTGGTAGCCTAAAAACTTCTCCTTTTTCCCTCTAAAACTAAGTCATTAACACTGATTTTTATAAAAGAAGGCTATACATTAAGCATATTCTGACTTATGTAAACCCAATCTGTGCAAATCTGAATTTAAAAAATGAATAAAATTAGAGAGAATTTGTAAAGGTGTTCATAATCAAGTATCTTTAAATGAGCTTTCCTAATTATAATTATTTTTCAAAGGTGGTTTACATATATTGCAGGAAAATAATGAATGTATCTCAAACTCAAACATGTCTAAAACAGAACTCATTTGTTTTTTCTAAAAAAAAACATCCCAACTTCTGAACTCCTGTTACTGCTGTTTATGCTGGAAGAGAACCATGGCATGAGGGACATGATACCAAGACATGCAAGAGAAATAAATTTAAGTGTAGGAGGGCAATGCAAAATCACCAGCCTCATTTTCTTCTCCAGAGTCAGCTGGGTTCAGTGGCCAGAAATGGATCAGGACCAACTGGAGATGGCCTGGGGTACAGTGGGGAACCTTTACCTTTTCAAGCTAAGATTTTTAACTCCTGTATTTCTGTCAAGGATACCACAAGGCTTTCCAATCATCCAGGTTTACCACATTACTATCCTTGACTCCTCCCTCTACATCATTCCACAATTAATTTCCAAGTATGGTCAATTATACTTTCACAACATCTCTCACACCCTTCACACCACCCCCTCCCAATAGTCTAGGTCAGGTCCTTATTACCTCTCACCTTGACAATTGAAAAAGGCTTCTGCTTTTTGTAAAAGACTATCCCTCCTTACTTCACTTCTTTTCCCTCTCTAAACCATCCTCCATGTGTGATTTTCCTAAAGTACCCTTCTAAACATGGCATTCCCCTACTCAAACTCCAACTGTTCCCCATTATCTCTATGTTCAAGTACAAACTCCTACAATTGGAATGTAAAACTTTTACAACCTGACTCCAAGCTACCTTTCTCTCTTTGTGCACAGTCAAATTCTTCTTGATGTTCTTCATTCATACAAACCACTCCATCTCCTGGTCCTGGGTTTTATATTATCTGTCCCCTGTGCCTGGAATGCACTCCCTCCTTTCTCCACTGTCTTGTTTCCTTTGAATCTTAGCTGAAGCACTACTCTCTAAATGAAACCTTTCCTCCAACCTGCTAGTACCATACACACACTCTCACATTCTCCCTCTCTCCCTCTCTCTCCTTCTCTCTCTCTGTCTCTCTCTCTCTGTCTCTCTCTCTCTGTCTCTCTCTCTGTCTCTCTCTCTGTCTCTCTGTCTCTCTCTCTGTCTCTCTGTCTCTCTCTCTCTCTCTCTCTCTCTCTCTCTCTCTCTCTCTCTCTCTCTCTCTCTCTCTCCCTCTCCACCCCCCATACATTACATATAGTAGCATCATAGGTATTTTTGCTGAAGTGACTCCCAAAACACAACCCTAAAGATTGTACCAGTAGCTGGACATAACTTTGAGGGGAGAGAGGGAAAAGAAGAGGCAAGTTTTCTGGGGGTGGAAATAGAACCTCAATAGTAGAGGAGTGGGGTGGGGGGTACCCCATTCCAGCTGGGATGTAGGCCTGAAGGGGGAGGAGAACTCTCAGCTTTGTGCCTTGGAACTACTACACATGGACTTTGTTTTGTTTTTGTTCTTTTTTTCCCCTGAATACGCCACCCCTGATCTCCTGCCTCAGTTTATTGAAGCCTTCCTTCCTGCCTTCCCATGCCTGTTATGGAATCACTAGTCATCAGGGGTAAAGAGAAAAAGACAACAAGTTTCCCCCTACCCCTTCCACACATCAGCCTCCAGCCTCCAGTGGCCACAGCACTAAGGGACCAGTGTGACCAAAGGAGATGAGGAGGCAGAGCTAGTCTATTGAGGAAACAGGCTCTCAGAAACAAAATATGGACGTGGATTTTTAAAAATAAGAGTATGTCATTACAACACTGCTCCCTTTGTTATTGTTGCTGTGCTGTCACTGTTAAGGTTGTTTTTGATATTGTTCTCCTGAGCCCAGTGGGTGGTTTAGCTGGTGGTGCAATGTGTTTTCTTATTCCAGGAAGAATTCCAAAGCTGGCTGAAGGGGGGACCAAAGAATGAATCCCCTTTAACTCAGGAGCACTTTCTAACATACCTTAGGCTTGAGGTGTCCATTCTTAATTTCATCTACTTCCTGGTGAAAAAAGGGTTAAAGAACAATCCAGGAGTCAAGGAAGTTGCTCAGAACATCTGGTCCTTTCTCACTGGTCCCAGATTTTTCTGTGATATGTGGCTCTCGAGCCCTAAGCAGAAACAGTGCAACACAAGAATTCCCACCTAGGAGACAGAAGACCCTCCATTTTTTTCCCTCCAGACACCAGAGCATAGATCTAGATATGACTGAGCTGGAGGTCAGTGCGCAGTCAGGGGGGAATCAGTGGTTATCAGTTAGACAACAGAGTCCTGAATTCTCCAGAAGATGCCTAGGAAGTCCTCTCCCTCTCTTCAAGTGCCCAGACTCCCCACAATG